>JAGFMF010011926.1:352407-404273 GCA_019455555.1 Galemys pyrenaicus | reverse complement strand
TCTCTGTTTTGCTTCATTTGTTTTTCTTTCCCTTTCTTCCATTTCTTTTATTTTCTTTTGTTGGGACTCCATCTCATTCCTCATTTCCTTTATTGTGATTTGATCCTTTTCTGCCTTGTCTCCTATCTCTTTTATTGTGATCCTATCCCTTTCTGCATTGTCTGTTCTCTCTTTGATTGTGATCCTTTCTCTTTCTGCACTGTCTGTTAACTCTTTAATGGAGACCCTATCCATTTCTGCATTGTCCCTTAACTCTTTGATTGTTTTCATCATGGCCTTTAAAATTTCTTTGTCTGATAGATATTCCTCTGTGTCTATAATATCTGGTTCTGGATGTTGCCTTTCTTTCTGCGGTGTATTGTTTTTGGGTGAACCTGTTTGGTCATTGGTATTTTTCTTTCTTCCCATTGTTAACCTTCGGGTTAGAGTCTGTTGTGTCCCGGTCCTGCTGGTGCTGGTCCCCACCTCATTTTTAAGAGGACAGACTGTATTAAAGCTAAAATAATGACTGATTGTGGAATTCACAACATATTACAAGTAAAAATATGACTAATAGCAAAAAGGACAGAAGGATGTAAATACAAACATAAGAATATTCCAACAATAGTGATGTATTATCTGAAGGAGGACTGGTAAGTTATAGATGTGTATGCAAACCTGAGAGCAGCCACAGAAGTAAAACAAAGAGGTACAGTTAATAAGCCAAATACGAAGATTATTTAATAAAGAATCATAAAATACAAAAGAGTACATAGAACAGACTGGGGGGCCTCCTTCATTGAGCAGGGATTAACCTAAAAGCACTATTAAGCTATTGTGCCAGCCACTGCCAGCCACTGTGGTGTGAGTTCAATCCCTGCCCTGGTAGGTAACTCACAAGGCACAGCAGACCTCTCCTGTCTCAGCCACTACTTTCCTCAGCAGTCTATTTCAGGAGATCGCCTGTTCTGCTCCCCACTCTGTCCCTAGTGAATCCTCTCACCCCCACATCTCTGCCCTGGACCCCAGTTCTTGTATGCATAAATACACAGACCAAAAATACATTAAAAAGTGAAAGATAAAAAAAATGTACTATGAAAACACTACAATACTAACCAAAACAAGCTAGAAAGCTACAGTAACATCCCACTGCACAGATTTCAAAACAAGAACTATTACCAGAAATACGTGTATGTGCTGCCAAAGCAAATACTACCACCAGGAATAAGGAAGAATATTTCATGAAGATGGGGAAAAAAAAGTCCAATTAAAGCTGTCTATGCAGAGTAACCAACAAAAAGAGGAACCCAGTTATGAAAATTGGGAAGGAAGAGGAACACCAATATAGATCATACAAAAACCAACCCTTAGACTCTGACAACAGATGGGTTTAGGGGCCAACTGGTTGGTCCTGGATGGTGACGGGATATTGGTGGTGGCCATGGGAATATACGCAGTTGCTGAAATGAGAAACTATCTGAAAACCATGCTGTGTTGTAAACTTACCTCAGAAAAAAGTTACAAGCATTTATACACAGTATTTGTGATCTTTAAGCCCTTTACCCATATTGTAAAGATTTACATTTATAATAGCAGCCTTTCACAAATGTGTAACTTAGGGAAAAGAGAGGGAAAACTACTGGATATACCATGGTTACTAAAAGTCTCACCCTTAGAGTGACACCCCGTTTACTGTGGTTCTGGCATTTCTATGAAAATCTTTGGGCTGAAGCGTGAATATACGTTTTTATCTGTATGTATCGAAAATGAAAAACTTTTTCAGTAAAAACAGAAAACTTGTAAGAAACATGCCATATATGTATAGTCTTTTATACACATATGTGTGTGGATATGACACGTGTGTGTGCATGCTTCTATCAAATAGAGACAAAAAAGATCTTAGGCTCTGCTTTTCTTTGTGTAAGTATCCATAAACTATTGTTAGATATTCAGGGAAAAAGTAAATAGTTCCAAGACTAACATCCCAAAATTTCCAGTCCTGGTCTACAACTCAACCCAGTGACAGTTCACCTTAAATATGAAATGGTAGATTCCATATACAACATACCACAAAGCTATATATCCTCTAATATAAGAATCTTGGGATAAATGTAAGACTGGTAATAGACTAACTTACTTCAACCATTCTTTGATGGGGTCAAGTGAGGCTACAGGAATGGCATTGATCATTGTCACTTTCTTGCTGTAGTCCTTATAGACGATTACCATATCAAAATTCTTCAGGTGAAACTGGATCCGCTCAAAGTGAATTAGCTCCACTTCATCCAATGTCACCACAAAAGGTGGCTGTCAGAGAGGAATTGGAACACTACTTTATAAATATTTCCCATAAAGCATTATCATCTTCAAATACTTTTGTGACCTAAAAGTCACCCCAAAGGATAAGTAAACTGTTTTTTGGGAAAAAAGTGTAAGAAATACATCATTAGGGCTTCCCTGGTGGCACAAGGGGCTAAGTGGCAGCACTATGAAGCCAGCTGCAGCCACTGCACCACGAGTCTGAACCCTGGCCAGGGATCCCCACATGGCGCAGCAGACCACTCCTGTCTCGCCTGCTGCTCTCCTCAGCAGTGTATTTCAGTCCACCTGTTCTGCTCCTCACTCTGTCTCTGGTGAATCCTCTCACCCCCCACACCTCTGGCCTGAACCCCAGTACTTTTATGCATAAATCTAAAAAAAAAAAAAGACAGCATTAAGCAGCTATAGTAAAAGGATCTGCTAGGCAGAAATTTTCAAAGAGAAATTCCAGAAAACAAATGAAAAAACTATTTAAAGACTATTTTCAAGAATCATCTGTGGGCTTCCCTGGTGGCATAGGGGTTAAAGTCTCAGTGCAATCAAGCTATCACCAGCCACTGCAGGGAGGTAACCCAGATGGCACAGCAAACCTCTCCTGTCTTGCCCGCTGCTCCCCTCAGCAGTGTATTTTAGTTCATCTTCCTGTTCTGCTCCCCACTCTGTCTCTGGTGAATCCTCTCATCTCCCACACCTCTGGCCTATACCCCGTTTCTTGTATGCATAAATAAATAAAAATAATCTTAAAAAAAATAATAAAGTCGTGTTCAATGGTTTATGTCAAAGGTAAATAAATATCGAAAGTGGAAACCATATAATCAGGAGCTTGTTTTCATAGTACCCACTTAACTGCTTTAACAGCTTTCTTACTGAAAGGAGGTAGGAAACACTCACCCATTCTGTAGCATTTACCAGAGCACTACTAGTGGGTTGAAGGAGGCAAGTACTCCTATAGGGAGCTCCATTAAATCTAAAAGAGGGTAAGAAAATAAACTAATGTAGACCTTGCCATTGTAATTGTTGCTGCCACAATAATTTCTTCCTTTGCCCAATACAAACACAACACTGGAGAGTATTTCTACATGAAACCTCTCAGCCTTAGCCACTCACTCAACCCTTAAACGTTTCAAGAGGGGAAGAATTTCTCAAAGGTTATCAGTCACAGGAAAAAAGGACGTGATATATTATTATAAAAGGAAAGTAGCCAGCTTTTCTAAAAGATATCCCAGTGAAACTTTAGGCCAAAAAGAAGATATGTTACCCCAAGTCCCTAAAAGGCACTTCAAATTCCAGTTCCTCCTTAGTTAGAGCCTCTACTTTTTCAATGAAATTTTTAAAGGCTGTTTTCAGTTTGTGCCTCATTTCTCGTTCCATCTGTAGAAGGAAAAAATATTAACTATAGTTACCACTTTACTTAATAGCACTTCCCTTCAAAACATGAAATGTTTTCAGTCCTTACCTCTCGTAAATGTATTACTAATACATATGGCTCACCATACTACTAGCTGTAGTTAAATCTACAATGTAAGTTGATCCATAAGTCATTGCACTACTCCACCCCAACAGATACCTAAGTCATTCTGCAGACAGATATAGGGGCTGTTTATAAAATATAATAATTTCTGGGCTCAGGTAATGGACTGCATTCCTCCTCACCACCCTGCAAACAAAATGTTGTCTGACAGACCTGCTCAGCGTAGAGGTCATCTCGGTCATGCATATGCTGATGTTTCCCCAAGTCTGTGGTGATCTCTCCCACTTCTGTGTAGAACTGCACATCTGTGTGCCGCTTCTTCCCAAACATGATGGCATTCTGAGGCAGGAAAGACAGGGAACAAGAAGCCAAAAGAATCAGGCTACACACAGTGAGGCAAGCAAACAACAAAAGGTGAAACCACCATTTTTATGTAAAAAATCAAACCATCCTTGGTGTCATCACAAATGACATTTGGGAATATGAAAAGGACAAATATTTTAAAAAGTACTTCTATTTACTAAATTTCCAGATTATGTCAGTGATTAATTGTGCCTACAGCAAAAATTTTCTAATTTAGAAATGGAATTTGGATCAAACATTTTGGTGGTCATCATACAGCATAACAAATGAAAGAACATGGTTAGTACTTTCTAGGCATCAGACATTGGGGATTTTCATAAACATTTTATTCAATCTTCATAATACTCTCATTAGGTGATAGGTGATCTTTTCTATCACTGTTTTAAAGGAATCAGGGTAACAGATCAAGCCCAAAATCTCAGTTAGCATACCTTCAGGTGAAAGTGCAAGACAATAATCATTTCTCCATCACAGGGCTGGAACAAAGCATGCTTGATGTTATTGTATAGAATATCCACTTTGTCTCCCCGAACAGATGTGAAGCGGAAACCTGGGGGGTGTAAAAGGAAGTAGGTATACGTCAAGCTGCAATAATTAGGTAAGTCAAAATCCAGTAATCTTACTGGTTGATGTGAATGGAGTCTGAGGAAACGCCAACGAATAACTTTGCTTTTCTTCACATCACACAGCGATGTAAGCAGATTCCTCCCGGTATTTTTGTGCCATGCTAAATTACCCAATTTGTCATTTCTACAAATGTGCCCCTCAAGACAGAACCCAGGTCATCCATACCATTGACATGGGCTTCCAGTGAGCCTTGCATCCTCTTTTGGGCAATGTTTGGACGAATGTACAAATCTTTCAGTTTGGGATTACTCCGATTCAGATTTATCACCAATGAGTCTTGTTTCACAATACCCTAAATAAAATGAAAACTGTGAATCCAAGTATCTTTAGGTGTCTCAAACCCACACACGTGTCATTCTTTATAAAGGTGCTTAGCTGTGTTCAGGCTCACCTCCTTTTCTTTCTCTTCTGCTTCCCGAGTCTTATAACGCTTCTGGACTTCTTTAATGATTCGGAAAGCATTCTGAAGGTTTAAGGCTGGTACTGTCTGTTCTCCTGGAGCCTTCATGTTTGAAGCTCGGTATGTACTGCAGGAAAGGGAAAGTACTTATATAAGTTTCTTTATTAGGTCAGGTAGTTGGTCTCATTACAGTATTTTATAACTGGGTTTATATCCTTTAACAGAGAAAAAGGTACCCCTGAGTGGTGATATATAGCTGGAAAGCGCCCCCCCACCCCCAATCTCCCTATCTTCTCTTTTAAACAGAGTATATTAAAAATGGTTAATCAAATAGTTGGGAGAATCACACTTATTTTTCAAATCTGGCATAAACTCACCAAATCATCCTATTCAACACCAAGAAGGAGTAGACTCCAATATGGGAAACATCTCCTTATTTGAGATTCTATTGCAAAATATGTGTAGTAACTATTAGACATAAAATGTGAGATTTCTAAATTAGGTTTCATCCTCAAAACAGTAACAGCTGACAAGGTGGTCCTAAATAAGTACCACTGAGGGTCTTCTTCCATTCTCTATACAGGGAGGACACAGTCCAGAGGGAGAAATGTTTAAGTGCCCACTCTAGTCACCAGGGATCTGGGGGGGCTGTTTCCCAGAGGACTCACATTTCCTTGACAAAAGTGGCTTCTGGGTTAGGAAAGATGTTGCCCTCATTCCTGCCAAGAGCACTGCCTGGGCAATAGAAATTGATTCGCAAATAGGTATAATCTCCTTCCACGGACATACTTATATTCTGTTTAAAGAAAGAAAAAGCATTAAACAAACAAGTTTCTTTCCTAGATAAACACTGGTGGTTACAGAGGTTGTAAAATTAAACTAAGTTTTAAGTTGACTGCTAAACCTAGCCTGTAAATCTTAATCTTAATTTAATAAACTACTTAACTTCTTTTTTTTTTTTATAACCGAATGTGTTTCTCCCAAAGAATCACTAAGTTTTCAAAGTACCTTGTGCCATTTGCACAACTACCAGTTAAAAAATGCTTAAAGTTCAAGGAAAGATAGGCAAATTATGTTTCTAAATTAGATCACTTAAAGTTCAATGAAGTGAAAACTGAAAAGGAAGGAGAAAGGAAGCAAAAGATAAGGGAGAAAAGGGAACTTAGGAGGTGAGAAGGGTAAGCATGAGTGAGCAGAGTGGGTGAGATGATACAGTAGACAGAATGGTAATCTATAATAAACATGACTACATTTTAAGAAACAGCTTGGAGGTACTGATTCAATGTTAGTACCTTGATTGTGGCAATGTGAAAAGGCGTTGCAATGCCAAACACAGGCATTATTACAGTTTCATATTTCTTATCAATATAGATCTTCATTTCCCGAATATGTGGTTCCTTAGGCATCAACGATGGGTTTTTATAGGACACATTAGATTTGCGAGCTCTGAAGAGGGGAAAGAAAAATGTCTGGAAAATGTCTGCAAATTACATGTACCCTCAGCACAACCTCACTGCTCAGTGCAAAATTACTTCTGAATCTGCTGTTCTCCTTTCTGTTCAGTCAATCGCCTCTTTGCTTCCTCATTGAGTTGAGCTGCCAGTTCTTTCTGATGTGCTCGTCGCTTCTCCTCTGCGGTCATCTCATTCTAGTGAAGGTAAAACCCAAAACTTTCAGAACATGTGGATCAAATGATGAATATGCAGTCAATATTGTTTAAAATAAAAAGACTCACACGTGTTCTTTCTGTGAGTAACGCCGCCCGAGAACCTCTCCCCAACAGGTCCTCAGCTTCATCTTTCTCCTCCTCCTCTTCTTCCTCATCCTCATTCTATGAAAAAGTCAATCATAAGTTCGAATCTTAATTTTTCTAGCCAAGGCTGCTTATCTTCTTCATTGCACAAATTTTATATAGCACCCATTTATCTTCTTCCTACCTTTAGAAAAATCCCCACATTCTTCACTTTCTTCTTCACAGAAGTGAGAACAGTGGCTGGGCCATCCTGGAATAAGATGGAGAATTCAGACATTTACAAGAGACTTAAATGAAACACTCTCCTTACTCTCTAACTTGGTAGATAGTGAAGCAATGTTTTGAGCCTTCTGAATACTAAAATCTTTGACAATGAAGTTTTTAATCCTCCCAATCTCAAATAATCTTGGGAGGCAATGTTGGGACAGTGGATAAGAATATAAGTTTGGTTTGAAACCTGGCTTAGTCATACCCTTGACATCTGGCAAATTAAACTTCTCAATGACTCAGTTTCTTTATATAAAAAGATAATACATTCACTTCATAGATTATTGCAAGGATTCAATAACTGGATACATAAAATGCCTAGTTTATAATAAGAACAATGAACTATTTGCCAATTACTAAGAACCAGTTTCTGCTAAATGAAAGAAATCAGACATAAAAGACCACAAATGTCCAGAATAGGCAAACCCTTAGATACAGAAAGTAGTTCAGTCATTGCCTAGGCCTGGCAGATTTGTGGGGATAATGGAAAATGACTAGTAATGAGTACAAGGTTTCTTTCTAATGTGATGAGTTTGTCCAAAAATTAGATTGTGGTCGACAGGTGCACAGTAATGAATATACTAAAAATCACTAAATTGTGTATTTTAAGAAACGGCTAACTTGTATAGTACATAAACTACAGTTCAACGAAGCTGTTAGTAAATTAAAAATCAAAAACAAAAAAGCAGTTCCAATATTACAATCAATTCCTGAAAATATCATCAAGATTCAAACCACAACACAGTAAAAAACTGTTCTGTTTAGATTATTCCCTGTACTTGGCTAGAATACCTATTCTTAGTGATATAAGGTCAGGCTGTTACAAGGACCTCTCCCGAGTCAGCATTTACAAAGACTTTAAAAAAAAAAAAAGTAACTACAAAATTGTGTCCTACAAGTCACTTCATTAACTGTTATAAGTTATTTTGTTTTTTAAGTTATTTATTTATTTACGCATACAATGACTGGGGTGCATGCAGGCCAGAGGTGTGGAGGGTGACAGGATTCACTAGAGACAGAGTGGGGAGCAGAACAGTTGGGTCTACTATAATACACTGCTGTGAGGAGCAGCAGGCAAGACAGGAGAAGTCTGCTGTGCCATGTGGGTCAGCTCCCTTGGCTGGGGACTGAACTTGTGCTGCATTGACTGTGGACAGTTTCATAGTGCTGAGACTTAACACCTTGCGTCACCACGGAGGCCCAAGAGTTGTTATTATTTTGATAAATATAATCCTTGTTTTCTTTTAAATTAAATTAGTTGATTAATTAATATTGTGCAGAGGGTAGAGATTTCACCATAGACAGAGTGGGGAGCAGAACAGGCAGATTTACTAAAAAATACACTGCTAAGGGGAGTAGCAGGCAAGACAGGAGAGGTCTGCCATGCCACATGTGGGTTAGCTTCCTGGCCAGGCATAGAACTCAGGCCATAGTGGCCTGAAAGCTAAGATTTAACCCCTACAGCACCAGGATGGCCCCAACACACACCTCATCTACAAGCACTGTGTCACCAATGAATAGAGCATAGGTTTTCTCTTCTGGCTTCTTTCCTTCTTTGTTAGACAGGTCTGAGAATCCCAAGTTGATGCTGAAAACCATACCTAAAACATTAAAACAGGAATTAGTCATGATTGTAAAAGAGTGGTAAAGTACAGATTTTATTAAAAAAAAAAAGGGGGGGGTTGGGGGAGCAGGATGAAGTTTAAGGAAATTATTTTTTTAAAAAAAATTTCCTATTGCATGCATTTAAGACTTACCTTTCTTCAGTTTGTACTGATTTTTACTATTAATCACTAAAGAACCTTCACGGAATTCAATTCCCATTCCGAACCTAAAAAGGAAATGAAGACAAAGTTTAGATAATGCAACAAATGCATTATGTCCCTGTGCTGTCCATTCAATTAAGGAGTAACACTCAAAGATAGTATTTGGGTTCTTAATATGCTGAAAACAATTCCCTAATTAAGTATCTCCTGTAACACTTACTTTATCAAGCCTTTTTTTTTTTTAAGATTTATTTATTTATGCATACAAGCACTGGGGTACAGGCCAGAGGTGTGGGGGGGTGAGAGGATTCACCACAGAAAGCAGGGAGAACGGGCAGGTCAACGGAAGTACACTGCTGAGGCGAGCAGCGGGTGAGGCAGGAGAGGTCTGCCATGCCATGTGGGTCCTGTCCCTGGCCGGCGGCAGGGATCAAACTCGTGCTGCAGTGGCTGTGGTTTGCTTTGTAGTGCATTGCTTAACCTACTGCGCCACCAGGGAGGCCCTATCAAGCCTTTCTTATTTCAGTTTATTCATCCACATTTAAATTTTAATTTTCCACCATGATTTCAAGTTAGGAGTTTTCCTGTAAGCCACTCTTAAGGTGTAATACAGTATAATACTTCATACAGTAATTATACAGTATATATTACTTAATATTTATTACTATACACATTAAGTTATATTATATATTATATATAGTATTACTTTATATATTACTTAATACAGTAATAACTGTATTAAAAGGCACTTTTTTAGTGGAATATTGACAAACAGATTTATTAAGTCACTTGGGCCAAGACTTGGTATCTGTTAATATATTTCCTCTTGTCCATCAGAGAAATCCAGAAAGATACTACATACCCTAGGAGTAGTTTTCATCTAAGAAAACTGCCTAAAGGTTTTGTTTCCCAAAATGTCATTTGTTCTGTAAGACGTTATTAGATACTTAATCAAATACATTTTAGAAACACTGGCTTAAAAATTCAAAAAATGTCTTTTAAACAATAGGACATCTCAGAGTATTTAATATGCAATTGTGAGTCAAGGTGTTCTAAGAAAGGAAATATAGTATGTAATGTTTAAGAATATTTTTGATTAAATCCTGGATCACGTATTAGCATCTATTACATTTGGTCTAGAAGAATTTCCACTTCATCTCAACACTAGGTATTTGGCAAAAAATTTAGTTGACTCAATTTACAAATATTTTCCATGGCCACTGACAGTCATGAAAATTGACTTAAGAGTGAGAGACACATGACAGTACTCACCCTAGGTTTTTGGTAATTTTGTTCAATAGTTCTGGCTTCTGCTTTTTAACTACATCCATGACAGCATTATACACATCACATATCTTCACACCTAATAACAGAAAGGAAAAATTCAATTGTCTTTCAAAAGAAAACTTCAAACCACATTTTTAATCATTTCCCCCATATATTATGTATACTAAAGCAAGGTTTCTCAAAATATGAATTGTGGACTGCAGCCGCAGGAGTGGTAGGTAGGGCTATAGAAATCTGCATTAAAAAAAATCCTCCTCATTCTTTAAAAAAAAAAAAGAAATCTGGGGCCTGCCCTGGTGACGCAGTGTGTTAAGCAATGCACTATGAAGCAATCCGCAACCATTACAGCATGAGTTTGATCCCTGCCACTGGCCAGGGAGGGGACCCACATGGCACGGCAGACCTCTCCTGCCTCACCCGCTGCTCCCCTCAGCAGTGTGTTTCAGTCAAAATCTGCCTATTCTGCTTCCCACTCTGTCTCTGGTGGATCCTCTCACCCCCCATACTTCTGGTCTGTACCCTAGTTCTTTTATGAATAAAAAATAAATCTCCAAAAAAAAGAAAGAAAAAAATCTATTTTTACTTATTTATGCATACAAGAACTGAGGTGTAGGCCAGAGGTGGCAGGGGGGTGGGCGCATGAGAGGAGTCACCAAAGACATAGTGGGTAACAGAACAGGCAGATCTACTGAAATACACCACTGAGGGGAGCAGTGGGCCAGACAGGAGAAGTCTGCTGCTCCATGTGGGTCACCTCCCTGGCTAGGGATCAAGCCACTGAGGTGATAGCACTCAGAGAATTAACCCCCTATGCCACCAGGAAGGCCCTACCCATTTATTCTTTTTCTTTTAAAGATTTATCTATTTATGCATACTAGAACTGGGGTACAGGCCACAAGTGCGGGGGGTGGGGGGTTGAGAGGATCCACCAGAGACAGTGGGGAGCAGAACAGGCAGATTAACTGAAATACACTGCTGAGGGGAGTAGCGGTTGAGGCAGGAGAGGTCTGCCGTGCCATGTGGGTCCCCTCCCTGGCCGGCATAGGGATGGAACTCGTGCTGCAGTTTGCTTCATAGTGTGCTGCTTAACCCACTGCGTCACCAGGGAGGCCCCTACCCATTTATTCTTAAGAAATGTTGAAAACCACTGAACCACAGGATTGTGGGGGACTAGGTTGTCTCTTGAAGTAAGTTTTTTTAAGAGTTGATAAAGTGGCACCACATTAAAGTCAAACATTCTGAAAAATAGGACTACTAAATGGGTGACTATTAGAATGATTTATCTTAATTTTCAGGATCTAGGGTATGAACAGTATTTCATGCCACAGTAGTTCTGATACGGTAGCTTGAGAAAGGTCTATCCTTATTAAACTACGTAGGACTATGATTTCCAATAGCATTGGTCAACATCAACTTGAGACATCATGAAATAAGAGTCTGGAAGCTCTGGGTAAAATGGGTGTACTTACAATATGGTTTAAAGGTGAACATAAAATCTTACTTAGCCAACTGGGGGTGTAAAGTCTCAAAAGCAAAGAGGTATCAAGCACTCTGCTTTCTTTCTGAAGCAGGTGGCTGCTTGCTCAGCTACATTATTCTGTCTCAAATTAAGATTTTTGGTATCCGTTCACTGTAAGATTAACATCAGATTGTTCACAGATACCAGTGCAACTTTTTAAAATTTAAAGAGAAATAATAAGGCCATGGTATTTTACAAAGATCTGGACATAGGTGCCTAACCTCAGAGGTCTTTCTAAGTATCACTGTAAAACCACAATGGTCACTCATGCCCAAAAGAAAAGTACATAAAAGAACTACATGCTAGGATAATTCCAAGTCTATAAAATCCAGTTCTAATTTTAGTAAAATAGCTTCAGGGATATAAACTCACACCAACTCAAAAGACTTTTTGTTACATGATCTCCAAACCTCTAAGGCACCTCACCATGTTTTAATTCCTTTAGCAGTTCCTCTTGAAGCTGGAGCAAAAAGTTGTAATTTTCTTGAACTTCCTGAGAAGGGTCAACCATCAAAGTGCGAACAAGGTTGGAGCAGTAAGACTTGAAGCGAATACCCATGGCACAGGTGATGGCCCCAAAATGCATGTGATTCTTGTCACTAGAGATCAGAAGAAAGTTATTTCATCAGCCAAATTGGTAAACCTCAAGTTCTCAGTACACTGGTACACAACACTTGTAGTCATTTTTCTTTGCTACAAGCTGAAAGCTGAAGCAGAATAATCACCTAAATTTTTTCATTCCAATCAACTTATAATGGATGTGGTATAAGACTTGTGGCCACAACTTTTAGAATGAAAATTCAACAGGCAAGTAGTTGAACTGTATCATTAATGCCCAAAAAGTACACTAAATGAATTTTATTCACTTACAGCCCTACAGTATGATGGTGAGGAGCCACTCATTAACAGTTCATGCTCAACTGTTGTATTCACTGCAAATGTTCCCAAACTGCAGGAGAAACAGCATTATTTACAGTATGTTTTAAATTAGAGTGGGAATTACACTATGGTATATCTAATAAGAATTCAGTTTTCCCCCCCATCATGTCTTGTGCTTTTCCCCAAGCATTTTTTGATCATCAAGAAAAAATGCTTACAAACAAATGGATTCAAGTAACGAGTTATTATGTGAAATAAAAATATACATGTAGAATAATAAGACAATGTAGGAAACAGAATAACCATTCTGTTCTACATTTTGGAGTTCCAGAGTAAGCCAAAGAAAAAAAATAGGCTAAAGGTTGACATGGTCTGACTATATCTGGAAGTTTTCATACTTACCTCACCACACTGAACTTGAGATTGTAACTGCCACCACTCTGAATGATAGGAGGGTAACACATTTCCACGGTAGAAGGGTCTGCCCCAGCTAGATACTTTTTCTCTTCAATGGCCTTTTCCACAGACTCAGCCAGTTTGCTGTGTCGAACTTTCTGTAAGTGTACAAAGAAACAAAGCAATACTTAACTAGAGGACAGCAAAAAGGGTGCTGGGCCTATGCACCAGATAATCTATTGGTACAGATGCAAAGCAAATTTAAGAGAACAGCATGTGGAATTCACAGCTACCTAAGGAATTCTCCAGCAATATACTAGGTAACCTCAAGAAACTATAGTGTAGGTTTAGTTATTTTGAAAGAAGGTTGATACAATTGTATACCAACTTAAACGTCAAAGGCTTAATTTCAAAAGTAGTTAAATACACACAAAACACTGCACAGTAAGGATTTATGCCTCAAATAGTGAAAGTATTTCTTCTCTCCATTTACCTCATCTGCATCAACTATTTCCATGACCCTTTCCTTGAAGAATTTGTTGAAGACTTCAGAGGTGATGCTGGCTGCTTTCTTCATCAGATTGAGCTCCCCGTCCTCCTTGACAGCAATGGTATATGCCACAACTGCACTGATATCTATCTGCAGTCAAGGTGGTAAGAGTTTTTAATCATGGAAAAAAATGCTTTTCTACAACTTTGACCATTAACAGTGATGAGAACTAGTTATTTAGTAAACTATTTATCAGTAGTTTGTGGCATACCTAAATAATTTTCTCTTCTTAGGTGAATAAACATTTGAAACTACTCTTAACCAGGTCATTCTGTGTACTCCAAGAGACATTAAACTAATATAAATGTCCCTCCATAAAGGATTTTGTAAAGGCTGAAGAAGGAAGAGAGGCAGGACTCGAAGGACCAAAAAAAAAAAACCAAAAAATGCTTTTTTGGTAAGAGATTTTTCTCAGTATCTCCCTTAAGTAGTGAAACTATCTCTGAACACCTCATTCCTGACAGAAAATTAAAATTGGCTTACTACTCCCCTAAGGAAAACAAAAAATGGAAATGTGAATGAATATAGTTTTCCCAAAATGTACTCTCTGCACAAGCAGTTACAGAAGTCCACCACACATTTCAGGCGTACTCTTACTTTGTCAAAGCCTTCTTTGTTAAGGCAGTCATTCCAGCTCTTCATGAATTCTCCAGGGAACTTGTCTTTACTGAACACTCCAATCTTCTTGCCATTCTTACTTTCTTTAATAGCTTCTATCATTTTGTCAAAGCTGCTCTTATTACTTTCATTCTATCAGTGCCACAGGGAAGAAATGAGATTCATTAGTTAGTTTTAGAATTCGACATCTATTTCTACTAGGAACAGGAAGTAATTTACCCCCAGACCCTATCCACTTTTGCAGAGCAGACTGTAACATACCAAAGGTAACCAAAATTTTTTTGGTTATTTTTATGTACTTATATGAAATGCCATCTAAAATGAAAAGACTATTCTTTTTCATCAGGACAATTAAGAAACTCAAGGCCCTAGGTTAACGATATTCAAAAAAGAAATCTTTGTCAGTGGGCAGGATGACAGAGAAATCACATTTGATAAAACTGGACATGAATGTTTATTTAAGGATACTTAAGGCCATTTGTTCTAATTAAAGTACTCCAATGAAAAACAAGATGACAGTGTCATTAGAGTGGACAGATAAAGTGGGCATTCACTAGACTAATTTCATAGTCATGTTTTGGAACAAAACTGTAATACTATCAAACTGCTTTTCTTCCTAACTAATGAATATGCAACAGAACTTTGTAATTACAACTATACTTGGCTAAAATCTCCCACTTATATTCTTTTAAATTTCTAGGAGGCATTTCTGTTTTATCACTTTTGAACATTCTCTCACATTTATGACACATTCTTTTATCAGCTCTGACCTTTTCTCGTATCAGCAGTGTGATGGCAGGAGCTCCATTAGCATTCTCATTGCCTTTAGTGTTCGCAATTTGTTTCAAGAACTCCACTTTTTTCTTGCTGGCCATAAAGATGATTTTGTCATCACAGAAAACCATAATAGTATCAGTTAGTTCATAACCAAAGAGCCATGTCTATGGAAAAAGATAACAGTGATGAAAGTATTTACAGATAAAAAAATTATTTATATAGAAACATTTATGGAATAGCTGGAATTAACTTCAAAATAATCTGAGGAGGGGAAGCCCGGATATGGACACAAATGAAATGAGACTGTCCAAGAGTTGACAATTCGCTGAAACAGGTTAATGGGTACACGGGAATTGACGTTATATTTATCTTTTTTCATATGTTTAAAATATTTCATAATAAAGACCACCAAGTAGAAAAAAATTAACTGTTTAGAGAACATAAATACATAAACAGAGTAATACCTCAGGTTTATCTATCTCCCTGAAAAACTGCTAGTTGCCAATCATTTACCAACCATCCTTTCTTGTAGCTAAGTACTTAGGTAGGGTCACAGATTGAACTTTGGCCAATTAAGTTATAAGTACAAGTACTATGTGGGACCACTTAAAGCAAGAAGGTGATGTCCCATGCTGTTTTCTCCATTCTCATGGAATGAAGATGTAATCGATTTTTTCACCCTGAGCACAAGGGCTACAGTCTATGGATGGGAGAGCAAAGACTTGGAAAAGGTCTGAATTCCTGAAGACTATACAGTTGAACCCATCCCAGTATACACACATCTCTTTTTTCCTTATGTTCTAAATCCTTCTGTCTATCACTGATGGAAAATATTCTGTATCTGTTCTAAAATATGGCAGCCAATATTGAGTACTTGACACATGGAACTAAGAAATTAAATTTGTAATAGGGTTAGTGGTTACCATACTCAATAGTGCAGTAGATGATCCAGTGACTCTCAGTGCTTAAAAATGGTTACAAACCTCTCACCTGTAAGGCAGTTGACTTGGCATAAACAATTTCTTCATCAACACCCACTGATACAACAATAGCATCAACATTGGCATACTCATCTTCTCCTTTCTGAAAAGTAAGGAAGAAGTAATTTGTTCACTTTTTTTTCACTAGCACCATAGGAATATTTACATAATGTATAATTTCTCCCTAACAGAAATGCTAATTTAAGGTACACATTAACTTAACAATCTCACAGCCACTACTTTGAGATAGAATTCGAATATAATACAATCCATTCATTTAACATATAAAAATTAGATGGTTTTTAGTGTGTTCAGAGTTATACACCATCACAATAAAATTTTTGAACATTTTCATTTCTCCAAAACGAAACTCAGTGACAATCATTACTGATTTTCCCCCAGCCCTAGGAAACCACTTATTTGTCCCTATAGATTGTGTTAATCTGAACAAATCCATATAAATGGAATCACATGTGATCTGTGTTTGGCTGCCTTCACTTAACGTGCTGTAGCATGTATCAATACTTCATTCCTTTTCATTATTGAACAGTTCATTGTATAGAAACAGCATGTTTTATTTATCCATTCATCAACAGCTAGATATTTAGGTTGTCTCAATTTTTGTGACCATTATGAATAACACTACCATGAGCATTCATATAACTTATGTGGACATACTTTTTTTGAGCATGTACCTAGCTAAGGAATTCGTCAGTCAAATGGTAACTATGTCTGACTTTTTGGAAAAAATCATCAGGTGTAAAATTACCTGTCATTTTAGTTTTGATCTGCATTTCCCTGATGTCCCAAAAGATGTTGAACATCTCTTCCTATGACTGATTATTCACCATCTGTATACTTTTTAATGTTTTTGAGAAGTGCCTATACAGGGTCTTTCTATAATGGTTAAGAGGTACTGCTTTATTATTGAGTTTTAAGAGCTCCATTTAATGTTATATTCTAAATTTAATTTTAAACAGTTTAGGATGACCAAACAACAAAAAGCAGCTGATTGTTGGAAGGCTCTTATGTCTTAATTTCAAAACTACAAACCTATAGTAATCAAAACAACCTGGTACTAATGTAAGGATAGTCATGAAGATCTGTGGACTAAAATTTAAAATCCAGAAATAAACCTCTGCATTGATATCATTTGACTAAGTTCAATGAGAAAAGTGTCGTTTTGGAAACAACTGGCTATCCACAGGTAAAAGATGAAGTTAGGCCCCCTCCTCATGCATACATGAAAATTAAAGTGAACCATAGACATAAATATAAGAACTAAAACTGTTGTAAAAGAATGTGTAGTTAAACCTCTATGTTGAATTAGGCAAAGCCTTTCTTAGACATCAAAAGCAAAAGATGAGACTTAAATTTAGAATTTTGTGGGCCATATGGCTCCTATAACACATTAAGTCTGACTTGGACATCAGTTATCTCCCTCCTGAAAATTTTGTTCCCATATATTCCTATTCTTCAGATAACAAAGGATTTTGTGGCAATTTTACCACTCTAATATGACTACTATACCTTGATAACCCCCAGAATTGCAAGAGGCATTTATTTTTTGTGTGTGTTCCGTACACAGATACATAATTTTCTTATTAAATGTTTTCTAAAAAATATCAGAGTCCCTTTTGCTATTTTTTGATACTTAAAACCTTGGTTGAATCAAAAATCTTCAGCCTGAAAAAAAGGTTATCAGCTCTTTTCCTGTCTGCCTGAAAATCCATCACCATCATGAATGACACAGTAACTAACCAGAGCAGAAGTTCACGATTAACTGAATTCTTCAGTGGAAACAAATGGTCACTGATATCCTTCACCCTGGGAAGGCAATAGTACCTTACACAGAAATTTGAGAAAAACTAGCTAAAATGGATAAGACAATCCCTGATGCTATCTTTGTACTCGGATTCAGAAGCCACTTTGAAGGTGGCAAAACAATTGGCTTTGGCTTGATTTGTTTGGATTATGCAAAGAAAAATGAACCCAAACACAGAGTTGCAAGACATGAACTGTATGAGATGAAACAGACCTCAAGAAAATAGCAAAAGGAACACAAGAACAGAATAAAGAAAGTCAGGGAGACTGCAAAGGCCAACGCTGAACCTGTGAAAAAGTAATCAAGATTCTATAGTGACTTTATCTGTATCTGTGTTGATTGTATAGATTTTTCATGAGGATTAATGAAACCTTTTACGTGTCTGACTTTGGAAAAAAGAGGAAAAAGGAAAAGGCATCAATATATACAAAAATTAAAAGAACACTAACATGTTTTTAAGATGTAAACAGCATAATCACACAACTTAATTTTGTGGAAAATTATTTAAAGGAATCTCACTGTTTTTGAACATAGGGAGAAAAAGACCCACATATTTGTTTTATGAAGACAGGGAAAACAAACCTAAAAAATCTCAAGGATTTCAATTCATATAAAATGCCTCATTTTCTACTGCTCATTAAAAAGAGGATGAGGGCCTCCCTGGTGGCGCAGCAGGTTAAGCAATGTGCTGTGAAGCAAACTGCAGCCACTGCAGCACAAGTTTGATCCCTGCTGCTAGCCAGGGAGGGGACCCACATGGCATAGCAGACCTCTCCTGCTGTGCCCACTGCTCCCCTCAGCAGTGTGTTTCAGTCTGCCTGTTCTGCTCCTGGCTCTGTCTGGTAAATCCTCTCACCTCCTGTGACTCTGGCCTGTACCCCAGTTCTTGTATCTATAAATAAATAAATAAAATTAAAAAAAAAAAGTAAGAGGACGAATTCTAACATTTCTCCAAAAGTAATTGCTCTGGCTATTTCAAATATTCTTGATTCTTTACAAATACTGGTGAGCTCTGACTCCCAGATTGAAATAAACGTAATAAGAGCAGAATTTAAGATACCTAAAGATAATGAATTTAGTTAAAAATTTCATAAAACATTATCAGTGAAAAGAACTACAATAAAACCCAGTATGTTGATAGCAAAAATCTAGGACACTATATTTTCAAGCCTGTAAGAAGTATAAAATGCCTGATACAGATTAATCTGGTAACAGTCTTAGGAAACTGTGGGAGATTTTGATAATTTTATAAATGTATGAGATGAACACCCCAAAGTTAACATTACCTATAAAACTAAAATATTTTTGATTATACTGTCTAGGATTTGTTTTAAAATATTGGAGTGGAGGCAGTTGGTTTAAACAAAAATGATTTAAAAACCCACAAGGTTAGTAGTAGCTCTTGCCCCAGAACCATTCCTACAGCCCCAGTCTGCCATCAGCAGCAGCTGGGACCCAAACCTGAACTGCTTATATGGCTCCACATTTCCACTTGATCCATTCCTGCTTGAGATGGTCTTCAGTATTTATTTAAACTAAATTTCTTTTTTAAAAATTTTTTTATTTATGCATAGAATAACTGTGTGTAGGCCAGAGGTGTGGGGTAGGAAAGGGTGAGAGGATTCATCAGAGACAGAGTGGGGAGCAGAGTTCCCCAAATTTACCAGAACAGAAATTTCAGGCAGATTGACTGAAATACACTGTGAAGGGGAGCAACGGGTGAGACAGGAGAGGTCTGCTGCTCCATGTGGTTAGTTCCCTGGCAGGGGAACAAACTCAGGCCTTAGCAGTGACAGTGCTGAGACTTAACCCTAGGCCACCAGGGAGGCCCCAGTCTTCAGGATTTATATTCAAGTCCTTGTCAGTTGTGGACTGTAAACCCGGTGTTCCCCGTTCTACATGATCCACCTTATAGCAGTGACCCCTGTTGTGCCCAGATTCTTGACATCCACCAAATCCCCATGTCTCCATAAAACCTTAGATACAGTATGTATCACTGTATTCAAAATTTCAATCAAGACCTAGCACACTCAAAATTCCTACATAAATATATAGGCAATCCTCACTCACATGAATGAGCTAAACTTAAAAAGTATTGAGGGCCTCCCTGGCGGCACAGTGGGTTAAGCAACACACTATGAAGCAAAGCACAGCCACTGCAGCAGAGTTCGATCCCTGCCACCAGCCAGGGAGGTGACCCACATGGTGAGCAGACCTCTCCTATCTCAGCCTACTGCTCCCCTCAGCAGTGTGTTTCAGTCAGTCTGCCTGTTCTGCTCCCTGCTCTGTCTCTGGTGAATCCTCTCACCTCCCTGGACTCTGGCCTGTACCCCAGCTCTTGTATGCAGTTACATTTAAAAAAGGAGGAAAAACAGGCAATCATTAATGTCAGAATAAAATGAAAAACAAAAAACAAAGCAGATCCAACATTGAAAACATTTACATGAGGGTAAAAAGAGAAACTGAAAAACCACAATTTATCAAGAGTGGTGGATGTGTAATAGAGCAAGTAGAATAAAATATCAGTTGTATAATTTAGGTGAAAGGTATATGGGTATTCACTGTAAAATCCTCTCACCTTTCTGTGTCTTGAAAGTTTTCATAACAAATGTCAGGAAGAAATTTCAATCATAGGAGAAGATAGGGACACTGGAATGAGTTTGATGGTATGGGATTACAGGGTTAAACAGCTCTGGGTGGGTCACAGGTAGGGGATAGCAGGAAATGAAGCCCAACATGTGGGATATGAACCTGTGCAACTCTGCTTGAGTGTCCAGGCTCCACCCCACCATACTTTTTCTTAAGTATGATAGTATAAGAATGCTAAATTTAAATCCTAGTATACCAAAAAACAAGTTCACATTTCAAACTGCTGAATCAAAAATTAGCATGTGGCAGCTTTAGGGGCAAGTAACTTTTTTCTTTTTCTTTTTGATTTTAAGAATTTTTTTTTTAAAAACCCATGTATATATTATTTCATTAAAAATAACCTTTGAGGGCCCTCCCTGGTGGCGCAGTGGGTTAAGCAACGCACTATGAAGCAGACCGCAGCCACTGCAGCACGAGTTCGATCCCTGCTGCCGGCCAGGGTGGGGACCCACATGGCGTAGCAGACCTCTCCTGCCTTGCCCGCTGCTCCCCTCAGCAGTGTGTTTCGTTTATCTGCCTGTTCTGCTCCCTGCTCTCTGTGGTGAATCCTCTCACCCCCCCCACAGAGGTGGGGGACACCTCTGGCCTGTCCCCCAGTGCTTGTATGCATAAATAAATAAATTAAAAAAAAATCTTTGAAGTGCAAGGTAGATAGTATTGAAATTGGCAAAGGTAGTGAAGGTGCTTATCTGAATGATAAAAGGTAGGGGAAATACAGCAGAAGAACTAGCTTCCTTTGAATGAAATGGGTACTGCCTGCATTAAAATCAAACATTCTTGAAGGTTTTGGTTCTAGTTAAGATACTGTATCATAAAAACAAGGCAATTTTGAGAATAAAAGGGTGAGCTATTAATAATTAAACAGGGGTAACAGGTGATCAGTCCCAGAAAGGCAGGATTTATGATCACCCTAATTATAGCCTGGACACAAGTATTTTCAAACTAAGGAAGGCTGCACAACAGCTCAAGTCACCATTGTCCACTGACTCTTACATAACAGATACTACACTTAATAAAAAAAAAAAAAAATCACAGTAAATAGAAGCTGAGTAAGCAAAAATAAAGAAACCCCAAACTATTTAATAATTTACTTCCACCTAGCCTTCCTCTTTACTTAATAGACCAAAGCATTATTTGAACCATTTTTAATCTTACTCCAGAGATAATGGAGCTACGTATAACTGAGATGGGCAGAAATAACCTCTTACCCAGGTAAAGCAGTAAGAGGACTGCTTATATTTTAAAGAACTTTCCCAAGTCAAAGATAGCCGCTTAGTCATTAGAGAGCAATACAGAACAAGAAACTGTCCATAATAAATACAGGCAAAGAGCCATAAATTGGCACCAAACAGAAGCACTGACACTATAGCTTACTAGTTTTCTCCATAGGCACAAATTTTCTTCCGGGAAGCTGAATCTATCACCTCAATGCTGATCTGTGGTGTAGAGTAGCGTGAACAAATGCATTGGATAAGCATTCCTTTGGAAAACAGCTGCCTTTCTGACATTTTATGGAATTCTTCTGGGACAGAAAGATTTACTTACTGCAGGATATCTCAATAGGTGGGTCTCAATGAATCACAGGTGTTTCTGGATATTGTATACCTCAGCTCTCAAAGTAGCTGGGACCCCGAGAAGGGGAGAGCCTCCTCTTTCCTATCCCATGCAGTACTAATCACATTACTCGGCTAAAAATAATTATAATCATAAAAAGGTTGGGAATAAAGACCCCATAAGTATAAGACAGCAGAGAAGCCCACAGCCCATTCTCATGACTGATACTACCATTTGAGCTTTTCTACTGCTGCAAACCCTTTAAGCTTTTAGCAAACCCTTAAAGCTTTTAGCAAACCTAGTTTAAAAAATAAGAAGCAAGACTGGACCGGACACAAATATCCAGTGAGTGTCATAAAACAATAGTAAGTTCTAATCACTATGCAGGTTTCCTAGTGACTTTTGACTGAGCCCATTTTCTCATCTCTAAAACTATTTTCTCAGGTATAACATTTAATGTTATAGAAATTTCTACTCAAACAGCTAAAAGTGTGATACTGTAACTGTTTTTTGGACTTAAATTACGAACATTGTAACTAAGAGATAGCATTTTATTTGCAATGGACTCAATATATTCTTAATAGAGAGGTAAGATTAGGAGTCACATCAGCTCTCACTCTCAGGTAAAAACAGAACGTTATAGCTTTTGGTTTTCTAGAACTTCATGTAGCTAGTGAGAGCATGGCAACCACCAGCAACCACAGTTCTGACCTGCTTACCCTTAAGTATACCTAAAACTAAAAAGTGTAGAGCCCAAACTAGCTTTTTGTCATTAACAGACTTCTCTGAAGATAGAAGATGACAGCTTAAGACTTGGGGTTTATATAGGTAACTTCAGTTATTCTATTTCAATGTCAGTTTTCCTAATAAAATTAAAAAAAAGTAAAACAAAGCATGCACCTATATATTCAACTATCTTTCTGCTACAGTAAGCAGAACTTATCCCAGAAAACTGTTATCTTTGCTTACGCAGATCATAATGCAAGTAATGTAACTTGAAAGACGGTGCATATAAAATGAATCCTGGGCATAGTTACTGAAATTTATAGTTATTAAAAAAAAGCAGGTCTATCAAGGTTTTTGTAAAAATTAGCCACAAGATTGTGAGTAGTTTAGCTAATGGTTATTTTTATATTGATTTGGATCATGTTACAATGCTACTATCCTAACAATATCTGAGACCAAAATCAATTTAATGATTTTAAAAAACAAAAAACCGAGGATAGTAATTTAATTTTCATGAATTTAAAGACTGCCATTTGATCTTAAGTTTGTTAATATGTATTCAGGCCTCAAGTTTTTCCTAGTTTCATGCTTTTCATCTAACAGCTGTGATGGGAAACTTGGAGTTCAAAATTAATCATACCTTTCATGAATGGTCTAGAGAGAATAAAGAATAATTTGATAAACTTATTTCACTGGGGGACCTTCCTGGTGGTGCAGTGGGTTAAGCAACACACTATGAAGGAACCACAGCCACTGCAGCACGAGTTCCATCCCTGCCTCTGGCAGGGAAGGAAACCCACAAGGCAAGGCAGACCAGACCTCTCCTGCCACACCCACTGCTCCCCTCAGCAGTTTATTTCAGTTGATCCACCTGTTCTGCTTCCCACTCTGTCTCTGGTGAATCCTCACACCACCCCCGCATCTCTGGCCTCTACCCCAATTCTTGTATACATAAATATTTAAAAAAAAAAAAAAACTTATTTCACTGGACTAGAAACAATTTCTACATTAAGGGCGTTTAATTTCAGGGTTCATGGATGGAAGGGCTTTGCACATTAGAACTTAGTTATCTTTAACACACTAGTACTTACTAATCTTTAGAAAATATAAGAGCTTTATAAAGACCTTTTCAATATGGAGGGTGTTCAAATTAATTCTGTGACAGTCAAAAAGCTATAATAGAAATTAAGCAAATTTTAAAACTTATGGTTATGACTGTCTAGCACAGTCCTTATTTTTGCCTTTCATAAAATGCAACAGAGGATCCATTTTATTTCCAGTTTATCTCCATGCATTTATCCTCAAAACATGAAACACACAGGAATCTTTATTTTCAATGTCAGGGAAATGACCAAGAGCTTGGTTTTCAGTAGATCAATTTGAAAAGGCAACTAAAAACGCTGAAATGAGACTGATTAATTTTTGTGGACAGTTTCCAGGTTTAGAAAGTCTTTATTAGTTTTATCTTCCCTGGAAGACAAAGTTCCTAGGCCAGCCTTTGGCTAGACTGCTCACGCTGCATCACAGGATGCAACCAAACGTCTGAATTGATAAATTACTATCATAAAAATAAATGTTAACTTTGGACGTTTTTTAAGCAGCAAAACGGCCTGATCTTTAAAAGACCGCAACAGCTCATTTTCTTGAACACGTGCCCCGGATACTCTACCGAGGAAAACTAACAAGGTTTTAGGCATCACATCGCTTTTTGTATTACCAATGTCTGCAGGTCTTCAGCCTGAGGTTTCTGTATTACCCACAGCAAGGCCTAGAACGTGAGGCGTTAGCGCGTGAGCAGCATTTGTGTTTTTTGTTTGTTTTTAACTCCGGAAAAAGCCCCGCAAACGATAAACATTTAGAGCCGGATTCACAGCCTAAGAGCCCCTCCATCCGTCCTTCACTAAGATGGTTCTAAGTCTGGCGGGATCTAGGCTTTATACTGTGGTTCTGGGGGCAGAGAGAGTGCGTGGGTGTGTGTGAACACTGCAGGAGGGGACAGCAAGACGAGATCACGGAGTGGGAGGGAAGGATGATGCCTCTTCCAGGGCGGGAAGAGCTACGAGGGGCGGCTGTTATGCATGTTGGGGGCCAGCACTCGGGGGAAGATGGTGGTCGCCGCAGGGTAGGGTGATTGCGGATTCCCTATTACCAGGGGGCGCTCCGAGTCGTGGGCGGTGAAAGGTCCTGGAGCAACGAAAGGGGCGAGATACTGAAACCGAGTATTACCGACCGAAAGGGAAAAAGGGCGCCGAAAAACGGAGTTATTATGGGATGGCAGCGGTGGGCTCCCTAGGGAAAATTAATTATGGGATCCAGCTCACCCGCCAATTGCTGTACAGTCTCTTCACTCGCCGGTAATAGGCATCTTTGTCCAAAGTCACAGCCATAGCCACAGACGCCGCTCCTCCTCGGGTTCCGAGAATCACGCGAGGTCCCGGCTCCACCACCCGCTCTCGGGCCCGGAATCCCGCACTCTCCCAGTGACCCGGAAGTGCCGACCTCAAAAAGATGCCCTTTCCGCTTCCGGGCCCCGGGAGCGTTCAGATTTTTTTTTTTAATCTCTCCAGAGTTTGGGGGCGGAGACGAAGAAAAAGGGTGGGGAAATCAACAAAAGTATAAAGCCAAGAGTCTATATTTCGCGGGATTTTCTCATCAATTTAGCAAGAGCCGCACGCTAGTCGACATCACGTGACCCCCTGTCCCGCCCTCACTCTCAGCCCGGCCGCGATTTCCAGGCACGCCGACTTTTAGTCAAGGAGGCGGCGGCTGGGCTTGTGAAGGCGGCGGGAGGTCTGACGCGCTCGCTCGGCCCCACATGAGCTTCCGCGCGCGGATGTGAAGGCCTCGCCCATCGGCAAAGGAAGGGGAAGAGGAAAGAGCGGGACTGGCATGGGATAGGAGTGGGAAGACCGCAGCAATAACTGGTACCTGCCTCTCCTAGAAGTGGGGAAGCAGCAATCTCTGCTGTTCCAGGGCTGGACCTTTGGTGTCGGGACCCCGAGTCAGGGTATTCTTGGCGGGACTTGGCTCACACACTGGAGAGGAAGCCCGACCTCCTGATAAACTAGCCATGTTATGTGGGAAGAATTTGGTCTTAGAAATAAGATGCCAGGCTTTATCTGAACTCTGGACTGTTAGGGGGAGGGTCCTGGTCAACAAATATCTTTAGCGGTTTCATACAGCTCAAGTAGTCCCCCAGGCCTAAGTAGTGAGGTCTTCTTCCAATTAGGCTAGTCCCCTTGCCACATTTTATGAAGTCCCACATTCTTACTGTTTCCCAAAAGCCCCTTATTCCAAACAAAATATACATGGTTCTTGATGCTCTTCCTTCTCGTCCCTCCTAAGAACTTGGAGTTTGAATCTGACACATGTTGTATGTATACCATTCAGCTTACATCATCTCCTAGCCTTTAGCAAGTTGGACAGCTTACACACATCCTTTAATGGGGTACAGATGAATTGTCTGCCTTATTCAGGCAACTGCATGAACAGTAATGGACTTTAGGAACTTAATGTTGAAATTACATCAACTCTTAAAATGAGTATTATTGGGTTTGAGCAAATATAGAACAAGGGAAAAGTGGAAAAGGATTAACTTAAATTTATTAATGCCAAGGGGAAGGAAGGTAACAGTTCCTGACCCTCCAGCTGTATCCACAGTTCGGCCAGGAACAGGCTCTGCCAGAGGCCAGGGCCAGCGCTACATAGTCTGTGGTTAATGGAGGTGTCTAGGGAGGGGTGAGCATCAGCTGCTCTAGTCTCCTTTCCTTCCCCAGATGAGGAAGTGGTCATGTATTATTTTAGGAGTTCCCCTGCCCACCCAATCCTCTCAAATTTGGAAGCAATCAGGTACAAGTTTTCTTTTTCCTTTTCACCTCCTGGAGTCCTGGGTTTCCCCACATCTTCCCTGCCCCTCCCACTTTCCATAGTCCAAGGGCCAGAGTAAATGAAAATACAGCAGCCACCCAAGCAATGGGGACCATGGGCCATCAGTCATCAGCGTCTTCACTGGAGTCTGAATTGGCTGGCATCATAGGATCATCAATGAGTGAGAAGTCCCTTTCTGAGCTATCATAGCCCTGAGATAAATCATCATCATCATCTTCATCCTCATCGTCCTCATCTTCCTCAGGTCGCAGTGGTGGCAACCTCAAGGCAGTACCAGAGGTGGTAGTAGCTGGTGAAGAAGGGTAGCCAGTGGCTCTCAGGCCTGGATGGTGATGGTGGTGATGGTGGGGATGGGGGTGGTGGTGGTGGTGATGAAGCATGGTGCTGGAGTCTACATGAGGGGATGATGTTGCACCACCCATCACAAATGGCATAAAAGGCAAAGATGCAGAAGTGGCACTACTGTGACCCAGAGATGACACTGACTGCAAGCCACTACTGCTGTGTTGGAAGGTATTATGCAGAGATAAAGACCCAGTGCTTCCACCCTGCATCAGGGCCATCATCTTAGAAAGGTCTGGTCGCATCCTACGGGCCCGCTTCTTGCTGCTGTCTGGTGCAACAGGCCCTGGTAAAACCCGGTTGAACACAGTTTCAGCATGGTGACCCTGGGAGGGTAGAACAGAAGAGAGTAGAAAGAAAGGGGGAGGGGGAGAAGAGGGATGAAACAGAAGTCAACAGAGTTCTAACTTGCAAATGGTTTCTCATGGAATCAATCTTTAGGAGGAGCAAAACAAGTATAGTTTGACAAGGCCTGATGGTATAACCAGGAGGAGCAAATGTGAATGTAGCTGGCTAAAGAATTCTGATGCCGCAGCTAAGTGAAAGGATCTGACACTGAGTTTTGTTTATTTTTATGACAATATTTTACCTTTACTCTGCTTATCCATTACACAAATACTTACTTTTGTTAATAAGGGAAATGAATAAGACAGTGAATGAATCAGTACTTGCACAGTATACTTAACTGAAGGCAGGTTTACATGATCTGACCATGTGAAGTGCAGCACAACTAAACCAACATTTACAATACTATCCTTATCACATAAATGGGATAAACTTGAGACTTCTGGATATCTAGAACAAGCATATTGTGAGTAGCTCTTCACCAAACTAATATTTTGTTTATTTTTTCCCCCACACTGGTGGTAGGCTTACCTTATCTACTGAATTTTAAATTGCTTTCTTCTAAACACTGACTTCAAATAATGGTTAAATTCAATGAAGCAGAAACACTGCTTTTAGTACCTTTGCTTTGCTAGACTTAGGCAATGCTGGGGAAAGTGGCATTAAACTCAGACAACGTTACTCATGTCTATGGACTCTATATCCTAATCTAAATTTAACACCTGAGAATATGCTTTTATGATTTAGAAAAAGTTTCTTGATACTCTTATTTCTATGGACTTTTAATTCTTTTTACATTTTTTCATTTTAAAAAATATGGAACACTTCATAAATTATATGTCATCTTTGAGTCAGGGCCATGCTAATTTCTTGTTTCAACTTTAATACATACGTTGCTGAAGCAAGTGTTGTGTGAACTTTTAAAATATAACTATTATAAGCACCTAAATTCCTGTAGTTCCTAGTAATGATGTATTGCTAGACTATCAATTTTGCTCAAAATTCTAGTCAAATTATGATTTTTTTTTAATGTCCTCGATTTTTTTTCTTAAGAGTTATCAAATGCTACTAAGGAGGTAGCAAAATTACTTAAGGCAAAAATAGGTAATAATGAAGGAAAAGCTTCTCTTCCCCCAGCTGCCCTATATTGTTAAGTTTAAGAAACAGATGAACTTTTAGCCACCAGGCTTTCTGCAGATCAACTATTCTGCTTATTATTGCTGGTCCCCATGGAAGCTAAGAAAAAAGTCAAAATATCCCTCCATGGTAACAATATTTATATAAAACCACTTTCCCCTATATAAAAATAAGCCTTCTAAATTTATCTCACAAATATATTATGTGCAAAATGTTATCAAAATTTGTTAAATGTAAAAGATCTTATTCATTTGAAAATTTTATGAAAAGATAAGCCATGTGGTTTTATATATATTATATACATCAAAATGTACATAAAAGACCAAATGGGAAATGGGTAAAGTGAGTGTACCAAGTGCTAATTCATTTCTAATAACTACCTACATCAAACCAAACCATGATTCATATGTGTTTAAAAAACACTATTCTCCAAAGTTAAGACAAATGTAGCCAAATAAACATTTTGCAGGGGTATTTGTGTAGGAAGAAGAAACTATGGGTACTTAGCCCATCAAATAGTTTATTAACCATGATAATACTTGAAAATAATAAAATTACCATTATTTTGATCAAAATGATAAAGAATGTCATTATAAACTATCAAACAGTTTCCCCTCCTTTTTCCATTGCTGGTGTGTTATCAGCGATACTCTTTTTAATGTGCTAGGAAACCCCAAGACTATTTTCCTTTAGGTTTCCAAATCACTCTTCAGATAGATAAACAGTTATAAAGCTTTTAAGATTATGCTCAAAACTCTAACTTTTGGGGATGTGTAAATTAAAAAGATTAAAGCATCTGCAAAAAAAAAAATCCCTTAACAGAAAAGCAAGATAAGATCTTGAATGTTTTAAACACATTTACTAATTTGTACATTTTAATGTTTTAAGTACTAATGTTAATTTTCAGAATTTTATGCTCTTGAGGTTACAATTCTACAGTATTAGAAAAATACCAATAAAAATATTTTGGCTTCCATATTGGTGAATTGAAGATACATTTTTTTCCAGAAGTGTACAGTGGGGGGAAAAATAAAATTAAGAGACTCCCTGGTGGTACAGGGGTTAAAGTCTCAGCACTACTAAGCTAGTGCCAGCCATTACAGCCTGAGTTCAACCTCAGCCAAAGAGGTGACCCACATGACGCAGCAGACCTCTCTCTCTGTCTTATCCACTACTCCCCTCAGCAGTGTATTTCAGTAGATCTGCCTGTTCTGCTCCCCACTCAGTCTTTAGTCAATCCTCTCACCTCCTGTACCTCCGGCTATACCCCAGTTCTCGTATGCATAAATAAATCTTAAAAATAAAATAAAATTAAGTAATTTCCAGTAACAACATATGTTGGAAGCAGAGTATGGAGACAGAGTATTAATGCCTCAATCTTACCTTTTTTCCATTCCTAGAGTTAGCTGTCTGTACTGGTTCCATTCCCAAATAGTTCAAGTCTGCCTTATTATTTTTTTTACATCTCTGCCACTTCTGTTTTCTGCGATCTTCCATATACTGCAATAGAAAAGAACCAGTTATCCTTGAGGAATAAAAGTCTTTTCTGTAGTAACAAGGCACTTGACCTAGCTTGACAATAATTGCTTACTGCATGAATAAATGCTTAGTCCTAATTAGTGCAATTATTAACCATGATAATACTTGAATACTTGAACTGCCACTAAGCAGATCTCTTAAAGATTAGGTAGTTATATAAGCTTAACAGTAAACATCTGTCTATCATTTAGTTTAACAAGTGACTTAATACTACTTTGACACTCATGACAACTCTGTGAGATAGGACAGCTGCGTATTATAGTGCTTATTTTTTGGATACAAACACAGTGACATAATAAGGCATGCTTTCTCCCTCAAACACAGCTAAATACCAAGGGAATACTTTAAAATCTTGCTGTATGGAACTGCCACTCACCGCTAGAAATCGGGGATCGACAGCAAACTCTGGATGACCCTGTAACCACATCTCCAGTTCAGCCCGGCGAGGGGCATCCTCACCCACCAGCAATGTACCATCCACCTTATTGATGACAGGGATCCGAGTCTCCAGGTCCACATCAAGGTGATTGGGCTCTTCCATGCACTCCACCTCCAGCTGCAAACCCAGAATCCACCCCCATGAGCACATACTCTTCTTTGGGTCAGGGAGGGAGGGGGAGCAGAGCCAATGGTAGCCATAAAATAACTCTGAAATCTTCTAATCCCTCAATCCCAACAACCTTCATCAATGACTAGGAATAAAAAGATCTTATCCTGTCGAAGACTATCACTCACCTCAACTAGTTTCTTTCTGTTGCCCTTCTTCTTATGAAACAGTGGATGTCCATCTCCCATTACTCCATTAGCCATCAACTTGTGCTTCTGGAATGTTAACTTTAATCCTTCCTCCTAGGAACACAACCCACCCACACAAGAGATTATATGGCACCTGTTTTTAAAGTAAAGATTAAGCTTTGGAGGACAAGGATTAAGAGTTATCCTGTGGCTCAATAATGGTGAGAAAGAAGACTATCTGAGTTAGAAATTTAACACAGTTTAATACATTCTTCCTAGAAAGATCTTATTTCATGTCTTTGTGCCCCTCAGGTAGATTTTAAAAAACAGAATTTATCTCAACAACACCCAGAGCAGGGTAAAAAAAAATACCCTACCTGGTGTCTCAATATTAGCATGGCAACTCATCATAGGGGCAATCCTAACTATCACATACTAATTTAAGACATTTTTCTACTACGTACTTAATGACCAGCTAATTGGGTTCAATAGAAAAGATTCAGAAAATTAAAATTTCCCATCTATAAAATAAGAAAAACACTGATTTAATTTCACAAGGAAAAAGATTCCTTTATAACATATGGTTCTCAACACTTAGGTGTCATTTGAATGTCTTTCCCAAGTTTGATTTCAATCTTTTAAAAATCAGGCTTAAATCTAGAAGTTGTCTAAAGAAGCCTGTATCAATTAGATTTCTCTCAAAAATGTTGTTTCAATGTAGTCTTCAGGAGACTGAAGCCGAAATCCCTTTCCTTACTTCAATGACTTTTTTAATAAATGGATTGTTGTGACCTCTGTTTTCTTTTTTTCCTCTCATTTTTAAAGTTAGCTTAAGTTAACAAGTGCATCAGTATCCTGTCAGTGAAACTAGCAAGAACTACAGTCTCTTTCCCCACATCCCAATCCCTAAATGCTGAGCTTACATCTTTGATCTGAACTGTAAACTCCTTCTCATCCATGCCTCGGCGAAGTTTGGTGAACTGAGCTGCTGCTGTGGTGACTGCAGATACCTCCTCTTCTACCATGGAAGCTGCACTGCTACTTCGTGGTGTGGGGACTGGAGAGTCTCCATATTCTCCTGGAGTCAATGAAGGACTGTCTAACAAGTGGTTGCCTGACCCCACAATTCCTCCTGTTATCATTTCCTGGTTCCGGCGGCTTGAAGGCCATTTCCCTGAGAGTACAGCCTGGCAGACGAGGTCAATACGGTTTATCAGGACACGATCCTGAAGGGGGAAAAATTACTGGATTTAAGTTCGGAGAACTGACTAGTTGTATGATTCTATGCCAAAGAATATTTCTGTCATTATCAGGATAGGTAAAAATCTTAAGGCAGAAAGGAAGAAGGTAATAAATACTATTAGCTTCCCAGTTTCATTGAAAACATGTAGCATTAAACACAATACAAAAACCAGAACTATCAATCCCATTTTCCCTCTATGTTTCACTGTATTTCTAAACTCTGTATGTCTAGGAATATGGCTGTTACCTTGGGCCACTCAGACGCTCTCTGTCTTTCTTGTAGCAGCAGCAGCTCAGGAGTCATTTGTTCTCCATCTTCATTTGGGAATCCATCTTGGGACATAGTGAGGGACAGGAGACTCTCTTCATCATAGAGTTTTGAGCGGGGCCGGTCAGCAGCTAGAGATCACACATGTATGAACAAGATGGAAGAATAAAGTTAGAAAAGAATGGTATCATATGGGCTTTCAACAAAGGCTCAAAGGCTAACAGATCTTTCTTGACATTCTATCAAATCAAAACTAGAAATCTATTTCAGGAGACACATTTAGGTAAGAAAAGAAAGAGCAGAGAAGAGGAAATATGGAAGAGGGCCAACAGACTGTCACATGCACTCACTTAGCTTCTCTTCCTTCTCGTCCTCACTGTCATCAGTGCTGGAGCTGGAGCTGGATGAGGATGAGGAAGAAGAGGATGATGGTGATAGCTTGCTCAAGTCCAACTCAGAGTCTGAATCATCCTCCTCCTCCAGTTTGACTGGTGGGACACTCCGGGAAACCAGAGGGGTGGTATCAGAGGGGGCTACCCGCATTTCATAGTCTTGTGGGTTTGCTCGGCTCCTGGCGACCACCTCATGCTCTAGCTTTAAAGTCAGACTCTCCAGACTGGGGACCTGGGCAGCTGTCTCCTCAGGTGGCTTTTCAACAGGAGCATCTGGGCGCAGGGGCAGTGGTGAGGCAGTGCGCGAGGTATACTGCTGGTGTAGCAGTGGAGTAGAGCAGCGTGACAGGGATGGAGCTGGTGGTCCTGCCTGATGATTCTGCATGTAATTCATACGGGCAGCCAGAAAAGAGAAGTCTGGATCCTGCATGATGTTGCAGTCTGTTTGGCTCACCCCATGGCGGGCTGCCCCTCGTAGAAGTTCCCCATCATGCCGGATAGGCTCCCACCATTTGGGCAATTCAGGACCTGGAGGCTGACATAATGCCAGTCGATCTTCCAAAAGGGGGTGGCATAAAACTTGTTCCCGTAAGCGCCGAAGCAATTCAATACGGTAGAGAGTCCGTGAGGCCCTCTCCTCAGTGATAGGCTCAATGAACAGGTTGGGGTCAGGGGGCTCTGTGAGATTTAGACAGTAGAAAAAAAAAAGGGTCAATAACTGGTTGTATCATTATCCATCCCCACACTTCCTAGATGCTCCAGTCTTGCTCACCATCTCCAGCTGCTGGGGGAAGGCGGCATACTTGGCGGCACATGGCCACAAAGCCATGGAAGTACTTGGTAAGGCTTTCATCTGTTTTTTTGTCCAGTCGGGCAAAAGTGCGGAAGCGATCCCAATGGAATTGCATGGTGTCAGGGTCATACTCCACACCAAAGGTAGACACTACTCGATAGAAATCAGTTTGTTCACGCCTTGTCCATCTACAGAGGAAAGAGGAATCAGCAACAGTGACTGGAAGAATAAGGGAGAGTGACTACTATTTAGGGTGGTTTAGAATACCCGAAAAACATAAATTTAAAAGTAGCAGGGAAAAAAAAAAAAGGAAGACAACAGAATAGAGGGTAAAAGGTACTCTATAACGTGTGTACAAGAATTTTAAGAACTATCAAGTTAAGAGAAAAATGATACGGAGAAATAAATCAATAAAAACAGCTCCAAAGAAGCGCTACCTGGATCTCCTATGTGGTTACATACATAGTGAGGTTTTATGACATGGAGGTATGACAATTAAAGGCAAAAAAGAAATGGTCCCTTGGTAGGGAATTTCAAATCCTTTCTAAGATACCTTTCAAGATAGGGTCACAACTGAAGACAAACAGCTCAGCCCAATTTCCTAGTTATATTTTACCGTTGCTGTTTCTCCCGCCTTGCAATTTCTTTTAACTTGAAGGCTGCCTCACAACGCCGCCGTCTCCGGTCCCCTCGTTCTGCAGCCTCTATCTTCATCTGTTCTCTCTTGTAGCTGCGCTGATAGGCTGTAACTAGGCGCCTAAGTCTGGCTGTTAGAGCAGAGCCTGGAGGCCAGAAAAGATGGCCTGGCTGTTGGGTCACCTGGGCTGTGGAAAACAGAGCAGGATGAGTAAAAAGTACAGGAAAGACAATAGAAACAATATTAGTATTTCAACCCACCCAAAGGTAAAGCCCTTAGAAATCCCAAGATAGGACAGAATTCAGTCAGTAATTCCCCAGTCCCCACCACCGCACACAAAATTATACTAGTTCACCTAGAAGTTTACCTTCATCTCCATCAATCACTGAGATCTCCTCATCCATCATCATCAAGGGATCACCCTAGAGAAGGAGATCCACCCCACAGGATGGAGGGGGAGGGAAAAGGGGAGGTTGGCACTCTGAAATCACTTTGTTGTGGTGTGTCCTTATATAGCACCAAGGGATCAAGAAAAACTTCCAATGACAGGAACCCTCACAGAAAAAATGGAAGCAACCAACTAAAATAATAAGAAAATATAACCTGAAAAGTCAGTTCTTATTAATAGCTTAAAGATAACAGGACTCAGGGATTTAGTAGTGAATGAATTATTTCAGTATTCAGCTTGGGACCCACTATCTCTATAAAACCATCCCTGATCTCCCCCAGTTGGCATTATAATTCTTTCCATTCTCAAAATGTTACTTCCCATTTTATATCATTTATTAAAATAGGCTCCAAAGAATGGGAGAATACAGAAGTATTTAGTATTAGAGAAAAGCTAAACTCAAATGAAACTCCTTACCTCATCATCTTGGTCTTTTGGTGGACCCTGGAGTGGTTTATATTCAGGGTCTTCACAGTCCTTATCAAAGTCAACCCTAAAATTATTCAGAAGCATGACAAAATGTTAACAATACAACTTCTTTCACTAAGAGGAACCTAGGATAAAGACCTGGCAAAACACAGAATCAACCATGGAAGTCTCTTCTGTCATTCCTGATAGAATGGTGACCAGGTGCTAAGCTTTGAGTAAGTTAGGTACAGCATCTAACATAAGAAATAACTGGAAAAACTGACAATGTGCCATTCTATATTTCTTGGATTTGAAATGAAACACTGTGACTAGCGCACTTCCTTTCTCGATTGCTTAATTTTTTAAAAAAATGTTTAACCCATTGTCCCCCTTGTCCCAACTGTTTACTTTTATTATTTCATCTGAAGAGCCATGCTTCTGTGTTTAATACTTTGCTCTATTGAACAGAAGGACGACATAATAAACACTTTTCAAAAAATAAATGACCCAATTTCCTTTGAGGAGCTTACACTAAGAAACTGAGGTTGTGCTCATTAAAAAGAAATCTCTTGATCACAAAAAAGTGAGTGGGTATTTGTGAACTAAGTGAATTATTTTACATGCCCCTCAGGTCTCCACGTGAGAAGTTTTGTTAAACTCACTGGCACCCAAACCAAGGCAATATTGCCTTAGCTGGTGGCTCAGTATTAGCATGGCAACTCATCACTGAGGCATGTATCCTGATAAGAGTCAATATGTCAGCCATTGCTGGAAGTTGATTATAGTATAACATTCTGTAGGTAATACCACAAAAGTGGCATGAAGAAATGCATGGCTATATTTTAAGAGATTAAGTTATCTTCTTAGCCATTTATTATAGCTGTATAGAAAAGCATTGCAGAGAAAGCTGAATCAAGTAAAATATTTGGGAGTAACATTAACTTTCACCCTTGGGAAATCTTATGGCAATATGTTTATTTAGGCCAGCTTATGAAGTCCTTTCTGCTGGTCCCATTCACTCTCAAGGACTTGTCATTCATGAGTGTAACTACCACTAAGAATCCCAACAGGCTTAGTCAAGACTAGAATTGTTACCTTTTAACACAGCAATTATGGGGGCCTCCCCTGGTGGCGCAGTGGGTTAAGCAACGCACTACGAAGCAAACCGCAGCCACTGCAGCACGAGTTCGATCCCTGCTGCCGGCCGGGAGGGGGACCCACATGGTGTGGCAGACCTCTCCTGCTGTGCCCGCTGCTCCCCTCAGCAGTGTACTTCTGTTGATCTGCCTGTTCTGCTCCCCGCTCTCTGTGGTGAATCCTCTCACCCCCCTACACCTCTGGCCTGTACCCCAGTGCTTGTATGCATAAATAACTAAATCTTTAAAAAAAAAACAAAACACAGCAATTATGAGACTTTTCAGATGAACTCAGAGTTTAAGAGAATACCAGTGCTTACCCTTCTACTATGTCTGAAAAATTATCCAACACACGATGTTCTGCTGCAATGGCTTTGTCATCTGGTCGGCCAGCCTTTTCCAGGAAGCATAAGGCTGGGTCTGCCCTCATTGTATTATATTTCTCATAGCCTAGAAGGAAAAGGAGCCATAAATTAAAGAAATGTAGAGATTATCCTTACTTGGCATGCTGATGGAGTAAATATGATTGATATACGGGCTATTTTGCAAAAGTTAAGATGTTAATTTGGACAGCTTTGTTGGATTATATTACTATATTTAACATTTCTACAGTAGTTTAAAATCATAGTTTTAGGAAAAGGTTTTGAAGACAGGAATTTAATCAGTTTACACAGAATGGTGACAGATTTACATAGCCATTTAACTGGAAATCTTTCCAGTTAAAAGCTAAGCTCAAATGAAACTCCTTACCTCATCATCTTGGTCTTTTGCTTAATTTTTTAAAAAATTAAGCAACAGTGTTTGAAACAAAAGTAGAATGTGAAAAAGGGGACTGTTCCATTTTTATCTTACCTGGAAACAAACCCAGGTATTAATAGCAGTGAGCACTAAGTTCCAGTGAATCAGTGAATTATATCATTTTTTTTCCCCCAGAGTTTTCTGTACTTCTACAAAGTAGAAGTGATTGAGTTAATCTGTGTTTTTTTAAAGTTGTAAGTGACAAGAAAAATAGACTGTTTATAGTCTTTGGTTTACTTGATTTGTGGAACCTTAACTTAGAGGGCACGACCTAAAGATTGGTTTAGGTGATTAAAAAAACTAACTGCGGGCCCTCCCTGGTGGCGCAGTGGGTTAAGCAATGCACTATGAAGCAAACCGCAGCCACAACAGCACCAGTTCGATCCCTGCCTCCGGCCAGGGAGGGGACCCACATGGCGCAGCAGACCTCTCCTGCNGTGCCCGCTGCTCCTCTAAGCAGTGTATTTCAGTTGATCTGCCTGTTCTGCTCCCCACTCTGTCTCTGGTGAATCCACTCACCTCCCGAGACTCTGGCCTGTACTCCAGCTCTTGTATGCATAAATAAATAAAATCTTTAAAAAAAAAAAAAAAAAACTAACTGCTCTGCTCTAGATATTTAAGAACTAGCTTCCCACTTCAGTTTACTGAAGATCAGAGAACTCAATTACTGCTAAATATTCTATCTGTAACACAAATCTACAATAGGAAAGGAATAGGCTAAAAGAAGGTACCTACCATGCTTAAAGACTCCAATGAGCAGAGACTTATCAGCTTCACTGTCCCACCAGGTTGTTGGAACCTCCAGCTGATCCACTACTGGGAACCATATGTCAATCTCACTAAAGGTGTAAGAGGTCAGAGTCAACATGATAAAACGGATAATGGAAATGATAATCCTTAGAAAGATTAGCACAGGTATCATTTTCTACCCATTCATTTAAATACTCATGTGCCTGCCTATTTCCTTCCACTTACATAAGGTATAGGATTAAAGACCTGATATCTATAGACATTATTAGGTATCCCAAAGATACTATAGAAATAAATCATTCCTGAAAGAAGACAGAGGATAAAGAAAAATATAGTATAATTTTTACCTGGCAATGGCACCCCCTAACACCTTCTCTGCCTGGTCTCCAATGACCTCCTGCCTCAGATAATACAGCATTCGGACCCGCAACAGCACCCTATAAGAGGAAGAAAAGCTGTCTCAATAACAGAAAGTTTAAAGTGGAAAATGCTTTAATGTTTCCTAAGTTCTGTTCTTACTTGTTACACTGATGTTTCAAATGCTTCTTATAACTTTCATCTTGGAATAGAGTATCAGGGTTATATTTCCGGATCCAATCTGCCTTATGGATATCAAAAGTGCTTTGTGACTTTACTTTTTTCCCCTTGCGTCCACGAGGCACAGGGATAGAAAGACCTTGGACAGAAGAGACATTGAAGACTTGGATTGAGAAAAACCCTTGGACATGAAAACGATTAGGTAACCTATAGAAAGATGGAAAGTGAAGAGTTGATAATTACCTGAATGATTCTGCAATTCTTTTGTCTTGCCATTTTCAGCAGGGCTAATCAAGTCCCAAATGAAGCCTTTGATATTTTCATCCCCACGATAGTGTAGAAGACAATAAACAAGAATGGTCCGGCAGATTGTCTCTACATCTCGTTCAGTCATACGTCGCTTGAAGCGTCCATGAGACAAGATATCTCGCCACCGTCCCCAACTGGAAAAACCAAAACGTAAATTATATTAGTATCTTCCTGGAAACTCTAACTCAATAATACAACTCTGCCTCCCCAAATCACGCTTCTCAAATGGTGGAGACAAAAAGATACTGGGAAATAACAAGTAAAAACAAAAACAAGTCCCTCAAATGCAAATAAGCCTCATTAATCTTTCTGTCATAGCTCCAATTTGAAAGGTAAAGAGGGTGTCTATCAGAATAAAGATATTCTACATGGAATGGCAAGACAGACTCTTACCCATATACCAAGAGGTGCTTTTCTACCCGAAAACAGTCAGTTCGCCCATAGGGATGATGACGGTCATGTCGGCGAGAGCGTGGTCGCTCATCATCTTCACTTTCCAAATCAGAAAATTCCACCAGGTCATCATCTTTCAGAGTACTGAAGTGGCGGGTCTGTTTTCGTACTCTAGGTGTGTCAATCACCAAGTTATTCTATGCAGAGAACAGAAGAGGTAACTCTCTTCATGATATGCTCATGGGAAAGGAAGTCAGATAATCAGGGATTGAACAGCCCAGACTTGGAAGTAAATTTACAGATACTTCAAGTTTTTTACATTCAAAATAATACTTAAGGATTCAAGTAAGCAAATTTAAATGATAGATAAGTAGTTTTCTGGGGCCTCCTACATAGAAAGTTTGTACAATGATCCTCATCTATAATATGCCATCAAAAAACAAGGTCAGCAATGAAGAATCAAAGGAGCCATAGACATTCCTAAAAGTAACATTTCTTTTGCAACACCTCCTCCCTAAAGGAAGAGTAAGATCACCTTGCTATTCAGTAGATCCATGTCCAGGTCAGCCTTTTTGGCCCACTTTTGCCAAAAGTTGGGGTCATCCAAAGAAATATCTGTCCGATTTTCAGAAGCAACAAAACTTGCCTAGTGAAAAATAAAGAAACAGAGAATGTTAACTATAACATGTTTTTAAGCAATGTGAAACCAATAACCACATTTGAAAAATAAATCTAAATTCTAGAGATTCTTGGGGCCCCTGGTGGCACAACGGGTTGGGCACTGCACTGTGAAGTACATGTAGCCACTGCACCATGAATTTGATCCCCTGCCAGGGAGGTGACCCACATGGCGCAGCAGACCTCGTCTGCCTTGCCCACTGCTCCCCTCAGCAGTGTAGTTCAGTCAATCTGCCTGTTCTGTTTTCCATTCTGTCTCTGGTCAATCCTCTCACCCCCACCCCCCCACACTCCGGCCTATACTCCAGTTCTTGTATGCATAAATAAATATTTTAAATAAATGAATGAATGAATGAATTCTAGAGATTCCTAAATCTATCTATGACTTTTTAGCCTCTAGCACAGACAAAACATACCTTGGCAAAGGTAGAACCCTTTCCTTCAGACTCAATGGTGATGGTTGTGGTTCGTCTTAACAAAATCTGATCAATATCCTCTTCACAAAACTTGGACCCCTCATCATCTTCCTCCATTATGGCTGCATATGCTCCTTTTCGTAAGAGATCCTCAATCTCCTTCTTAGAGAACTGTTGGATCTACAAAAACCGACAGAAAGATGAAAAGACTACTAAGAATATTAATGAGTATTCTAGTAATACTTTAGTTTATGATATTTTAAAAAATAAAAAGTTGAAAATCCAAATAAGGTTATTAGATTCCTGTGCTAACATAGTTTTTGCTTCCCACTATTATCATGGCCCACTAAAAACATCATCAATGGTCTAAAAGGACTCACTCCAGTAATGTTGCCATCACGACCACTCATGGACTGAAGCACAGCCTTATCCAACCCCAACTTGAGGCTAGCCTTATCAAACATTTCTCTCTCATAGGAATTACGAGTGATAAGACGATACACCTTCACAGCTTTGCTCTGCCCAATTCGATGACAACGTGCCTGGGCCTTTGAAAAAAAAAAAGAGAGAAGGAAAGAGCAAAGATAATATGAGATGGGGTGGGCAACAAATGGGGAAAAGGATACAAAATACTAATTCACATCTATAAAGCAGTCATGAGATCAACTCCAAATCAATATCCAATTTCCAGGTGGATACTGCCCTAACATCCAGACCAAGGGTGAGCAAACTATGCACTGTAGCTACCTAGTTATATTATTAAGTTTTACTGGAACACGACCCAACCATTCTTTACGTGTATCTTTGGCTTTTTTGTGCAACAGAGATACATAGTTACAAAAGAGATTATGTGGTTTGCAAAGTCTAAAACATTTACTGTTCCTTTACAAAAAGTTTGCTGACCTCTGATTTAAACTGCAAATAAGAAAACAATTCCATACTCTCTGAAAGACACTTCCTAAGAGATCCTGATCCTTTTGAATCTCCTAAATCCTAAATTATGTACTTAGTTCTAAGACAACTTCCTTTACCTGTAGGTCATTTTGTGGATTCCAGTCTGAATCAAAGATGATGCAGGTATCGGCAGCTGTGAGATTAATACCAAGTCCACCAGCTCGAGTACACAGCAAGAAGACAAAGCGGTCTGAGTCAGGCTTGCTGAAGCGGTCAATAGCAGCCTGTCGAAGGTTGCCTCTAACTCGTCCATCAATACGCTCATATAAGTACCTGTATGGGGGTTATAGAAAAACATTTTAATTGGCTAAGGAGCCAGAGACTAAACAAACATCAGTAGGATCAGTATTAGTATTTCCATGTCTCTAGCTGGCCAAAAACCTTATCAGAAACTTAAGTATATGCCTCTTCAATGTGTCTCTCATTTCAGTCCTAGTCAGTTTCTACTGAAGTTGGACCCATTTCAGGACCTTCTACTCTTTGTAGCTTTATGAGAATACAGTAAATATAAGGCTTAAAATAACTCTTTTCTCACCTCCTCTGGATTAGATAATCCTCTAGGATATCTAGGCAGCGTACCATCTGGGAAAAGATCAGAACCTTATGGCCACCAGCTTTCAGTTTTGGAAGTAATTTGTCAATAAGAACCAATTTGCCAGCTGAACGAACCATGGCCTGCAGGTGGAAGTCATGAGGTATGATATGGCAAGCTTCTCGAAATTCTGTTAGGATTTTCTCTTCTGCACCTACCAAAAGAAATATTAAACTTGATGGTAAGATGTGGAGAAACCTACTAAGGCTGTGATTTATTTAACTGAGATAAGGAAGCAAAAAAACAGTAATGATTTGAAATGAACATTTCTCACATTTCAGCATGAAAAAAAATCCAAAATCACCTACAGATGTGTTATTTCAAAACTTTCCAAGTAAGTTAGGCTTACAATTATAATTGGGTATAACAGGGAACTTAAGTTGTGTAAATACATAGACAAGGACTAGGACAGAACATGCAAACCACTACTTCCATTCTACTGGTATCTAAAACAGAACCAGAAAAATGGAGTATCAGTGAGGACATTTATACACAGAACAGAATGACCTGAGTTCTTACTCACTAAATTCTTAACAACAGATCCTATTTAATTTTGGAAATTATGCAGGATAGAATGAACTAGACAAGGACGTTTCATTTAAAACCCATTTTAAAAGAAGAACTCTCTTCCATCCCTAAATTAGGCTTGATCAGTCAATGCATGCATTTTTCCTGCGATGTATCACTTAGAAGGTGAACACAGGTTATATGGAAATTCAGCTATATTCCAGGAATTTCCTCACCATTGATGAGATACGGGTGGTTGCAGCATTTGCGCAACTCCATCATTGTGTTGAGCAGATTAGGCATGTTAGTATGACCTGCTCCTTTGGAAAGGAAGGAGAAATTCTTCTCCAAAATAGCCCGGTAGTATTTCTTTTGGATGTTGGTCAGTTCTACTTCAATAATAGTTTCCTGTTTGGGTGCCAAGTTTTTTTCAACATCCTCTTTCAGTCTTCTTAGCATCATTGGCTTGAGAATTGCCTGTAGTTTTTGAACCTGTGTCCAAAACAGTAAAAAAAAAAAAATCAAGAACAAGACAAACATATTCAGATAATGTAGAAATTGAGAAGATAAAAGTTTTCCAGTATCTAAGTGGACAGTGCCCCAAATGATGTGGGTACAAGGAGACACAAAGTTCAGAAAGGTTCTTGATGTCCATGGCAATAGATGTCTGCTGAGTACAAACTTTATCTTTTATTTGCCCTAGGTTAGTACCTCACCAGATAGACTTCCTACCTGTTCCTCTGTCTTGAGATCCCCAAAGTCCTTGAGGAACTCTGATTCCGAAGGAAACTGTGAAGGTTCCAAGAAATGAAGCAAACTAAATAGTTCCTCCACTGTATTTTGCAATGGTGTTCCTGTGAGTAGCACTTTGTGTTCCTACAAATGAAGAAAACAGAATGATAAAATTTAGAAACACAAAGGACTTCTAGAGTGTTCTACTGAGTGTATAACTTTAATTTATCTACAAAATTATGGGAGTGGACCAGATTATTGCCTTTTCTTTCACTTGATCCCCCTTTTGATAAGCAAGCACAAAACATTCAAGAAGAACCCTGATCTTATTTAACACACTGAATAACTTAAACACTACGACTATAAAATAAAGAAACAGCAATTCAGAATATACTTTCTTTCCAATTACATGTCTCTCCACACTCAACTCCCCAGATATCCTAGTATGTCCCCCTCTAGAGAATGTACCTGTGCTGGATTAAATATGGCCATTCTTTGTAGCTCCTCTATCAAGGTTTACCCTTTGAATCTGTGCTTGCCTTGTTCTGACAAAGAGAATGCAGTAGAAATGATATTGTGTCAGTTTCAGACCCTATCCTCAAATGCTTTACAGCTTCCACCTCTAACTCTACAATGTAAAGAATCCCAGTCTGACCTAAAGGGTGATGTCTGTGTTGAAGATGAACCAAGGTGACCCAGCCAACGATCAATACCAACTGCCAGCTGCAGAACATTAATGACTCCAGAAAAAAACACTAGAAGAATGACCTAGCTGAGTCTAAGGCAAGTTGCTGAGTTGGACAACCTTGAAAAGTATATTTATTGTTTTAAGTTTGTGGGTATTCTATTATTTAGTAACATATAACTAATACAGTATCCTTCCTCTCCACCTGATTGAGAGCCATTAGCATAACCTGACTACTAATTCTAAACCTTATGTAACTTTTAGGTTACCATTCCCAGAGAACAATACCCACCACCCAAGGGCAAGATGCTGATTCCTTTTTCTTTTCTGCTAAGTTAGGGTTATTTTAATTCCACAGGGAATCGGGTCTATTTTAATCTAGGTGTTTTGTCCACAATTCCAATGTGAGGGACTCACCAGGTCCATATGCTTGAGACTATCAAGCAGCTTGCAATTACGATTCTTCAGTCGATGGGCCTCATCAATGATAACACACCGCCACTCAATTTCGCGAAGTTCAGGACAGTCTGACAAAATCATCTCAAAAGTGGTGATCAGGGCATCAAACTTGTAAGCACCTGGGATGAGGCGCCCCTAAGCATGAAGACAGTAAAGTCAGAAAAAAGCTAAAACATACCTAAAATGAGTTCCTCTGAATTACACATTTTCTTTTCCAAATTGAGGCAAGCTTAGTAGGAAATATAAACTACACCACCACTCACCCCCCGACTGCCATTTATCTTCCTAATAAACAGTGCCAAGTCACTGAATGTAACACACATTGCCTCTTCAACATACTCTGTTTCTTGGGAATATGACAGATCTCAATGAATGAAGCTGGATTTAAAAAAAATATGTATTTTCCATCATCCTTCATATTTGTACAATGTATGGTTTCCCCATGAAATTCCCACCACCAATTCACCCATGCACCACCACCATAGTCCCATGTGCTCTTCCCATCCCTGTCCTGATGTTCTCCCTCTTACTCCTCTACAGAATGTGTCTGATCTATAGTTGCTTGATGATTTTGAGAAGCTGTATATTTTTGACTACGCTGTATGTCCGTTAACAATGAAATTCACAAGTGTTGGGCACTGCTAAAACATACAAAACCAAATGAGAAAATAGCTAATACTGTACGTGGAAATATTGGTCATTGTCTAAAAACAGAAGAATCAAGTCATTAAAACAAAATTAAGAACAGTAAAATGAAAGCACAGGGCCTCCCTGGTGGCACAGGGGGTAAGTCTCAGTGCTATCAAGCTATTGCCAGACATTGCAGCATGAGGTGGGGATCCCCGGCCAGGGAGCTGACCCGCATGGCACAGCAGAACTCTCCTATCTCGCCCACTGCTCCCTTCAGCAGTGTATTACAGTGGATCTGCCTTTTCTGCTCTCCACTGTCTCTGGTGAACCCACTCACCACTTCACACCTTTACCCTACACCTCAGTTCTTGTATGCATAAGTAAAAATGAATCTTTAAAAAAAAGTATAGAAAAAAGATGGTAGAAATTTGCTCTTAAAAAAGGATAGATGACTCAAATTTGTTTTCTTTTCTTTTCTTTTTTTTTTTTAAAGATTTATTTATTTATGCATACAAGAGCTGGGGTACAGGCCAGAGGTGTGGGGGTGGTGAGAGAATCCACCAGACAGAGCAGGATGCAGAACAGGCAGATTGACAGAAACACACTGCTGAGGGGAGCAGAGGGCACAGCAGGAGAGGTCTGCTGCGCCATGTGGATCCCCTCCCTGGCCAGCAGCAGGGATCAAACTCGTGCTGCAGTGGCTGCGGTTTGCTTCATAGTGCATTGCTTAACCCACTGCGCCACCAGGGTGGGCCCTCAAATTTGTTTTCAAGAAAAAGGAACTGTACAAAATTTCAGTACACAAGGATTAAAAGAAAAAGGAAAGAGAGAAAATGGTTTGAGTTCACTAACATATGGACTAAGGAATTAAAGTGATGGAGTTTCATTGTAGAAATCACTTTCTTGATTAAAACTCAAAGCTGGTAAATAAAACTCTATTTAAAATGTATGTATTCATAAAAAAGAAGTCAGACCTTCTTACTGGATCCAAAGTTCTACTGAATCAAAATAGCAAGATTAAAAAAAAAATGTCCTGCACAATCTGCACAGAAGTGCCCTAAAACCAGTCTCAAAAGTCTTTTATTCATGTAAAAGCTTCTAAAATATCAGGTCTCTTGGCCTACGCTCTTTAACCCAAGACATATAACTCACCCGTGAATCTTTGCAGTACATTTCATATTGCTGAATCATTTGCCGGCTGGCCAGACTGCCATGATACACAATAGTATTCATCTCTGTCCATGTATTGAATTCTCGCTCCCAGTTAGTAATTGTGGACAGTGGGGCAATGACCAGGAAGGGGCCATGGATTCCTACATTATATACCTCCTGCAAGAAGGCAATGGACTGAATAGTTTTGCCCAATCCCATCTCATCAGCCAGGATGCAATTCTGCCTGCATATTCATTGTGGAAAAAGAAAAACATGTCAAAGATACCATCTTACAAAGGAGTACATAAAAAGAAAGTTTCCAAAGAAAACTAATAAAAATAATCGCAGACTGAGTCCATATTTTATGGGTCCACTGTTTTCTTTACCTGTTATACCAATTAAAAAGCAACCAATTGACCCCTTCCAACTGATATTCTCGTAACTGGTTCCTGTTTTTATACTCATGTGATAACTCCAACTTCTTCCAGGCACTTGCCTGTGGACGAGTCTAAAAAATAGGAAATTTGAATAAGTGAGATAGAGACATAAATAAAGGAGGCAATCTTACTAGGTAGCTCTATTAGAAGTCAATTTAAAAATTTAAACAGATACAGATGCTTAAATAAAAACATCAAATTTATTCAAGTTTGTGAATTTTTACTAACACTTTAAAAAGTAAAAACCCACTGGTTACTCTGGAAGATGCTAAAGAACTATTTTGATAACTAGAAAATTAAAAATTAAAGCATTTATATTCCTTTCCTATACCATTTGTATGTCAGGGTAATCAAACAGTAATTAATACATACTTATTTTAAAGGAAGATTCCAGCTAATAAATTAAGAAATGATAGATTTAGTGGCCCTCACTCCCATAGGATCAAGCTTTAGAACACTGATGTCTGATGGAACTTTCTACAATAACTGAAGATGTTTTATATCTGCCTCTAGCCACACATCCCTATTCAACATTTGTAATATGGCTAGAAGCTACTGTATTAGGCAACAAAGCTCTAAAAAGTTCTAATAGACAGCACTACTCTACAACTAACCATTTAGGAGACAGAAGAGACAGAGAACATTTAAAAGGTAACAAAGGGAATGAAATTGGCAATTGAGACTGTGGAAAATCCTAGAGAACAAATTACCTGGTTTCTTCAACAGAAAGTTGCAAAGGAGAGAGGAGGTCAAAGGAGACTATAACTTGCATATTAACTAAAAGCAATACATGGACCTTATTTGGAATCAATTTGAACAATTTACCAAAATTAGAAGACGGGGGCCTCCCTGATAGCACAAGGGGTTATTTCAGCACTATGAAGCTATCAGCAGCAAGAGTTTGATCCCTTACTAGGGAGTTAACCCTGTCTAACCCTCTGCCCCCTCTCAGCAGTGTATTTCGGTCAATCCGCTGATTCTACTCCCCACTCTGTTTCTAGTGAATCCTCTCCCTTCTCCCCCTACACTCCTGGCCTACACCCAACTCTTGAACGCATAAATAAAATGAATCTTTTTTAAAAAAATAGATGACAATCAGGGACATAGGTATTTAGATAAGTTATTTAATAATAGATATTAAATAATTTATTAAATATTTACTATTAAATAATATTTAATAATAGTTAAGAACAGCTAAATTTTTCAAATGTGGTAAGGGTATTTATTTTTTAGACATAAACACTTAAATATTTACAGAGATGAAATAAAGGAATTTGGAATTTGCTTTAAAATAATCTGGGAAACAGGGCCTCCCTGGTGGCGCAGTGGGTTAAGCAACGCACTATGAAGCAAACCGCAACCACTGCAGCACGAGTTCAATCCCTGCTGCCGGCCAGAGAGGGGACCCACATGGTGCAGCAGACCTCTCCTGCTGTGCCCGCTGCTCCCCTCAGCAGTGTACTTCCGTTGATCTGCCTGTTCTGCTCCCCACTCTGTCTGTGGTAAATCCTCTCACCCCCCACACCTCTGGCCTGTACTCCAGTGCTTGTATGCATAAATAAATAAATCTTTAAAAAAATAATAATAATAATAATCTGGGAAACAGAAGAACGAGTAGGAAGAGACACACATGAAAAATGACTGGCTATGTGTTAACTGTTAAAGATGGGTAACAGATACATCATAACACTTGTTTAATTATTGTATGTTTGACAATACCCCATAATAAAAAGATGAAACAACATAAACTTTCGTAGAAGGCAAGTTATAAAGCCGTATATGGGCTTTGCATGCTAAATGCAAAGGTACTTACCACTCTTTTCAGTTCTGGATGCCTTGATTGGATCCGTTTAAATTCTCGAATCTTGCCTTCATCAACATCCTCTTTCAGTTCCCAGGTACTATCCTCATAGGGTAGAGAGCACCATTTCACCAGGTAGTAAATTACAGGCTAGGAAAGAAGTCAAAGCCTTAATAAACTAATTCTGTATTCTCTGCTGTGGTTAAGGGATAAGATTTTGACTAAAGAATCAGATCACAAAGTGTCAATAACTTAAAGGCACTAAAAAGATCAGGCTGCACCAGTCATTTACTCATCTGCTGATGCACTGTGGTATTCATGGCTTAGATCATTCTTCCACATAATTTATAAGTATCTGTTCTAAAAGTGAAATCTCTATCTGGTTGTTTCTAGAACACTAAGAACTAAAACATTATGCTCATCAAATAAGCAGATGCCAAAGGAAAAAAAAGTAATACTTCTTTCCTATATTTCCTAATGTGCTGAGTTAAAGTGAAAAGATAAGGTTTTTAAAAGATAAGCGTACTGGCACCAAATCCAATACAGTGGAAGCCAGGCTACTTTTAGAAGTGAGGAACAGGTTAAACCCAGAGGAGCAGAGTAGGGCTGAAATCACTGGACTTCAGAGTTCCTGATGCTCTGAGTGCAGATGCTTCTTCAAAGAGTGGTCTTATGATGGTAAAGAGATTTCCTTGTGAGCTTCAGGAAGCTAGGAGATAATTAGAAGGATAGTATCACTGAAGAAAGTATCAAAATTGAAGAGAAAATGCTGAAATTCTAACTATAGCACAATGTTCTACATAGGCATTTCACTCCAAGGGAAGAGGCAAGATGATGCAAGATGATCTGTACACTCACTGCATTTCCATTTTTGGTTTATATAAGCAAAGATTAGAATGGACCTAGAGTTAATTAATGGGAATCTCTATCAGTTTATAGAAGAACCCTTAAAGAAGCCAGCAAGGGGACCTCCCTGGTGGTGCAAGGGGTAAAAGCACAACATTGTGAAGTTGTCTACAGCCACTGCAGCAGGAGTATGATCACCAGCCAGGGCATTGACCCACATGGCAAAGCAGACCTCTCCTGTCTCACCCGCTGCTCCCCTCAGCAATGTATTTCAGTGGATCTGCCTGTTCTGCTCCCCATTCTGTCTCTGTTGACTCCTCTCAACCCCCACATCTCTGGCCTGTACTCCAGTTCTTGTATGCATAAATAAATAAATCTTTTAAAAAAAGCCAGCAAGAAGTTTGAAGACATAGTCACTCCACAGTCACAGATCAAGAAGTAACCCAGTTACTCCTTTACCTTTTTCTTTATCATACAACTCAGGTCATATTCTAAGTAAAGTCATTTATCAGGTCACATATTTCCAGCATCATAACTACTTTACCAAGGAGAAAATAGGTACACAGAATGTTATTATCTAATACTGGGAATATAAATTATACAACCAGAGAACTAAAACATTTTCATCTGTCATACCAGTTGCAATACTTTCCAAAAGAGGTTAATCAAAAGAAATTACTTTGGAGGGTAAGTATAGTGGGAGTCAGGATAAGATTTTCAAGGCTGGGAAGGCTGTGATCCTGAAGATGATGAGAATAATAGTAATTAACCTACCCTTTTAGATAACTAACAGTATTTAACCTAACCAGGTTAATAACTGGTGTATTTTCCAATCACCTCCCACAAACAATAACACATACCTCTAACTCAAAAAGCAGAATATATGTTACTTGAGGCATACTTATTAGGATTTGATGATATATTAAATTACAGTAGGCCTTGGACATCTAAGGTTACTTTTGTGAGTGACCCTAAAATACAGTCCCACAATAGACTTACTCAATTCAAATCTGTGGGAGTCAGACATCACAATCTGTTTAAAAGTACTGAATCAAATGCCACAGATATGTTTCAATGACAAATGAAAATGCATTTAACTGATGCATTTAATTAATGCATTTAAATGATGATAAGTTCAGGGCCTCCCTGGTGGCGCAGTGGGTTAAGTAGCGCACTACAAAGCAGACCACAGCCACTGCAGAACGAGTTTGATTCCTGCCGCAGCCCAGGAAGGGGACCCACATGGCATAGCAGACCTCTCCTGCCTCACCCGCTGCTGCCCTCAGCGGCGTGTTTCAGTCAGTCTGCCTGTTCTGCTCCCCACTCTGTCTGGTGAATTCTCTCAGCTCCTGCGAGTCTGGCCTGTACCCCAGCTCTTGTGTCCATAAATAAATAAATCTTTTTTTAAAAAATGATAAGTTAGGAAATAAATAATTCTCAACAAGATGCAGAAAGCTGTGAATATGTACAATTATTTTTATATTCATAAATCTGAAGATTTGTGAAGTACCCCTTTCTCCTGCCCACCTCTTACCATTAAATGAGAATCAAGGGCCTCCTATACAAAATCTGAGAAAATATGGAGACCAAAGTGAATGACTTCAATATATAAAGCCCCAGATGGGAATCTTCTCTACACCCTTACCTTCTAGTACTCACGCTAAGGATCCCTCAGAAAAATTCAAAAGTACCTTTCAGTCCAAAAGATATTTCAGTTATAACTGAAAAATAAAGGATGAGCAAGCAAACCAGCAGAAGTTTTTCATGTTCCTCCATGGTCCCAACTCACCTCCCCATTGTCCTTGTCAATACTATGAGACTCATCCAATATCCTATCCACCTCTACGTAATCTGGATTAAAGGGCTCTTCATCCTAGAAGAATTAAGAAATCAAACAATAAGACCAAAAGATTGCTGTGAAGTAAACCATCCTCCATCCCACCTTTAGCTGATGATCCTACTTCAAAAGTTATTAAGAAATCAGAAGCCATCAAGTCAGAGTGCCCCACTTTCATATTATCAAATCCTCCAAACTTCCGCTACACCAGCACACATCTTCTTACCTGTTACTAAAGGAAATGTCTCTTCTCCATAACAGAAGTTACTTTTTCCATATACCCTGAAATCTATCCCTTATCTTAGAAATCCCTCTATTAGGAGTCATAAGCATATGAATATGCATTACTATTTCACATCTTTGCAACTACTTTTCTATTCTGCTTCATACACAAACCTTCCTATGTTTTAAATACACAGCATGTCCATTTCATTTGTCCATCCAATTCACTCTTCCTTCTATCATATAACTAAACGAATCTCACCAAGATCATTAGCCATGTCCAAAATCCAGATACAATGATAACATTTCTAACTGATCTTATTTCTACACAGTATTCAAGTAATTCACTAGTTTCTCCTAAAGTATTCTTCCCTTGGCTTTTTCTCTCTCCCCCTCACCCTTTTTTTGGTTTTATTTTGGACAATTCTCAGTCACATTTACTTGATCTTCTTATGTCACTATTTGGATTGTAGCCTAAGGTAAATAATGCAAAATTACCAAAAGTGATCTCAAAACAAAGTTAAGGAAAAAAATTCTATCTTTCCTTAAGATACTTTTCCTCTTAGGTTTTTGTAATGTACCTACCACCTTTCACCTATCAATCTGGCATACAGGTCCCTTTGCTTTATCGGGATATCTGAATCAAGGAAAATTATTTTAGGTTTGATTCTAATGTTACAACCATTCTCTTACAGAATGTTCTACAAGAAAGTACAGAACTACTGGGAACTCCCCTGCCCTATGATTTTACTCATTTGCACAGACTAGACACCTACCTCTGTAAGACATGACACCAAACCCTATCAATTCTACTATAAAATAAATTCTAATCTATCCATTCTCTCTACTCAATAAACCACATTAATCTAACTCATGATAATTTCTCAACTAGAAAACTTCAAATGCCTCTGTAGTGCTCATCCTACTTTCATGTCTCTTCTTTAATCCATTCTGCAAAGGCTATTTAAGTGCTTTTAGAAGTGAAAGTTGGTAATCTTTGACAAAGGAGCAAAGAACATACAATGGAATAAAGACAGCCTGTTCAATAAGTGGTGCTGGGCAAACTGGACTGCTACATGCAAAAGGATGAAACTAGAATACTGCCTTTCACCATGC
>JAGFMF010011926.1:276997-343993 GCA_019455555.1 Galemys pyrenaicus | reverse complement strand
GTCCCCTTCCTGGCCGGCAGCAGGGATCGAACTCATGCTGCAGTGACTGCAGTTTGCTTCATAGTGTGTTGCTTAACCCACTGCGCCACCAGGGAGGCCCAATATATGAATGAATCTTAAAGCCACTATGCTACAAGAAGATCTAAAAGCACATATTATTATTCAATTTATTGGAAGTTCATCTATAGTAATAGATAAATCTATAGTAATAGAAATTAGAACAATGACTGCCTATTGGGAGAGGGGTGATCTGACTGGAAGATTGTACAAGGAAACTATTTAGTGTAATGGAAAGGCTCTTTATTTTGATTTGAGTGGGGGTCACCTGGATATGTACATTAGTGAAAACTCACCAAAAAACACAAATAAAACTTATTTCATTGTGTGTACATTCTACCACACTAAAAAATGTCTGAGAAGATACATGAATTATTGGTAATTAGGTCTAGTGAGTGAGATTACAAAAGAATTTCTACTCTCCACCTTAAGTGTTTTGGTATTATTTAAATTCTATTACATCCATTATATAGTAAGCTTAGTGTACTTTTTTTTTTTTAAGATGTATTTATTTATGCACACAAGAGCCGGGGTACAGGCCAGAGGTGGGGGGGGAGGTGAGAGGATTCACCACAGAGAGCAGGGAGCAGAACAGGCAGATCAACTGACCTACACTGCTGAAGGGAGCAGCGGGCACAACAGGAGAGGTCTGCAGCGCCATGTGGGTCTCCTCCCTGGCCGGCAGCAGGGATCGAACTCCTGCTGCAGTGGCTGAGGTTTGCTTCATAGTGCGTTGCTTAACCCACTGCGCCACCAGGGAGGCCCCAGCTTAGTGTACTTTTTTAAAGTTTAAGAAACACTAAGATTACTTGGATTGCTTAAAATAATTTAGGAAGGGACAAGATAAACAGGTATCTGTTGTGAAGAATTGAGGTGAGAGAATGGGAAAATGGGAGTACATAAAATAATCTTTATGCTTCAAAATTTTCATAACAAAAAGAGGATGGGGGAAGAATGGCATAGACAGAACTTTTCTGATAAAGAACAATCTCTAAGATGTACTGGTAGAGAAGAAAAAACAAAAGCATAGATATGGAATACTAACATGAAATGTAAGCAAAGGTAGAGTACTCCTGAAAAGAATACAGAAGGAAATGGTAACAGGTTGCTTCTAGGGAAAGAAATGGGGACTGTAAGGTTGGGGCACAGAAAGGGAGACCTCATAAAATCTTTTTTTGAAGCTTTTTTTGTTAGTCATTTTTCTCATCCACATGTATGAAAATAAAATGGCAAATTTTCAGGTAAATGGACAGTTCCAAAAAATAAAACTGAAAGAATAATCATGATCCATTTACCCTTTAACCCCTCCCTCTTCTCAAAGAAACATACTCTTAAAAACTGCTTGTTCATTCTTCCATGGGAAAAAAAGGATGGAAATACATGTGTGTATACACTCAGATTCTTTAACAGACAATAAATATTTGGATAATTCTGCCATGGCAATACATGCGTAACTGCATATTTTTGAGAATACATTTATCAGTTTCCTAGGTGCAGGATGATTGAGTCAAAGAACATTCGATACAAACACAGAAAACAAAAAATTTACCTCAGCACTCCATTCTATCACCTGTGTGTAAAATGTCTGTTCCTTAACTCCACTGCCAATGGCATCATCACTGCTATATGCTGAATTGCATTCCTAAAAATTCTTACATTGAAATTTTAACCCCCATTACCTCAAAATGTGATTGCAACTGGACACAGATCTTTAAAGAAATGATGTTAAAATGAGGCTTTTAGGATAAGTCCTCATTCAATTTGACTGGTATTACTGTAAAGCAAAGAAATTTGAACACAAAAAGATTCAAAGGGATGTAGACAACTGGAGAAAGAGCATGGAAGGACACAGTAAGGGTGGCCACAATCAAGCCAGGAGATGGGCTCCTTGATACTGAACTTTTAGCATTCAGAACATGAGAAAATAAATTTTTGTTGTTAAGCCATACATTTTGTGGTATTTTGTTATGGCAGCCCTAGCAAACTAATGCACTTTTTAAATTTTACTAAACTTTGTATTTCTTGTATTACAAAGATTTGTTCTCAGTTTGTTTCTTCATTATTATTTTATTGACACTTATTTAACAAACAATTACTCTTACTATGAGTTCTTATCACGAGCTAAATAACTGTATGTGCTTTTTCAACAGTTATATTTAATCTTCCTAATAACCCTACTTGGTTGGTTATTACTACTTGCATTTTAGAAATGAGGAAATTGAGGTACCAAGGTTAAGTGAACTTTCCTGTAGTGACAATGTTACTAAATGGTAAAGATGAGAACCCAAAAAATCTTGTTCCAGAGCATGGGCTCCTAACTACTATGCTTCTTATGGAATTTGTTGCTGTTCTATACGCATCATTTTTTTTTTTAAGATTTATTTATTTATGCATACAAGAGCTGGGATACAGGCCAGAGTCACAAGGGGTGAGAGGATTCACCAGAGATAGACTGGGGAGCAGAACAAGCAGATCTATTGAAATACACTGCTGGGGCCTCCCTGGTGGCGCAGTGGGTTAAGCAACGCACTATGAAGCAAACCTCAGCCACTGCAGCAGGAGTTCGATCCCTGCTGCCAGCCAAGGAGGGGACCCACATGGCACAGCAGACCTCTCCTGTTGTGCCCGCTGCTCCCCTCAGCAGTGTACTTCCGTTGATCTGCCTATTCTGCTCCCTGCTCTCTGTGGTGAATCCTCTCACCTCCCCCCCCACCTCTGGCCTGTACCCCAGTGCTTGTATGCATAAATAAATAAATCTTTAAAAAAAAAAAAAAGAAATACACTGCTAAGGGGAACAGCGGATGAGGCAGGAGAGGTCTGCTGAGCCGTGTGGGTCCCCTCCCTGGCCAGGCATCAAACTCGCACACTGCTGTGCCACAGATGCTTCACAGTGCGGCACTCAACCCGCTATGCCACCAGGGAGGCCCTGCATCATTTTTATATAATCAAAGATATCAATCTTTTTCCTTATGATTCTGAATTACAATACCCTCCATAATAAGATCTATCTCTCTTGATAATTTAAAATTACATCACCATTTTACAGAAAATTCAATTTTTACATTTAAAACTTCAATTGAACTAGAATTTGTTTTGGTTTAATGAGTGAAACAAGAAATCAAGTTTTATTTTTTTTGTAACTATGTATTCAGTTTTCTAATATTTATTAAATACTCTTTCTCTCCATTGATTTAAAATGGCATTTTTATAAGTATTTAAGTAGATTTATAGACTATTTTTTATCGTATTTTCTTCTCTTATTCCAAACTCTTGGTAATTATTCCTTCACAACATACCTTAATGTCTATTAAATCTAGTTTTTGCCTTATTTTTCGTTTTCAAAAATGTCTTGGCTATTTTCACATGTTAACTTACACCACATGAAACCAAAATATCAGTTTGTAAATGTACTGAATATATATAAAGAGGAGAGATATTTGTGTATTAATAGAGAGGTAACTAAGGTTCAAACCTCCACCTGCAATGGGGAATTAACAAAGCTAAATAAGTTAATGAACCAGGTTGGTAGAGCTACTTAGGTGCCATGGGTATCCTGAATCTTAATTCTAAGTTCTTTTTATGGTTGGAAACTAGAGCGAAAGATGATATCATAAGGCAACAATCAGAGAAAGAAGACTAAATTTTTCTGGTTTTACAGTATCTCTGATCTTCAAAAGGTAAGGAAAACTGGGGCCTCCCTGATGGCCTAAGGGGTTAAGTCTCAGTACTATGAAGCTATTAGAAGCCATTAAAGCCTGAGTTCAATCCCTGGCCAGGGAGCTAATCCACATGGCTCAGCAAAAGTCTCCTGTCCCACCCACTGCTCCCCTCAGCAGTGTATTTCAGTAGATCTGCCTGTTCTGCTCCCCACTCTATCTCTGGTGAGGCCTCTAAGACCCCACCCCTGTTCTTATATCATAAATAAAATAAAATCTTTTTAAAAAAGAGGTAGAGAAAGAAAACTTTGTATCTAAGCACTCCAGTTCAGAGTCAGAACCCTGAAGGGTAAAAAAGAAAAGGAAAAAGGGGATAGCTGAACATATCTAAGACAAACACTCAAAGTCCTGACATGGCCACAGCAATAACCATTAACTCTGATTTCATATATGCCTAAGGTTTTAAAATTGGAATTTAGGGAAATGCAATTTTTATAATAATATTCTTTTTGCCTAAGAAGACAAAGTTTAAAAGATATGATCATGACCAAGTCCTCTTTTTCTTTTTAGGCTTAATCATAGGCTTAGAAAAACTACTGAACAGTGTATATGCTTATAATCTCTTAATATCAATATTTGTCTGTCAGAAGTAAACATGATTTTTTCTTTCAAGTTCTTTAGGGATCATTTTACCTGAATGCTGCTTTCTTCATCTTCCCGGGGTGATTGTGCAGGCATGACTTCCACATCTGAATTATCAGATGAGGTATTACGCTTTCTTTTCTTACCCACGACAGGAGTAATGGTGCTAAAAGGGAAAAACCAAATTCATATTTAGTGAGGCTAAGAAAAATTTAGAAGTTAAAAAATAAAATCTAAACCATCATATATGAAATTTCCAGATAGATGTGTCTAGACCTTCAGTCTGTAGGACACACAGCTATTAAGTAGGGTGTTTGGAAAAAAAAAAGATACTGGGGTTTCTAATCCACTGGGCTGATCTTTTCACCAGATATGACAAGTCCTTGCTACCACTGCATTCAGAGATACCCAAAGGAAGACAGCAGAACAAACACTGGACTAAGAACTACAAAGACTCTTTCTTAGTGCCTATTCTGTCACTAGTATTAACCGCCTTATTTGTAAGCATTGGTAATATCTTGATTAACAGTTATTAAAGGTTAAATAAGAAAACTATGAAACTTGTAAGGTATGAAACTTGTAACTGAAAAATACTATACAAATATGTATCATAACTACAGCACAAAATCCAAAGAACCTAGGGAGTAGGAGCATGGGAGAAAAACATGAGAGAAAGAGTGAAGCTACTTAACACAGAAAAGAAGGACACTCAATTGTGACAAGAATTATGTAGCAAGTCAAGTCATGATTCTGTCAACACTGCTTCAGATAGAGAGTGGCTGTTGAAGCCTTTTCCAGTTCAGAGAGGAGATACAAGAACAGGGCAACAATGTCTCCAGCAGCTTTTACTGGTGTCTGTGTTAGAGAAGCAGTGGGGAATCTTTCACACTACAGTGATACATTATCAGGATAAATATGTACAAACATAGCCACAGCTTTTAATGTGACCCCCAAAGCAACTAGCTATCTTTCCCGTGCCTTACTGTTTCTCTTTCAAATCATACTAACTTCCAACTGTTTGTTTAACAAGTAGTATTTACATTGGAACACAGAAAAGAAAGTTCTTACTGTCTTTCATGATACACAGGTCACCTTGAATTATGTATCTGTTAAATATATGTAGTTTCTCTCAACTCCAATTTTAAAATGAGTGCAATGTCCTTAAATATTCCATCAAAGCAGCAAAGGGTAGTACTTACTTTAGCTTACTCTTGCCTTTAGTTTTAGAGGTACCAGATGTTTTACTCTTCTTTGGCTTTTCTTCCTTGAGTCTTTCCCCACTGCTCTTCTTCCGACGTTTCTTTTCACCTTCTTCCTCAGGCCGAACACTGGGCAATTCATCCTCATTTAGGACACGAGGTATGTTCTGCTCACCCCGGGCACGGGCCCTAGCAATAGCTTCTGCTACAATCCGATTTGCTTTTTCTTGCTTTTTCTGGTGTTCCAGCCTGCGGTTTTCCTCCATTCCTGTCTTGCCCCCGACATGAGGAGCAGAGCTTGCTGGTGATGACAGAGCTGCTACTTCACTGGCACTTAGAACTTTAACTACAGAGAGCCCGGAAGAGGCCCCTTGTGAAGAGCCAGCCTAGAGAAATAAAGACACTAAAATTTCACGATTTCTGTAACTAAGTGACCTAAATAAAAACCAGACCGTAAGCAGGTCGGCTAGAAACTTTAGCTCTCCAATTCCTCAAAAACAAGACTCAGACCAAGTCTTACCCCAAACCTAGATACATTAAAACAAAAATTGTTCTTGGTGGGGGGTGAGAAAAGGGAAGATTTCTGCCAAATAAACTTCAATGTCCTTTACCCATGTTCCTAATATCAATATCCATCTCAATGTTTTGGGGGAAAAAAAATGGGGGAATGCAACTGATTCAACCACTATGGAAAGCAGTGTGGAGGGCCCTCAAACTACCAAAAATGGAATTCCCATATGATCCAGTAATCCCACTCCTAGGAATATACCCGAAGAACACAAAAATACTGGTTCAAAAGAATACCTACACCCCTATGTTTATTGCAGCACTATTTACAATAGGTAAGATCTGGAAACAACCTAAATGCCCAAAATAATGACTGGATCAAGATGTGGTACATATACATGATGGAATACTATTCTGCAATCAAAAAAGATAAACTAGAATAATTTGTAAAAACATGGATGGAGCTACAAGGGATTATGCTCAGCGAAATAAGTCAGAAGGCAAAAGAAAAATACCAGATGGTTTCATTCCTAGGAGGAATATAAGGGAACTAAATAAGGGACCAAAGAAAAGAATAACAATGAAAAAAATAAAACCAAAACCAAAAACACAACACAACAAAAGCAAGAAGAAAAGGTCAAATCAGAAACACTTTGTGTGTGGGTGAAGGAGGGAATGGTCTAAGGGCAGAAAGAACACAAGGGACTGAGGTGAAGGTACACTGGTGAAATGGTGATAGAAAATAGGGACCACAATTAATGTCAAATATATATAAATAAAGGGGGAAAATTTTTCAACCAATGTAGCCCACAGTGTCTGTGGGATAAAAGTAACAAAGTTCAAATTCTACACCTGGTCTACCATTAGCTCCCTCCTGGGTAAAATAAGTGACCTCTTTCATACCTTTTGTTTATCTTTTATATGAGAGACTATTTTGTATCATTCTTATTTTAAAAGGAACAAGATTTCAATGGGTGGAAAAAGTAAAAGTCTACATGTCCATTCAGAAGTATAAATCTAAAACCGGCCCCACATTCAACAAGTAGTTGCTGAGTTGCTAGAGAGGTCTCACCTGTGGCTGCAGCACAACCTTGAGTGGTACTGAAAGTCTTTGTCCTGGGCTCTGTCCTGGTCCCATTATCTGTGCCTGCTGCACAGAGGAGAGTGTCACAGGCTGGGTTGAAGGTGGCTGCTGCGGTTGGGGCTGTGATGATGGTGGCTGTGGTACAATCTGGATTTTCTGCTGTGGCTGTTGCACCTGCAGCTGGATAGTAACTACTTTGGCAGGCTGTCCCTGGGCATTCTTGGCTTGAGTCAGGGCTGCCAGCTGGTTGCCCTGTAACACTATCTTGCCTGGTAGACTCCCTAGCACGACATGCCGGTGTCCTCCTTGGGGACCTCCAGATTGTGGCTGCTGGAGGACCAGGGTGATGCGTTTCGACTCACCCTAGAGTTAAAAAAAGGAAATTGCCAGAGAGGAACGTTAAAGAGTGGTATACCCTTAAATATTTACACCAGCTTTCCTCATCCTAGAATCATAAAAACTGAGGGTCAGAAGATACGGTACAATTCATTTTGATCATCCTCCTATCTGACCTAAAATAATCTTTTTCTGTAATTTCTCTGCCAATTAGGTAGCAAGCTTACTTTTCAAAATTCCTGATAGAAGACACATTATCTTCTCAGGCAGTCATTTCAATGTTTTGAAATCCATTAGAATAAAAGTCTTTATACTGGATGAAAATCCACCACCTTCTTGGAGTTTGTTCCTACTGATCTTAATATTTTTTCTCTCCTTCCCCCCAAAGCCCATTTGGCTCTTTTTTCAGAGGCTACAGCCTTTACTTTCTTACAACAGAAACTATCCTTTTCACTGGGCAATGAAGGAGAACATTTTTGTAATAAGAACAGGAAAGTTATACATAGCTCTGTTAAGTCTTACAAATATACTTTTTTCTCCCAAAAATGACTCCATGTTCCCACAGCATCCTATACTTCCCATAAAACTTTACTTAGTTTTGTGAATTCTTAATGTCTACCTTTCCTGACAGACTGTGAGCTCTGTAAGGACAGTGACTGTGTCTGTCTTGTTTAGCACAACTAGGCAGTGTAAACATGTAGTAAGAGCTCAAAAAATACATTAATGTTAACTTCTTTCACCTAGTATGTGGTTGCCAATACTAACTGATGAAAAGTAAATACAGAATTAAACAGGATTTCCCAGGGATAACTCTCATGCGTGCTCTCTCACACAGTTGCTGGGCCCTCTACTAAACCAAAATTCACCTCCCCCTTTCACTCAAGTCACCTGGGCAGGTGTAGAGGTCAGTGTAACTGCAGGCTTCAGTGGGGGCCCTGTGGCCCCAGGGTTTCCAGCAGGAGCTGAACCCTTAACTGGCTGTAGGACCAGCTGCTTTACTGGTCGGCTGGGCTGGACAATGCGCTGAACAGTAGCCTGGTTCCCAGGGACCTTGGCGGCCAACACTGTATTACCAGAGACAATGGAAACACCTGGTCGAAGGGGAGTGCCGGTTAGCACTTTGGTAAAAGTGACTTTTCCACCATTGGCTGTGCCAGCCACCAGGGGCTGAGCTGTGCTGGTGATACCTTGGGCCTGAATTTGTGCCACATGGGCACCAGTGACTGAGGAGCTTGGTGGGGCCTTAAGGATAACAATCTTAGGGGCTGACTGAGGTGTTTGTCCTCCAGCACTACTGGAGGAGACAGCTGTGGCAGAGACACCCATGAAAGGATTCCCTTGGCTCAGGATCTCCTGGTTCTTGGAGACCTGCAAAAGTCCTGAAGTTGGCGTCGATGTCTGTAAGACAGGTTGGGCTGGCTGCTCCTGGCTGACAGGCTGTGTGGTATAATCATGCAAAGTTAAAGACTCTGGAGCTGGAGCTGTTGATTCTTTGGGAAGTTCTGTGGGGGCTGTCTCCTCTGGTGGGGGGACCAGGTCACTTGCTGATGAACTGCCCACATCGCCACCTCCACTGTCTTGGTTCATCTGATCCAAGGAGTCCAGAGAGCTTGGCAGTCCAAGGGCTTCCTCAATGGGGTCTTGTGTGACCTGGTTGAAGCTGTCATCAGTCAGAGAGTCCAAGCCAAATAAATTTGGGTCATCAAACAGATCCATGATGGGGTCTGCCATCTTGGGAAAGCAATGGAGGGTACTTCCCCAAGATCTAGGGAGGGAAGGGGAGGGGGGGTTCTGGTTCTCCCCTCCCCTCCCCTATTAAGAAAAAAATGTACACAATGAAAGAAGACTATTCTTCAGGTAAAGAAGCAAGAAACAAGTGCATGTCAGATTGTCCTGACCTTCATGGAGAAAGATGGCTAGGTCTTCAGAGGAAGATGATGGAACTCCTGTTGTGGGAAGACAAATGAAAAATGAGCAAAGTAGGTGACCTCGGAATACATTTCTTAGGTACTAACATTAATCAAATGACATCAAAATGATAATGTGCAGAAAGTGTGAATATGAGGAAAGAGACCCAACAGAGAGAACATCAACATTTCTGCTTTAAAACTAAGACTGGAAAAAAAAAAAACGAAACAAACCACCCCTTTTCTGGGCTCTTCCACCTACACACTTTGAAGCTTCTGTCTGTCAACAGCATTCAGCTGTCTTTGTCCATTTCATTTTAAAATTATCATTCTTAGATAAAGATCAGAAGATGTGATATTCATTTACCTTCTATTTCAAGGTCTTGACCTGGCAGAAGTTAACAACTTACTGCCAGAATTTCAGTGAATGTATACAAAGGTCTCCGTATATATTTTACTTTATGAATTTCTCTTGTATTTTAGACACTTCTACTTAATACTTGCAAAAATAACCACCTTTTAACTAAACAAATAGTATGGGGGGTGGGCAGTGAAAAATGCCACACCAAGCTTATAGTGTAATTTTTCCAGGAAGGTTTGCCAACTTTATTCAAGTTAACACATCAATCTATATATAGCATTTCTGTTTCAAAGTCCCCATCCCCTTCTCATATTAAGACCAAAAACTTTCTCTGCAAGCAATTTGAAGCTTTCCATTTTAGTAGAAATGGACTGTCCCCATATACATTTCCCAACTTACATTCTCAACTTCTCTCCCATCTTTTCATTGCAGTCCTACTAGTTTCCTAATGTGATTTCCAGCTACATAACTTTGCCTTTTATGCCATAGTTTCTGTCTGAAACTATCCTTTGCCCCCAAAAATCTCTCCCAGTTGAAATCTCATCCACCATCAAAAGTTTTATAGTCCACAAGATGAGCCTTGAACCTCTGCCCTTTCAACAACAGAGTAATTCATGATGACTTGGACACCTTACCTTCTTTACGCAAGGCATTGCTTGCACCTCATTTACAGCACTTATATTTATTTTACTAAAATAGTGAGTCTCTAGTCCATGTTCTGTGAAGGCTGAAACGGTTCCTTTGTGCAATTTACAAAGAGCTATCTGCTCCTCAAGATGTCTGTCTGCCATCTACTGGAAAATTGTCATACTAAACATATTATCAATAATGATCATGAATATGTGCAATGCACACCCTGCATAATTCTTCAGCCCCAAGAGACAGAAAGTTCCCAGATGGTAGGGTCCATGTCTTATTTATCTGTGGATAGCTAAGACCAGCAAGTTATCACAAACACAGTAGCTATTCAAAAAAACATTTAATGAATTAATATATTTATTTGTTTGCACTACCTGGAGTGAGCTATTCAGTCCTTACAAAAACTAAACAGCATACTCTGATTCTATGATGAAAGAGTAGAAAGATTCCTACCTTAAAAAGCCCTTGTACAAATGAAACATCTGGGCTATAAGTTCATGAAAATAATGGGGGGGAGGGGAACTAAGCCAAGGAATTAGTATATGACCATAAAGTTAAACTTTATGAAAAATAGTATCTGTTCTTTGTGTAGGATGTCAATATTTGACTTCACATCGGGAAAGTTTTACATGACACCATTTCCCCTAACTTTTAGAGGACACAGAGAAAATGTCATTAACACAATATATAGTTGACTAAAATTTTGTACAAAACCCTCAAATGTATTTTTCTTCTTCCTAACTCATTCCAGTTATCTTTTAAAACAATATAATGTGGACAATTATGCCAGAAAACTCAAACATAGCTAAGGAGAATAGATTCATCAGCAGTTGGCACATCGAATGTACTAAGTATACGTGGTTATCTCCATCACTGTTAAACAAAATTATATACTTTTCACATCTCACTCAGGAGCCTCATCAGTGCCCATCCAAACTAAACTCATTTCATTCTCCTCTGGAATACCTACCTCAGAGTTACTCAATATGGTGATCAGAAAAGTTATAGTTATTTCTTGACTTAATAAAAATCTACTCATTTTGTAAATTTCCAACATTAACATCAACTTGCTTTAAGCTATGACCTCCTTTTGTCACCTGTCATCTTTTATCACCCAACCCTTTTAGAAGTCACACAAAACATCTAGCAGTTAAATAGCACATAAAAACTATAGTGAAAATTTTCACTCACTGGAAGTTTATGTGGATAAGTTTGTAACTCTGGCTCTTCCCCCATGGGGCTTTTTATCTTTTCTATGACTTCTTGGTATTTAACCTATCCAAATGCTCTTCCTTCCCTCCACAGTGGCCTAATCTCAGACAGAGAGAGGTCCATTTTTAATGGCAAAAACAAGGTTTACAGTTTCTGAAATACTTTCTTACTTCCATATAACTGTAGTATAAATTTTTAAGTTAATACATTTATCATTTATCTCCCTTCCATATATTTGGGCCAATTTCTGCTTCTTCTGATTTACTTTAGGAACAATAATTTAAAAACCTCACTACTGATTTAACACCATCAAATACCACTATTTATCAATCTTATCCCTTCAACTCACTTCTACTGACCCAATTCATCTTGTACTTCTTTTCTATGTCACAACTCTAAAAACTTTCTCCCAACATACCTCTAACTTTCTTCATCCCTCTTTCTACTCCTTATTTATATATTATCATGGCTGTATCCATATGAGGCCTACTCTACCAAGCTCCTCTATCTCATGAATTCTCTTTCTATGGTTCAAATCCTGGCAGTAAAAATAAATAGATGTTAAGTAGGCTTCATATTTATGAAGAACTTAGATAGCCCCAAGTAAAGAAAGCAACTACCTCCATAAAGAAGTTATACCAGAATTCTATAATACTGAGAATGAAAAGCCTACCATTTCTGCCAAAGAAAAACTCATATATGAACTCAAAAGAAAAGACAGAATTTAATGTTTTCATTTAATAATTGTCTATAAAACCAAATTGATGACCAGATTAGTAACCAAAGCTTTGGGGGGAGGGGAGAGAAGATATGAACCTCAATCAGTTAAGGTTAAAATCCAAGGCCATTCATCTATGACCCCCCCCCCCAAATAAGTCAGTTAATGCTAAGGAAGTATTTTACAATGATCAAAAATAGTCCTTCATCTCATCTCCTTAAAGGGGAACTTTTCCTCAGACTAAGTATAAACACATTCTGCTGCAGCTTTACCACCTTTAATGATGTAGTTCTTGGTTTGTTCTGAAAACCTAGTCTCAACTCCTACTCTTATTTTACATGTCTCCCCACCCATGTCCATTCTGATAACACTTTGTTTCTCCAATCATAAGGAACTATTTTAAATTTTATACTTTTAATTCTTTAAAAATTCTATTAATTATACTTTTAATTCTATACTTTTCCATTTGGGTTCAGCATCCCAGACCTTTAATTGCTTCTCAACTGGGGGGTTGTATGGTATATGTAAAATATCTTACAAATATGTGAAATGGTATTCAGTGTCACAGTTTTATATTTATTGAATGGAAAATAAAAACATCATACTGTTCAGATTATTTATAATCAGTAAAACTAGACAACATCCTGGCCAGTAATGATCTGAAAAAGAAAATGTATGTGAGGGTGGGTAGGTGAAGGGGAGTGGATTGCAGAGAAAGAAACATGCCTGGCTTGGAAGGGTTAGCAACATCTTTGTGGTGGGATAAGATTTCTTAGGATCTTGCAAAAGGGAGTTTATTATAGTTCATTGTCTGTGATGGATGAGAAACACTGGACATAGATCAGTTCTGTTGTTCCAACAGATAAAATTACATAAACTGACAGATATCCATCCTCCATTTATAGATTTTTCTGTACTACCCATCCTTTTAGAAGATAATGAATGTTATAATGACAAATACCAGCATTTTTCTGTAATATACACTGTAAGAAAGTATCACCATGCCCACTTAACTTCTAACTGCTCAAAGATTCAGAAAAGAATAAACTATTTTACTTCAAAGTATAAATCTTGTTATTGGAAACTGTATCCTTTCAAGAGGATCAGCTGCAGACAGACATAAACACATGTTATTGAAACACAAGACGGGTAGAAGCAGTGTAATTTAAATGAGAAATTCTTTGGGGGTGAGGGAGGTGGGTGGGAAATTAGACCTAAAATGAAAATCGCCACCTTAATTTTAAAAGATAAAGATTTGAAAAATGTACCATGAAGATATTTGTAAGACAGAAAGGGCCTCAAATCTTATAAAGGAATCAGAAACAAATATGGAAGGTAACTGTAATCACATTTATGTTCACAAGGATCAGGATGAAAGGACACAAGACGTAAGAAATGGAGCTGTTAACTTGAAGCCACTAAGATTTCTTGAAGATCAAGATCCTAGGCCATTTTCTCTACTTTCCCCATTCTCATTGCCAAATGTATGGTTACTCTATTTTTGTTTCCCCAATTATGGAAGAAAAAAGCACTCACACCTCAATCTGGGGTATGGACATTTGGGGGCAAACATGGCTCATGAGCCCTTCTGAATAGGGAAAGGAAAATAAGCAACTATGAAAGCTAAAGGCGTGTACGTATGTTCGGGGGATAAAAGGGAAACTACAGAAATTACCTACTCATTGGAAGAAAGGAAGAGACAAGGTAAAGAAGTGAGGGGTTGATGGAGAGGGAAACGCGACTGGGGGTGGGGGTGGCGGGGACCAGAGTACATTACCTGCTCATACTGCCGGGGTTGGTGCCAGTAAGGCCCACACAGCAGAGGCGGGAGATTTCAGGCAACTGGCGCCCCAAAAACGGAGATGAGGTACATGCACTTGAAGGAGGGAAATAGCGGGGTGCCCTCCAGGGTGGGAATGGCTAAGACGGGAAGATGTGGGGGGGGGTGAGGGGGGGATGTGGATGCCTGGGTGGGAGCAATGTTAGGGCGGAAGCTACAGTTTAGAAGGCCCAACAAGCCCCAAAGGAGAAAAAGAACTGTGCCTCACCCCTGCGGGGGAAGAGAGGTGCCTTTACCTGCAGCGGCCGTGGGGGGCCGGTTCGCCCCTCTCGCTGTCTCTCCAGCACCAGTTCCCCCTCCTTCTGTACAACCTACCATGATGCGCCTGCCTGCCCCGCATCCTCATTGGCTAAACCCTGCTGCCACTCACCAGAAGCGCCAGGACGCAAACCAGCGCAAAGGGTGGGACTAAAAAGAACTTCCCCCTCCCCCGCCACCGCGAGTTAGGTTGAGAGCGCACGGAGAGGCCTATCCGGTTTCTAGGGCCGAGGCGAAGCCTGCAGTTTGCTTGAAAAAAAAAAAAAGAGGGGGTTGGGGGTGCCTGGCGAGAGGAACGGTCTCATGCTGCGGGAAACGACTAGCAGGGATTAAATTCCCCACTAACTACACTGTATTCTGCACACCAGAGAGCGTAAACTCGGGAGGGAGGGCTCCACACTAGGTCAACTCCGCCTCCCTCTGAATCTCCTGCCTTCCAGCAGCCCTGTCAACACTGGGCTGTAGTGACGATACTTAACCCACTACTCATTAAAAGGGGCCAGCTCTTCCCTCCGTCAAGGAGGTGAGTCGGCCCAGTTGCTGGAATATGGGCCTTTTACTCTGAAAAGATAAAGCGCTAATTCTGTCACAACCCACAACGCTGGTTTATATTCCTCACACTCCAACCCTTGGGCAGCTGTATCACTTTTTGGAAAGTAATCCCAGTTGCCCTCTTAACAAGTCCCAGCCCTCTCCCCTGCAGAGCACACACCCACTCCAAATCTGATCCATCAGCACACCTCACTTCTCTCCAAACTAAGGCCGGTGTTCACTTTGAAATTCCACTTGAGGCCACTCTTTATTCCCAGTGAGACTAGTTAGCCCCAGAGTGAGGGAATACAAACCAAAATCCCTCAAATTAAACTGGTTTTGAAAACAACTGCTTACCTTCTTATCACTAGACTCCCCTAAAATGTAACCACTTTCAACACTGAAATCCTACTTTGTATACTCTAGATATAAAAGAACATCAACTTATCTTTTTTCCTATTTTTAAAGAGTTTAGCTTTACTACCATTGTTAAGAACACCCAATCATCACTACCATAAAGAGGAATATGTTTTCCCATTCACTCAGGCTCAAATCTCAAAGGTATTCCCCATATATTTGTCAGATCCCAGTGACTCAGGCATTTTTCACAGATAGATCTGTAGACTTCAGCAATCATATCAATCAACCCTCCTGTTGTACAGATGAGAAAAACCCGGCTCAGGGAGTTGAGTGATTCCATTATGAAACTAAGTGGCAAAGTAGTATTTGCCACCTTTACGATTTAGATATCTGACTCTTTTATTTTGGCTACCATCTTTTTACAAATGCTATTACCAGTGTTAAGAAAAAGAAATCTTACAACTGGTCTCTCTCCCTACTAATCCATCCTGCTGCCAGATTTATTTCCTAAAACACAATACATACAAGTCAGTCTCCTGCTTAAAAACTTTCAAAGATTCCCTCTTAAGATACATAATAAGACCACATTCTTCCTTTCCAATCTTATTTCCCACTATTCTTCTACATGTTATACATTTACATGCATGCCAAAAGAAGAAAATTTATTATCAATATATTTTTCTCACCTGAGCGTAGCTAATGCTACTATCTTCAAACTATATGTGATTTTTATTTGTCTTATCAAAATCCTCTAAGATCAAATGTCTCTAACATCACTTCAATGTTTATTGAACATGTGATATACCACATAATACAGTTGCAATGGAGAAGCAAAGTTGAACAAGACATAATCTCCACCTTCAAAGAACTCACAACAGGTAGCAGAGGGTAAAGAATAGGAATAATGACATTAGTGACAACTATAATACAAAGTGACATACAAATAAAATAAGCGGAGGGGGGCTTCCCTGCACAAGGGTTAAAGTTTCAGCACTATCAAGCTATTGCTCCCCTCAGCAGTGTATTTCAGTACATTTGCCTGTTCTACTCCTCAATCTGTCTCTAGTGAGTCCTCTCACTACCCCACCTCCCACACCTCTGGCCTACACCCCAGTTCTTGTATGCATAATATATATAGGTATATATGTATATATACATACATATGTATATGTATGTGTATATACATATGTATATTATGTATATATTATGCATAATATATATATTTATATGTACATATATTGTGTGCATAATATATTATATATATATATAAAACACCACATTTTGGTTAGCTAACTTCGGCTGTCGGATAAATAGATTTGGAGAGTGAGGAATAGAGGTCACAGAAGCAGGCTTCTTTGGTAATCCAAAAAGAGTTGTATAGTGTATATTTCTTGATTTTTTTTTTTTCTGCTCAGCAACTAAAGCCTCCTTCCAGTGAACTGGGAGAATATTTCAAGATAAAAGTCTTCAATGGTAAGCTGGAACTTACCTCTCACTATACAGCTAGGGCAAGAGAGGAGAGAGATGAAGCAGACACATGTCTCAGCTAGTTGAAGTGGGCACTCTTGCTAGGGAATTCTGACTTTGCAGAGGTAATATAAACACCCAGAACTAACCAGTGGACAGCAAAAGCAGATACTGTGGTTCAAATGCAACATCCTAAAGACTCTTCAATGGTATGACCTTGGCCATGTTCTCCATATCTCTAACCTCCCTTAGTTTCATATCATTTTGTAGACCAGATTCTCTAGCATTCCCATTGATTTTGTGAGCCACAATATTCTTCCAATAGATTCCTTTTCTACTCAAGTTATCTAAGAGATGATTTCTCTTGTTTGCAAAAGAGAATCATATCAAACTGATTAGGGTGTGAATTACAGCAATTTGGTTCAGAAATTAGTGACAGGAAGGAAGGGAAGGAATGAAGTATTACTTAGGGGCTAAAACACCAGTAAAAGTTGGAATATGAAGGAAAGATGCATTCATTCTTGTTATTTAAGTGTCTATAGCATGTTAAATAGTGATATTCAATAGAAAGTTGGATGTATAAATCTAAACATTGGCATGGCTACCTTTTGGCCAAAACTGACATTTTCCAGTAAGTCACCAAAAGGATCAATACAAAGGGAAAGCGGTACCTGCTAAAAGTTCTCCAGTCTTTTAGAAAACATGGAGTTATTTCTTTGGCACATACATGTGAATCTACAAGAAAGGTGATATTGTACACATCAACGGGATGGCCACTGCTCAAAAAAGAATGCCCCAGAAATGTTACCATAGCAAAAGTGGCAGTCTATAATATTCCCAGCATGCAGCTGGCACTGTTGTAAAGAGACAAGTAAAGGGTAAGATTCTTGCCAAGAGAATTAATGTTCATATCGAGCATAATAAGAACTTTAAGAGTTGAGATAGTTTCCTGAAATGTGTGAAAGAAAGCGATCAGAAAAAAAAAAAAAAAAAGACAAAGAGAAAGGTACTTGGGTTCAACTTTAGTGCCAGCCTGCTCCACCCAAAGAAGCATACTTTGTAAGAATCAATGGAAAGAGCCCTAGTTGTTGGAAACCATTCCGTATGAATTCATGGCATGAGAAGCGTGAAAATAAATAAATAAATAACCTTTGGACTATATTAAAAAAAAAAAAAGTTGGCTTGGTAACAGTATCTAAGTGGTAGTTTTAAGAGTTGAGATTATCAGGGAGTGTGACAGAACAGACCAAAAATATGAGATAATGCACCAATACTACCGAGGAGGTGATAGAGAATGTTCAGGTCGGAAAAGAACTGGAGAATTCACGTACATTCCAAAGAGCTTCTATGCAGTTCTGGTTAAATGTTGCCATATGGAAATACACATTCAAGATTGAGAGTGAACTTCAGATTTTCTAAAAGCCAGAAATGCAGAGTTTTATGTAAATCTTCTAGGTTTTAAAGTCAGTAACTTTTTTTTTTTTAATTTTAGCCATTATGTAAGCTAAACAAAACACTTAGCTGAAAACTCAGTTATTTAAGTTTTTGGTGTAGAGGGAGAAAAGTTAAGGAGAAACTGAGGAGAACATCAGGATTTAAGAATCAGAATAAGCTATGCTTACTACACAGGTAGAGAACCAAATATCAGAGAAGCAGAGAGGTCAAAGGCACAGAAACAAAGAGAACTGCCTGGAAGGGGGTGGGGGGGGAAGGTGGGAGGGGGAGAGAGGGAGTGATTACACTGCCAAAGCAAAAATCTCTAATAATATAAGAACTTTTAAATGTCCACTGGATTTAATAATTGAAAGCCTTCTTAATCCTTACTTTTCATTGTCACGACAAAAGTAATCAATTCCATATGAGCCATCATAGCATTTTGGTCAAGTATTCTCTTAGTGTAATTATCTTCTACTTTGTATTTGTTTAATTTACACATGGAGATACAATAATCTCTGAAGTCAGAGGGACCTGGGTTCAAGTTTCTGTCCAAGGAAATTAACCTTTCTAGTCAAGTTCATTCCATTGTACAAAGGGGGATTAAGTTACAGGGTTACTTAATGAGGATTAATGAAACACTTAGTACAGTATTGGCACAGAACTACTATATTCTAAGGGAACCTCAACTATTTCTGGATAGAAAATTAGCTGTGTGTGTGTTGATTTTGCAAGTGTTTTTACATAATAGGAGATGCTGATAAGTCTTACAGGGATCACCATCCAGATTGTCTCTAAAGTAATTTGTTAATTACAGCAGGCTAATGTCTATGCATTTGAATGTGCATTCTCCCTCTCTCTTCCTCTATATTGAATCTAACTTGAGGCAAACAGGAATAACAACACCCTGAAGATCAGGTTCTGGCTTCCATCAGTCTAGACCTGCTATAGATGTCTAAAGTTACTAGTGTCCAACTTTGAGTAGTGAGAAAACCTAAGACTCTCAGGGGTCCAAGGAAGAGTCAAAAAATTTTCGGAAAAAACACTCTTACCCTCAAACACTATTTTTAGATGACTTCCAAAACATTATACTTTTCTGTTTTCCTTCTACTATTCTGGCCACTTTTCCTTTGCTATTCTTCTCTATCAGCCTTTAATTGTTAAAGTTTTGGTCCTAGATGTTCTTGTCTTCTTATTTTCCACTTTCAAGATGTCTAATTCACAAGATAGCCTCAATTATTACTCATTACTTTCAACAATTTATATATTTATGTTGTTCATCTGTAATTCTTGGTAAGACATCAACTTTAACCTCTGCCTATACATGCACATGCTTATTCAGTTGCTCTTCTTGGTAATACCTCTAGTCTCCTTGACTGACTCACTTGTCCAACTTTATTACCTTAAGGAGACGGAATCCTTGGTAGTCCCTCTAGGGTCCTCCATCCCCAATACCATGTGCACACACATACAAAAAGGGTAGTCCTCTTCAAACATCTGTCCAGTCATGGCCACAGAGACCAGAAACATTCTTCTTTACCACCCATATTCAATATATTTTTTAAAAGATTTATTTTGCATACAGGATCCGGGGTGTAGGCCAGAGGTGCAGGGGGTGAGAGAATTCACCAGAGACAGAATGGGGAGCAAAACATGTGGATTGACTGAAATACACTGCTAAGGGAAGCAGTGGGTGAAGACATCAGAGGTGTGCTGGGCCTTGTGGGTTAGCTCTTTGGCTGGGGATCAAACTCAAACTGTATGGTGATAGCACTAAGACTTAAACATGAGGCCACTAGGGAGGTCCCATATCCAATATTTTTAAATCTTACTTCTACCTTGTAAATATCCCTCAATTCCATCTACTTCTGCTGCTACTGTCACTGTAGATTGATTTAACAAACTCATTTCCCTGGACTACTGCACCTGCATTCTAGTTGATTTCTCTCCATTCTACCTGTTTAATTCTTCTTATCCTTCAAAGCTCTTTACAACATTATCATCAATTCAAAGAAATGCTTTCCCTGGCCTCCCAGACAAACTAACAGTCCATTTATTGAGTGTGCATTATACAGTAGGCACTCTTCTAAACAGGGAGATGTGTTAGCACACATAATTTTCTTAAGCCTAAACTAATAGCCTTTATTTTACAGATGAGGAGACTAAGAAACAAAGAGATAATAATTTGCCCAAATTCCACACCAGATTCAAGTTGAGGCAGTGTAGCTTCAGAAAGTCACATTCTCAACCTCTAGGTTACATGTCCCTACTATAAATTATCTGGTAACATCCAGTACTTTCTTTGTAATAGAGATAGAATAACTGATAATATAACTAATTGTTTGATGTCCACCACCCCTCCCGATTTAGAATGCAAGTTCCACAAGAGCAAGGACTATGTATGACTTGTTTATTACAATATTCCCTTTGCTTATCAGGTTGGTAATAGTCATTCAATGTACTTTTGTTGAAAGAATGCATTTTCAATGTCCAAAGATGTGTGGGAGTGGGACTGTGGAGGGGTAATGGGAAGGCTTCTAAACAAAATCACTTTGACCACATCTCTTTTTAGGACCTGTAGCAGACATAGCTTTTATATAAAGCCAAAGGGGCTTCACATAACACACATAAAGCACTATTTTCTGTAGCGTGATGAACACTTTTGAAAGTAATAAAATTTTAGTAATTGCCTCTAGGCTTAGGGTCATCAGAACTCAGTGGTGGTCAATTTAAAGCTGTGGCAAGAAATGAATGGATGACACTATACCCTTGTCTCAAAAATAGGGCATAAATTCATTTTTAAGTCAGCCACACTGTAGATCATTTTCCCCCAATAAAACCCTGGACTGGAGCCTCCCTGGTAGCACAGGGGGTTAAGCACCGCACAGGGTTAAGCACTACACTATGAAGCAGCAGTCACTGCAGCACAAGTTTGATCCCTGGCCAGGGAGGTGACCCACATGGTGAGGCAGCCCTCTCCTGCCTCACCCACTGCTCCCCTTAGCAGTGTATTTCAATCAATCTGCCTGTTCTCTTCCCCACTATGTCTCTGGTGAATCCTCTCACCCCCACAACTCTGGCCTATGTAACCCAAATATGCCTAAATAAAAAATCTTTAAAAATAAATAAGTAAAACCCCGGAATTCTGGTCTAAGTTTGAAAACAAAAAAGAAGAGCCTCATCTTTAAGGATAACTACCCTTAGTCAATTTAGACAGACTCTGCATTAGTTCTTCACTGGCACAGGTTCCAAGGATGAAACTGTTACAGTTCCAGTTAAGGAATATTTATCCAGATCAATATATCCATCTTCTATGTCGGCCATCTGGGGGCTCTGATATAGGTAACAATATATACAATTTTCCTGGTCCTCTGTACTTCCTCCCCTTCCCCCCCTGACTATAACATGCCCTACTTTAACTGAGCCAAGTACAGAGACATTTGTTCTTAACAGGAATATATAAACATTTAGTTATTTATAAGGGATTGTTTTTACTGCAACATTTATGTTAAGAAAGTGTGTGAGGTAGGGGAGAAGAAACATTTTAAAGCATTATTATCATAGTTGGGCCTATAGGTACAAAAACCAGACCCCAGTGACATGGGACTGATGAAAGGGCTAGTTTGACTTGCATTGGCTATAAAATGGAGTTATTTGTGAGACTAAACACGTTCTGTAGAGCTTAAAGTATTTCAAATAATCTTATCTTCAAAATAACTAAGTTAAATTAAAGAAACAAACTATTATTCTTTTTTTCCTTCTAACAGAGACACAAAGACAAAAGAAATTTTACATTCTCAAGGTTCTATTACTGCTAAACATGCAGCTTTAACAGATGATTAAAAGCCTACTTGTCTACCACTGTGGTTAAACGCAGCTCTCCCAAGGGGTCAGCACTGCACTTTTAAATGGAAGGAGGCTGAATAACGAAGGGGACTTAGAAGTTAGAGAGATCAGAGTCCTACTTCTGATTAAGTTAATCCAAATCTTACTAGATATTTTTTTCTCTTCTGTAAACCATTACATTATTTCAGGGTTATTCTGAGAAATAAAAGAAAACATACAATTTTGGGGACATAGTAGGCCAGTGGAAATGAGGGGTACAGCAAGTGAGACAGGAGAGGTCTGCTGCACCATGTGGTTCAGCTCCCTGACTGGGGATTGAACTAGTGCTGTAGTAGCTAGCAATAGCTTGACAGTGCTGAGACTTAACCCCTGTGCCACCAAAGAGGCCCTCCTAGCCAATATCTTAAAACAGTATCACTCAAGGTTTCTATCTAAGCAAAATTACCCCTTAGAGAACTGGTAGAGCTGATCTGCTAAGCAGAATGGTCTGATACCAAAATAGATATAAAGTTTCACAATTAGAATAGTAGGACTGCTGGGCAGGATAAAAGGACTCTAGTACTACCTTACTGAGAAAGCAGCAGTACAATCCTTTAACCTCGAAACCATGGTACAGACTTCAGCAAGCACTGGTGTCTCAGGCAACAACCAGGTAATGTAATTTATGTAATTTATCATTTTTTGTATTTGTTAGGAATGATGACAGTGTCTAGCTCATAATACTCCACTCAGTTCACAATGTCTGCTTACTAGGTGGTCCCCAGTAGTACAAAAGCTGCCTCTGCTTCTGATTGCCGTGACTTTCTAAACAGCAGTGAATGTAAGTGGCTATTATTCATGTAAGTTTTAGATATCATGTAAAAGTTCCCCCTGAACAGAAGCCATACGTAAAAACTGGGCTAAAACACTATCTTTTTTTTTTTTAAAGATTTATTTATTTATGCATACAAGCACTGGGGTACAGGCTAGAAGTGTGGGGGGTGAGAGGAGTCACCACAGAGAGCGGGGAGCAGAACAGGCAGATCAACTGAAGTACACTGCTGAGGGGAGCAGCGGGCACAGCAGGAGAGGTCTGCTGCGCCATGTGGGTCACCTCCCTGGCCGGAGGCTGGGATCGAACTCGTGCTGCAGAGGCTGTGGTCTGCTTCATAGTGCGCTGCTTAACCCACTGCGCCACCAGGGAGGCCCATTTTTTTTTTCAAAGATTTATTTATTTATGCATACAAGCACTGGGTTACAGGTCAGAGGCGTGGGGGCGGTGAGAGGACCCACCACAGAGAGCAGGGAGCAGAACAGACAGATCAACAGAAGTACACTGCTGAGGGGAGCAGCAGGCGAGACAGGAGAGGTCTGCTGCGCCACGTGGGTCCACCCCCTGGCGGGCAGCAGGGATCAAACTAGTGCTGCAGTGGCTGCGGTCCGCCCCACAGTGCGCCGCTTAACTCACTGCGCCACTAGGGAGGCCCTAAAACACTATCTTTTATAGGAGAACTGGTGTGTAAATAAACAAAGGTCAGATTAATGTACTTCACTCCTCAGAAAAGGGGAGGAGAGGGGAGAGAGAATGAATGAGCAGAAGCAATGAAGACTAAAACAATGAGTGAAAGTTGAATGTAAAAAAAAAAAGAAAAAAAAAAGAAAGTTGAATGTTATTATAACTTGGTATTCCTTATTCAAAAATCCAGAAAAATCTTTCATCATTTAGTTTACTTAGGTAGATGTAGCTCTGATAAAGTTATGTTCTATTACCAAATTCTGTTATGATCTGAGTCCTACGCAGGCAGTCACACAACTAACTGGTTTCTTCTAGAAACAACAAAAGGTAATTCCCATATTACGAATAGGCCAATATATCCCTGGATAACCATATCACAAAGGAATAATCCCAAAAGATGTTGTGTATCCCAAAATATGTAGAAGAAAAAAATGAGAGAATATTTCAAAGGTTTCTATAATGACCATGAAAAACAATTTGAAAACCTTAAAGACTGGATAGTTCTTAAATAGCCTGGCTCTCTGATGAAATAAAGAATTCAGTAAATACTTTTTTTTTCTTGGAGAAAGTTACTGACATAGTTTTAGGAGAATTTAGACACAAACAAAAAGTATTATTACAGAATTACTAATTACTGGATATCAAAAAGACTAGAACTATCACATTTGAGAGAAAAGAAGTACAGTTATATTATTCAATATTACCTAGTAATTTCAGCAACATGCCAATTAATTACCTTTTCAAAATAAAGTCTGAAAATACTAAATAAAATGAAATCATATGCAATTAATTTCTCTGGAAATGTATAAAGCAAAGGAAATAAGGTTGTTTCATACTTTCAATGGCAAAGTCAATCTTTTCTTAACAATTATGCATCAGCATAAATAACTTTTTAAATCCTTGGTTTGTCATTGAAACATTTTTTGTACTTTCATTTGAACGTGAATTTGTCTGATGTTCTGGGAACTCTTTCCAAACAAATTAGTGAGAATACACTTGGTTAGTCTGAATGTGAGGAGTCTAGAATGTGGTTTACGTTGCCTACACTGCTCTACTGCTTGGAACATATCGCAGATTCATCCCTGCTGAAGATGAATGTATAGCATTCTCCATGTCAGTCTCCTTTATATTTATGTCTGCTGGAATTTTTATAATCATGTAACATACTTTAGCCAGTAGAAACTAAGTGTTTTATTTTTAAAAGTCCCCTGCTCCAATCTGAAGGCAAGAATTAAGATTTTTTTTTAAAAAGATTTATTTATTTATGCATACAAGCACTGGGATACAGGCCAGAGGTGTGGAGGGTGAGAGAATCCACCAGAGACAGAGTGGGGAGCAGAACAGGCAGATCAATGGAAGTACACTGCTGAGGGGAGCAGTGGGCACAGCAGGAGAGGTCTGCTGTGCCATGTGGGCCCCCTCCCCCCCAGCCGGCAGCAGGGATCGAACTAGTGCTGCAGTCTGCTTCATAGTGCATTGCTTAACCCACTGCGCCACCAGGGAGGCCCGAATTAAGATATTTTAAAGTTGATCATTTTTGGTTTTTTATGACATTAAATAACCAAGAACCTAGCGAAAGTAGTGGATGACAAAAGGGCAGAAAAAATATTACTTACAGAAGAAATGTTATTTACAAAGCAAATTAACAAGAAATCTCAAAGGCGAATATACTTTGCAGTTCAAAGTGAAAACATCCAGTAACTACAAAGAGGTAGATGGTTTTGCAGTACAAACACAATGAAACAGAAACACAAACACAAAAAGCTAAATTACAACTTTATACACACAATATAACTGAGGTTAATGGGGGGGAGGGGAGGGAATTAACCAAGATAAAATTTAAAATGTAACAAATGGTTAAACTTTTAGGCAATGTATAGTTTCACAGATTTGTGATATAGAAATAACAACTGTCACTTGGGTACTAGGCACCAAAGGAACCACATTTGAAAATTAGGGTCACTTTACATTCCTTTAAAAGCCTCACAGCAAGAGGGAAGCAAAAAGGCTCAGTGTCAGTGAATTAAAACAAAGAGCAAGGTGAACGAAATTATAGCATGATGGAAGGAAGATCACCAGCTTTATGAGGAATAAAAAATTAGAAGTGATACAAAAAGTTAACTGAGAAAGACAGGAAATGACAGTGTATCGATGAATTGGTAAAACAGTGAATACTAAACTGGCAGCCATAGTGCAAAAACTGTAAGTCATGTAAAACCTGCAGATCAGGGACAGCAGGTCTAGAAGTAATGTGATTCCTATGGCTGAGGGTCCAGAAAATTATTGGTGTTTTATTTATTTCCTAGGTATAAGGCTCAATGCTAGCTCAGAAGATAGCTTAACTCTTGTAGCACTGTGGACAAACTAAATCCAAAACATTTGATATTAATCTTAATGCTCTGAAATTGTTACAGTCTTACCACAGATAACAATATTAAATCTCATTCTGGTCTCATGGTTGAGGATTGGCGAGGTGAAATAAAAATAATAAAATCTCATTCTTTTTTTTTTTGAAGATTTATTTATTTATACATACAAGAGCTGGAGTACAGGCCAGAGTCCAGGGAGGTGAGAGGATTCACCAGAGACAGAGTGGGGAGCAGAACAGGCAGACTGACTGAAACACACTGCTGAGGGGAGCAGCGGGTGAAGCAGGAGAGGGTCTGCTATACCATGTGGGTCCCCTCCCTGGCTGGCGGCAGGGATCGAACTTGTGCTGCAGAGGCTGTAGTTTGCTTCACAGTGCTTTGCTAAACCCACTGCGCCACCAGGGAGGCCCTAAAATCTCATTCTTTCAGTTAGCATAGAGAGAGCACAATTCTTGGTGCCCACAAATTAATCCTAAATGGTAATTTTGCTTAGAAAAATCTCACCCTTTTCAAAGGAGATGTGTACACTTTCTTTTAAAGACTGAGTCCCATCACTATCCTATTTTACCTATCAGAATCGCAACCCTTCACATAACTTGCTAAATTTTGTCAAGTTTTATTTTTAAGAAATATTTTATTTATTTATGCATAAGAGAACTGGGGAACAGGCCAGAAGTACAGGGGTGAGAGGAGTCAACAGAGACAGTGGGGAGCAGAGCAGGTGGATAGACTGAAATACACTACTAAGGGAGCAGTGGGCGAGACAGGGGAGGTCTGCTGAGCCATGTGGGTCAGCTCCCTGACTGGGATCAAACATGTGCTGCAGTGGCTGCAAATAGCTTCATAATGCTGTGCCTTAATCCTCTGCGCCATAAGTAAGGCCCTTATGTCAGGTTTTAACAACCAAAACTGCGTTGAGTTATCATAATGTCAAGATTCTTCCACCTCAAGAGGCAGTGCTACAGAGAAGGCTGTCCCAGGAAACTCAAGATCAGCTCAGCAGCATTTTCTACCCATTTCCAAATGGATTTTGTCAATTAGGGAACTAACAAAATCAAAAGGCCAGAAACACATGATAGATCATAGAAAGGTGAGAATTGCACAAATACCTATACAAGAGATCAAATCCCTTTTCCTAATCCATTACTCCTTTGCTACTTCAGCTTTACACTTTCTCCACATCTCTCTTCTCACACACACACACACACACTCACATACACCCCTATCCTCTCTGTAGTATATTTTCATACAAAAGCTTTGTGATACAAAAATATCCAATCTCCTCAGCCAATGTCCTTTATCTTGCCTTGCAGATCAGCTGGCATGCCATTCTTGCAAATCAGGCCTTTGTAAATGGAAACTGTTTCCTTATCATAACCCTTGTTTTCATTAAAGGGAGTAAGATAATTCCAAAATACTTGAAATGAGAAATGTTCTATATTCTGGCCCTATGAAGTGGGCCACAATTTGTTCTTAAACTTATTTGATGACCATACAAAAGAAATTCCTAAGCCAAAGACATTATCTAACTAACCACAGAGGACATTACTCAAATCACAAACTCACCTTCTAGTATCTAAAGTGCCCCACACCAGACAGGGCCTCAGCTGATGCCAAGGAGAGCCCATTCAGAATCGCTGACTGAATTGACAAGCTTGGCACAACACAGAGAACAAGAATCTGTGGACTCTAGGCTGACGGTGGGATGCAGTAGACACCAAGAATGCAACTCCCTGGGTTTGGGTTGGGACATTCCATTATGCCTACTCTTTAAAAGAAAAGACATCCAATTCTAAGTCTTCGATTTTTGGCGCACTATGCTTAGTCATTAAAAAGAGATCGATCCACTTAACACCTATACACCTTCACTATTCATCTCTTCTTTGAAGACTTTAATCACTTTAGGACCGCCCCTTAAAAGTAGGAGCTGCTGCATCTGCACAGCTGCTGCAATGGTGGGATATTTCCTGCGACATTAGACAGGTATGTAAATAAAGCAACTGCATTCGTTCTAAGGCAGTGGGAGGGGTCTTCCGCCAGTAAAGAGTTTACATAATGCAACAAAAAACCAGTGAGCTCTGCAGACCTGTCAATGTAGATGTAAGGTTTGAGCTCCACTCTTACCACCATCTCGACACTCTCGCCTGCTCTTCTCTCCCAAAGACCCCCCCCCCGATCACACCTTGTAAAATAAACTGCACACGATCGCCCCATGCTTTCCTATGAACCTTTATTATTAAAATACGAAAGAGAAAAAAAAAGAAGAAAACCTTCCTAAGCTCCCACTTGTGAGTCCAAAGTATGGAGTAACCAAACGGAGCCGGGGAGTTCTTCTTCCTCGGAAGGAGCAAGAAGAACAAGGAGCTGCCTCAAATCTACACCACGCCCAGTAATGCAGTGACAGGCCCTAAAATCGCTACAGCAGCCGGGACAGCCCCTTTCGCGGCCAGGCCCGGCTCAGACCCCGCGGCCCAGCAGCCACCCTCTCCCCCGGCCTTTCACAAAGGAGAATGGTTCAGTCCAGAGCATCACCCAGCACCTGATCCCTCACGACTCGGGGACGGGCAGGGGCGGGGGAGCGAGGAGGAGGGTCAGTTACTAAAATCAATTCTAATAGCACAGCCTTCACAGAGACTCTTGAAGTAGCACTGAGGGGCGGGTGTGTACGGGATGCCTACCTGAACCACTCCTGCGGCTTCCTTTCCTGCCAGCGATTCAACTCACCCTTTCGGAGAACAAGGCGCCTTCCGGCGGAGCATGGCCAGCCCTCGCCTCAATCTAGCTTGCTAGTAGTCCATTCTCCCTTGACCCCGCCCACACGCGCTCCCCCCCCACCAATAGCAGTGCCGACGTCAGGCCTCTTCCAGCAGGGTAGTGTGAGTGCCATCCAGGAAGTCTCTTGAGGGTGGGAGGTCCTAAAAGGCTGAGAAGGGTACTAGGCAACCACCGATCTGCCTGATTGAAAATAAAACCCGGCGGTAGCTCGCTGCTGACGGCTCACTTCACTGGCGTGTAGGCCTTTCAGCATCTTTTTTGACCCCCGCCGTCGGGGGCGCTCTAAATGAAACAGCGTTTAGTTACCTGTTTCTGGGAAGCCATCTTGGATCGGGCTGGTGCCTTGGGGACCGGGAGGAAGGAGAGCTTAAATAATCTGAAGCCCTTCTGGCGTTTTCATGGATTACTTAGGTCCTGCCCACATATTCTCCTTTATATAATCAGAATGTGTGCTTCAGTCAGGATGGGAAAAGAACTCTAATTATGCTGAATTTATTAAAGACAACCATCACTTCTCTCAGGAGTGATGAGTCAAAGAGGCAAAAATGAATTCTTAGTATGACAGTGGGTTTTCCCAGTTCATAGGATGATAGTTTATAGATGTTTCTTTAAGATCAGCACATGACCAACATAAGTTATGTATCTATTGTAGATGCTTCTAATCCTTATGCTTCCATTGGAAGTAATGGTATTCTTTAACGGTAGAGTAGTAAGCATCAGTTGGAAATGAACAAGATTTAGGATAAAATTTCAATTTTTAAAAATGACCCAAATTCATCAAGATTCAAACTACTTGTTAGAGCAAATGTTAGTTGCCGCAGAGAAAAAAAATAGTAAAAAGGGTATGAGGCCTTATTAGGAACATAGGCCAGAGAGAGGTTTTCTAATAATTGCGCTAAAACTAGAGTAAAAATAGTTTTATGGCAGGTGAAATTGTTTTGCTCTAAATGAGAAGGGTTTTCCTTTGTTGCCTGGTCTAAATTTCTGTGGCAGTTACAACTTGCTACAAGTTGTTTTTTTAACTCATAAGTGAAGAAAGTCCTTGTCATTAAAGGAATTTCTCAAGGAATAACATATTTGCATGGTCAAATCTGGTAGGAACTAAGAAACCTTAAGTAGTCATGTGAGTAAATATTTCATTAAAGTAGTAAGACTAGGCCAAATACATTTCCGGGTATATTGAACACAATCTGCTGGCTGAAATCTCCCGACTACTGTTGTCCTATCAAGTTTGAAATTACTATTAAGATTTACTAGAATAGGGCCTCCCCTGGTGGCGCAGTGGGTTAAGCAACGCACTACGAAGCAAACCACAGCCACTGCAGCACGAGTTCGATCCCTGCTGCCGGCTGATCTGCCTGTTCTGCTCCCCGCTCTCTGTGGTGAATCCTCTCACCCCCCCTACACCTCTGGCCTGTACCCCAGCGCTTGTATGCATAAATAAATAAATCTTTAAAAAAAAAAAAAGATTTACCAGAATAATACATTTGACTATAACTGCACATACACCTAACAATACTTTCTAGAATGAGGACCTATTATCCTTCTGCTTACTTGGTACAAAATAAATCTGCTACTCAATTACAGAAAGGAGATGGGACATGCTGGTCTAAGAATTTCTGCTACCAGCGATGTATAAATTGTGTGATCTAGATTGTTATAGGTAGTATAATTTTCAGTGCCTTCAAAAGTCAACCAATACCTTTATTATTTCATGACCATCTTTACATGTGGATGAGAGACAGTTTTTCTGATAATTCTTCAAGACAAAAAGATCATTAATGATCAACACAGGTCATGAATTTACCCGGATACTTTTGTTTTGTGTGTCCCTTAAAATGAAATATCCAAATACAGAGGTTAGGAGTGGCTTGGATAACAGGATTGGCTGTGGAATTTAGGATTAAAGAGATATGATCCACAATACCAAAATGGTGTCTTTTAATGACTCTAAAAGTAGTTCCAGGCAGACTGCTATCTTTGACCAAAGCTCTCATGCTTCCCAATCAATATTTTTTTGATTAGTAAAGAAAAACTGCACAGAAACTATAAAGTTATATTTACTTCAGTATTATCCCTGAGGTGAGAGGGGAACCCCCAAACTCAACTGCCTCAATCCTCTTTGGAGGTAGGATTTTAAAAAGCAAAACATAGGCATGATCAAAAGCAATACCCAAATGTCTTCCAGCTTTCAGTTCTGCAGTGTTAACTGTGTACTCTTAGTACAATCACTAAGGGCAGAATCAAGTATATAATGAATGTATCTAAAGAAGGCTTCTTCAGATACTTTTGATACAATTCCCTAGAAAGTATCTACTTATGTTTGCTACAATCAGAAATGACACATGAAATATGAGCGGCTTGGATACATGCATATATTTAATAATGAAACAATTCATCAACAACAAAAAAAAGAAATTAGAAAAACTCATGAGACCTCAGTGTAGTGGAAAAGTATAGACTTCAAGGCAAAAAGCTAGAATAACTGACCCAAAAGATGGCATGATGAATAAAGCAAAAGCAGATTGGCTAGGATAGTATTAAATGCTGTTGAAAAGGAAAATGGTTGGAGAAATACCATGTATTTGATAGCTTAGAAACACAGTGACTTACTGTATGCTACATGGAATGGAGGCATAGAGCCAGGGAAGGGAGAGAGGGGAGAGATGAGAGGGAAGCAGCAATATAGAATCCAGGGTAAACAGATGGGAAGAGTGAGATAGTTACAAAGAAATGACACTAAGGCCTTGTGTTTCCTCTGAAGTCTCAGATAAACGGGTTCCAAGTCTTTAAGTGTGTCAGTCAAAGTCAATGATCACATAAAGAGTTGCACTAGGCACTATGAAGGAATGGTGGAAGGAATGGTTTACAAAAAGTAAAGGGATAATATGGTTCCTGCTCTCAAGGAGCTTACAACCTATATGAAACAGATCTCACGCATAAAACAACTACAAAACATGTTTACAAAATAACATACAGATAAATATACATATGAATAAACAATATTTGAAAGCTAAGGTTTACTAAAGTAATGTGTCAGTAATCATCTAGAAGTTTTGTGTTCAAAGAAGCTTCTCTGAAACACAAATTTTTGGACTTTGAATATAATGGTATCAGGGAGTAGGACATGTGCAAAAGTACTGAATAAATATATCCAGAAAGCAAATTAGCTTGATTAGAAAGTTCAAATAGGTCTAGTTAAAAAGTGAGTGTAATGGGTGTTTTTTCAGGAAAGACACTCAATTTTAGGTCTGGTCCCTAAAACAAAACAAGCAAGGAAAAGCTGTTTTCTTTCAGTAATGATAGTAAGTGGCCATAGTCCAGGAGCAACTCTGTGGCTCTCAAAAGTTTTGTAGTTACTCTACAATAGAGAGAAGCTAGCAATAGGATGGTATAGAAGTATTCAGCCACTTTGAAAAGTTCAAGTAGAAGGAACTATCTTCTGCAAGATCTCTTTATAAAGTGGCAAGTAGACTCCAAAGACAAGGAAGTGAAATAACTCAATGAAATTCCTGGACAGAGGATCTCTGATCTAGGCTATCTAGATCCCAGTAACTTTAAGTGCTCAAGCAGAATGTCCTAGACCCTATTACTCACAAGACAATACATTTACTTTTGAATTACTATGACAATCAGTTTTGATGCTAACACTGTAGAAATTAAAACAAAAGAAGGATAAGAAAAGTCCTAACTATAGGGAATGCTTATATCCCTGAAGAAGGACAAGTCAACAAGGGACCAAATTCTCTCCTGGTCTTTTTATGTAGAAAGGCAAAACATTACACTTGAAAAGAGGCTTTTCTCAGCCAAAGCAAATTAGACCTCTTTCTTTAAGCCTACTGATCTGAAGCTGTTCCAGAAAGAAAAAAAGAGATCAGGCTAGATGTTCAGCAGCAGCCAGAGTTGGACCCTATGTCACCAGAGTTCCGCTGGGAGGAGCTGGATCCCACCGATGTTGAAATACACTGTTGGGGACCAATCTTGATGCCATTTGCCTGCAAAAGAAGAGGCAATAATTCCCTCTCAGTTCTCAATACTGAAGTGGAAGAACAGAGAAGAATAAAAGGAGAAATCATGATTTACATTTTCAGATACCACCTTGGCAGGTAATCATGAGCCCTAGTCAGACTTTTATAAAACAGTAATCCATGGCTATAAGAGTGTGATGACCAGCTGTGGTATAAGGATTACAGATGATTAGAAGGGGCCTTTGTGTCCACTTTAAGGTGACTGCTTTAATTTTCATTGTTACATGTAGAGTGAGGATGTGATTAATTAAGAGGAGAAGGCAAAGAGCAGATTAACACAAAATTCTTTTGTTTTGCCCTGGACTTTGCTTTATAGAAATAACCCTGCTAAACAATTAAGAATCACACCTCCCCAATGCTTTGAAATAGTAAAAAACAGGTTGAGAAGAAAACCTACCATATTGTATAAGCCTTTCAGATCCCTGCACCTCTGGTCTGTACCCCAGTTCTTGTATGCATAAATAAATCTTTTTTTAAAAAAAAGAATTTTGGGTCTCGAACTTAAGAAGAAAAAAAAAAAAAACAAAACAGAATCTGAAGACAATTTTCTATGTAGCTACCTAAAAAAATCAAGTTGAATTGGCATAGCTTCATGTTAGATAGCAATGCTCACATTCCAGGCAGCTTCCTGTTCTGTTTAAGACAAAGCAAAAGTAGTTGACAGGCCCTCCCCACAACCACCCCAACCCCAACACACACACACTTTCTCACCTCATTGTGGATATCAAATAAACCCTGCTGTATCTTCCTATATATTTCTTTGGCTGTGTTAATGAAGGCCTAAAGGAAACACAAATCATATTATTAGGTTCAAGTTTAGGTCGGGGAATTAAGATACCCAAATATAAATATTCCTATTTGGATTCCTAAGATGAATTAGGAACCATTAGAGAAGGCAGAGAAAATACAGACGGCTCCCCAAAGTTCCTGTAAAAATCATTGAGAGTAGTTTCAAAAGGAAAAAAGAGATTACATGGCACTCTAGTACTGACCCAAAATGTTCCTAGCATTCTCCACAAAAAAAAAAAAAAAAAAAAAAAATGCTCTCTTTGCTATTAGTCACTGAAGACATAGTAAATACCAGTTTTGGGAATGACTACAGTAAGTAGAGCCCAGTAGATCCTTCAATAAAGTGATTTATGAGTAACAGAGGTCTCTAATCCACACTTTATCAACTAATGTTACCCAGAGCAAAGGGAAACCTTAGAAATCAAGGTGAAAGAAAATAGAATTCCCTTGAAGGGAGACATATGGTCCCCATGACTACAAGTACTCTTTTCCTTAGCCATGTTTTACAGAGAGAATGCTGAATAAAAGCATGTATCTACAGTGTAGTCTGTGAGGAGTTTTCTCTATTCTTTCCAAATAGTACCTCTTCAACATTGCAGGCTGTTTTGGCTGAAGTTTCCATGAATATAAGTCCATGCTCCCGAGCAAAAGCCTCTCCTTCTTCTCTCTTCACATCCCTGCGGGACTCTAAGTCACTGCAAGAGATTAATTGGAGGGGAGGGGAGAAACTAAAAAAAGATGGAAATAAAAGAAGCAACTCTCACTCTGAAAGAATCCCATAGCTGTTTCAAATGCCACTTAATCCATAAGGAATGTAGCCCCTACATGATACTCTCTAGTACCGAGTTATTGATTTCTGTAACCTCTTGGAAAATATTCTTCAGATGCCTGACAGCTGCTGCATGATTGGGATTAAGCCTTACTCTTCTACAGAGAAAAAGGTTTATAAAAGGGTAGGCAAGCCCGATTACTAAAAGCTCTAGACTGCTTTTTTGAATGAGATCCAGTGAGAATGCACGAAAGATGAAAAGAAATTTCCAGTGGTTAGAAAGAAAAGTCATAGATGTCCCATCCATAGTGAGGAGTGTACCTTCCTCTTTTACTGAAATCAACCCACAAGAAGAGAGTTAACTGGGAATAAGAACATAGTTGCCTTAACTATCATGTTTCATTATTAACCTGTATAGTAGCATCTTACTACCAAGGAAATGAAGGATTCAGAGAAAATGATATGGAGGGAAAAACAGCCAAGATCTAAGAAAGGGAATAAAATGGCACAAAAAGACATTACGAACATGGATAAAAGGCTGCAGAATAAGGTAAGGGTGGTCTCTTTGAGTTTCACTTTTCAAATTAAAAGCTTTTGTTTTGTTTCAACCATGGAAAAAAATCAAGACTAAGTACATTAAAAGAACAACAAACCGGGGCCTCCCCGGTGGCGCAGTGGGTTAAGCAACACACTATGAGGCAAACCGCAGCCACTGCAGCACGAGTTCGATCCCTGCTGCCGGCCAGGGAGGGGACCCGCATGGCGCGGCAGACCGCTCCTGCTGTGCCCGCTGCTCCCCTCAGCAGTGTACTTCTGTTGATCTGCCTGTTCTGCTCCCCACTCTGTCTCTGGTGAATCCTCTCACCCCCAGCAACTCTGGCCTGTACCCCAGTTCTTGTATGCATAAATAAATAAATCTTAAAAAAAAAAGAACAACAAATCTACAATATGTCTACTTTTTATTCATTAGCTGTGTGAAGACCAAGGAAAAACTATCCATTTAAATGTCAACACTCCTAAATTTGTACCTCTAGCCAGATGCTCCTCTAAGCTCCAGATCTCTTTGTCCATTTGTCTGTTCTTCGTTTCCACTCTGATATATAAAAAGCAACACAACTTAGAACAAAACGGAACTTGATTATTTTCCCACTAACCTACTTATTGCCCCAGGCTTCCACATCTCAGTAAATGGCACAAGGGAAAAACCAAGACACTACTACTAACACCATTTCCACTTTCATTTCAAATACTCAAGTGAGGTACTTCCAAAATGTATCCAGCATCTGATGGAAAATATTCCATCAGATGGAATACTCCAAGCCATTATTACCTAGACTACTGCAACTGAACTTTCATTTCAACTCTTGCTTCCCTCCAGAGTAACCTTTTAAAATTCAATCAAACCACTTTTCTACTTAAAACTCAGATGCTTCCCACTGTGTTTAGAAGAAAATCCAAATTCCTTAATAAGATCTAAAAATACTACAATAATTGGTCCTCTGCCTACCTACCAAACTCGTCTTGCACCATCCTCTCTTGATTCAGTCCAACCACAACAGCTTTCTTTCCATTCCATAACTCTGCCAAGCTTCTCTCCAGTTTAAGGCTTTCACATTTGTTTGTTCTCTCTCGCTGATGCCTTTTTTTTTTTTCAATCTTTGCCCATCGATCTCTTACCTATCCTTCAGATTCCAGCTTAAATATCACTCTCAATCAAAAATAGGCACACTGTTCCACTTTCATAGCATTCTTTTATTCTGTCACAGCATTTAATCGCAAATTGTAATTAGATGCAAATCACCTTATATTTAATATCTATGTCCCCATTAGACTGTAAGCTCCATGGGACAGGGGCATGACTAATTTTTTTTCACCTTAGGGTCTGGCATGGTGTCCAGGACATAATAGATTTTGAATAAACTCGCTGAACCAATAAATGAGTATAATTAGTCTGTGGTTGCAGTTCTCAACTGGGGTACCCTCGGTCACAACAACAAACTCAACAACAGGTCACGGGAGATTTTCAAGGAAAACAAAGCAACATTCATCATCAACACTACATGAATTACAAGCTTAATAGAGTTCCCACTATCAATACCCAATCACAGTAGATTCCATTTAATATTTGCATATATATTCTAACAGATTTATTTATTTATGTATGCATATAAGAATTGTGATCTAAGCCAAAGGTGTGGGGGTAAGGAGGGGTGAGGGGATTCAACAGAGACAGAGTGGGGAGCAGAACAGGCAGAGGGACTGAATTACACTGCTGAAAGGAGAAGTGGGTGAGACAGGAGAGGTCTGCTGAGCCATGTGGGTCACACCCCTGGCCAGGGATCCAACTCATGCTGCAATGGCTGTCGACAGCTTCAATAACTTTGCAGTGCTGCAACTTAACCCCTTGCATCACCTGGAAGGCCTGACAGTGACAATCTTGGTTCCGAAATTCGAGAGGCTGTGTAGGACCTGACAGGCCCACATAGATCATTAGTAAATAATTTTGGCTATTTAAAGATGAAATTGAAAAAAATTTATTTTATGTTTTTCTTTTATTTTTTTTCTCTAAAATTTTTTCCTTTATTTCCCAATCATTTACATATCTATATAACTTTGGAGTTACATATTTTTTAAATATTTATTTATGCATACAAGATCTGGGGTGTGGACCAGAGGTGCAGGAATTAGAGGATTCACCAGAGACAGTGTGGGGAGTAGAACAGGCAGAGCTGCTGAAATCCACTGCTGAGAGGAGCAGCGGGAGAGACAGGAGAGGTCTGCCACGCATGTGGGTCACCTCCCTGGCCAGGGGTTGAACTCGTGCTGCAGTGGCTGTGGATAACTTTACAGTACTGCGAATTAACCCCTTGCGCCACCAGGGAGGCCCCAACTTTGGGATTACATTTTTATGTCACTATATGTGTTCGTGCTTAACACACCCTCTACAACACCTCTCATGCAGATGCCTTGCTTATATCCTTCCCGCCGCTCTCCCCTTTTCTCTCTCCTACTCTCCTTGGTAACCAGTATATTTTCCCCAGAGTCTAAAAACTGATTTCCCTTACATTGCCAGTATATGGTTTTTCTTTTGACTAAGGGTGCCATAAAAAATTTACTGAGACTGGGTCTCCTTGGTAGCACAAGGGTTAAGTCTCAGTGCTATCAAGCTAATGCCAGCCACTAATATGAGTTCTAATATGAGATTCCTGTCAGGGAGCTTCCCACATGCTGCAGCAGATCTCTCCTGTCTCACCAGCTACTCCTCTCTTCAGTGTATTTCAGTAGATTAGCCTGTGCACAGCTGGCAGGAATGTATAATGGTACAGACTATGGAAAATAGTATGACAGAACCTCAAAAAAATCACACAGAATTATAAGATACAGCAACTCCACTTTTGGGTATATAATCAAATGAACTGAAAGCAGGGATCTGAACAGACATATGTATACCCATGTTAATAACAGCATTGTACACAATAGCAAATGGGTGACGTAAGCCAAGTGTCCACCAGTGGATGAATAGGTAAATGAAATATGGTCACCACATAAGGTAGAACACTATTCATCCTTAAAAAAGAAGGAAATCCTGACACATGCTACAATAGGAATGAACCTTGAGGATATTATGCTAAATGAAAAAGTCAGTCATAAAAGGACAACTATTATATGATTCTACTAATACGAGGTGCCTAGAGTAATCAAATTTATAGAGACAGAAACAGATGGTCGCTGCTAGAGACTGGTGGGCTGGGAAATATGGGGTTAGTATTTAATTGAAACAGTTTCAGTATGAGTAGATGAAATTTTCTGGGGGTGGAGGATAGAGCTGGATGCAGAACAGTGTGAATGTACTTAATGCCACAGAACTGTACACTTAAAATGGTTAAAATGGTAAATTTTATTGTTTACATTTTATCACAAGAAAAAAATTCTTTTACTGAGACACTGAGAGCACAATAAACTAAAAAAGTTTGGGAACGAAATGCATCAGTGTCCACAGAGAATGCCCAGATTCCTGGTTCTTATTTTCACAAATAAAATTTTACCTCTTATTCCCAATCAGCATGATAACCATGTTGGAGCTAGAGTGCTGCCGGGCATCCTCTAACCAGGAGGTCAGGTGGTTGAAGGTCTCACGTCTAAGCAGAAAAGTTTAGAAAGTGGGTCAGGAGCCCATTTCAAAATGCCAAAGCAATTCCAAATGCACGAAAAGGGGGTAAATTACATGTATAAAGAAAAATACTGAGAGGTCACTCATTTAGCATTCTTACTAGAATTGGTAGGTAGAAGAGAAAAAGATTTCAAGAACTTAGGAAAAGCCTCCCTTCTACCCACCAGATCCAACTCACCTTGTGATGTCATACACCAGCAGGGCTCCCGCAGCTCCCCTGTAGTAGGAACGGGTGATAGAACGGAAGGATTCTTGCCCAGCCTTTCCCACCAACATAGCAACAAAAAATCCCAACAAAACCAGGTTATTTCCAGAGAACTGACTTGATCATATGCCACTCTAACACAAAGGCCTTACTTTCAGACAAGAATTTCTATTAAGTGTCTCCCTGGTGGCACAATGGGTTAAGCAACACATTATGAAGCAAACTGCAGCCACTGCAGCAAGAGTTTGATCCCTGCCACCGGCCAGCTGGGGAGGGGACCCACATGCAGCAGCAGACTTCTCCTGCCTCCCCTGCTGCTGCCCTCAGCAGTATATTTCCATCCATCTGCCTGTTCTAATCCCCACTCTGTCTCTGGTGGATCCTCTTACCCCCACACCTCTGGCCTGTACCCCAGTGCTTGTATGCATAAATAAATAAATCTGGGGTCTCCTGTGGCCAACTTCTCTTTGCAAAGCATCAGCAGCTGCAGCCCTCCTGTCCACCTGTGACTATGCAGGCCTTTCTTTTAACAAACCTGTCCCTTTTGGGGACACCTCTTTCTGCCCACTTGTGTCTATGCAAGTGTCCTTTAATCTTCACTCCCTTTTTATAATAAACTTGCCCTTTTGGATATAAAATAGACAAATAAATAAATAGAAAAAGGGAAAGAAACATGACTGCCTAGGGAGCAACCCAAATGGAAAACCATTATTTTTCACTGGGAGTGCAATGGATAATTGGAGTGGGTCAATTCTTCCTGTGAGACAGTCCATCAAACTGCGAAGTGTTTAGCATCACAGGCTCCTGTCACTACATGCCAACAGCACCCCGCCATGCCAGTAAGAAGCAGACGTTTCCATATATTTCCCCAACATCCCCTAAAAGAGAACAAGTGAAGGGCCTCCCTGGTGGTGCAAGGGGTTAAGTCGCAGCACTGTGAAGCTATCCACAGCCAGGTCAGCACAAGTTCGATCCTCAGCCAGAGATGTCATCCACATGGCAAAGCAGACCTCTCCTGTCTCACCTGCTGCTCCCCTCAGCAGTGTATTTCAGTCTATCTGCCTGTTCTGCTCCCCAATTTGTCTCTGGTGAATCCACTCACTCTCCACACCTCTGGCCTATACTCCAGTTCTTATATGTATAAATAATCTTTTTAAAAAAGAGAGAAAACAACTGGAAATAGGACTAGAAATTCTAAGTTTCTGTCCCAAACACATCACATTAACCATTTCTCTCTGTTCCTTTTTCTTTAGAAAAGGGAAATTATCTTAGAATGCCAGCACCCTGTCTCACGGAAGCTTCATTCCAATAGAGTAATGTAGAAAATTAGTCAGATACAAAACTCTTAAATTGGGTATATACTAAACTGACCTTCAATGTTCTGCTGACAGTGGCCTACCAAGGCCTACTGACAGGACTATCAAGAAGCCCCTTCCTAGGATCTTATGATGGCAAATAAAACTAAGGAACAGGGGAAGGAGTCCAGGCCCAGGACAGAATTTTCCTTTACAAAGCCAACTATTCACATTCTAATCTCATTTCTTTTTTTTTTTTAAAGACTTATTTATTTATGCATACAAGCACTGGGGTACAGGCCAGAGGTGTGGGGGATAAGAGGATCCACCAGAGACAGAGTGGGGAGCAAAACAGGCATACTAACTGAAACACACTGCTGAGGAGAAAAGCAGGCAAGGCAGGAGAGGTCTGCTGCACCATGTAGGTCACTTCCCTGGCCAGCAGCAGGAATCAACCTTGTGCTACAGTGCCTACATTGGCCTCATAGTGCATTGCTTAACCCACTGCACCACCAGGGATGCCCCCTACTCTCATTTCTAATTGGAACCAATGTACTAAATTTTAGTTATAACCAAGCAGTATATTAATGTCCCTTTTGATTTCATTTTTGGCTTATTTTTGTTTTTCCATCAGGAAGCAAAAATACCATTCAAATAACATGAATATCCTCAGCATTGGATCTATGCCTGCTAGGGAAGTTTTCACATTTTGAAATTTTCTATCCCAATATTCATGAATAAAGGTTTGAAAGGAAGACTACTGTTAATGTTTTAAGGGAGGAAAATTAAGATGTACACATGGGAAAATAAATGGCTTTCTCGGGATATAATAGTAACACAAATGTGAAAGGTGAGAGTCAAATGAGTAAGTTCAATAATGGTGAAAAGTGATAAAGCATAGGGCCTCCCTGGTGGTGCAGGGATTGAAATCTCAGCACTATCAAACTATTGCCAGCCACTGCAGCATGAGTTAGATCCCCTGCCAGGAAGCTAACCCACATGGCACAGCAGACCTCTCCTGTCTCATCTGCTGCTGCCCTCAGTAGTGTATTTCACTCAATTTGCCTGTTCTGCTTCCTACGTTGGTAAATTTTTTCACCCACCACACCTCTGGCCTATACCCCAGTTCTTGTATATGTAAGTAAATTTTTAAAAATAAAAGAAACAAAAGTGGCAGCCACCTTGGGAATCACCAGAAAAGGAGTTGGTGCAAAAAGGCCCTAAAGCACCAAGTAACTGCTTTTAAGAGACACACCTATATGTTTTGGGGGAGGAAGAGAGAAGGAAAAAAAGGAAAAATCATATATAAACAACTTGCAGATACTTGAGTTTCACTTCTCCATTCTGAGAATAAACAGAATCAAATAAGAATCAAAAACAGGAAGAGATTTTAAGTGAATATTAGCAATAATTTGCTACCTTCCTTTAACTCAAAATAAAGACTAGGATAATGTATTCCTTAGAAGAAAGAAAAGAAAAACCAAGTGAGATCTGTATATAAAGGTAATTTACCTGGATGAAACAAAATTACATTAAGTCAGGCTAAATTTTAGCATTTATCAAAGTTTAAAATATGCATAACCTTTAACTCAGAATTTCCATTTCTGGGCAGTTATTCCACAGAAATTCACATTTACATAAAAATGTAGCAAATAAGAATTTTCAATGAAATTTTGTTATGGTGAAGAACTGGAAACTACATTTCTCCAAGGGAGAATAACTAAGTAAATTATGGTATAGACATTCTATGATCCTGTGCAGTAGTTAAAGGGATGAAGTAGATTTACCTGTATCTACATGTAAGTCTCTAAAACAAATCCTTAAATAAAAGACCCAAGTCACACAGCTAAGTCTACTATGACACAATACTATAATGTAAAAACTAATAAAAACAAAACCACTATGATATAAGTGTTAAGTGTTTACATTTATGTATCTAAATGCAGAGAAAAAGTCTCAAAGTATTCACAGTGGTTTATTCTGGTAAAGCAGAAACTAAGATTGGAGAAAGGAGATATTTACATGTATAAAGGGGACATTCACTTTTTACTCTATACAATTTGATTTTTTGCTTTTATTTTCACTAGAATAAACCGGGAGAATTTAAAAGAAAAATAAATAAAAAGAATTTGTAACTCAAACAGATGGGAGGTGAAAGCTTCCCTATATCTGTAATTTTATTCTTCCCTACTCTCATCACCATTAGTCCCATCCTCAGTTCCCCTGATTTAGCCTTTACTATTACATTTGCATCATAACCAGTGACTAAATTATTTTGTCCTCTCTCACCGTATCCCAGATTTGCAGTTTGATTTGTTTTCCATCAATGTTGACCATGCGGGCCCCAAACTCCACACCTGCCAAAGAAGACCAAGAGAAAGAACGTAATACTTATGAACAATAGCCATGTTGAATGAGAAGTTCTTGCTTTTCCTCGGTGTACTGACTCAGTCTGTCTTCACTCAGTCCACTAAGTCCATTACCGTTGCCTACTAGCTCCATTTAACTGTGTATTCTTATAGTTTCATTTTCTTTCTAGAATTAAAAACTGTGTTCTAGGTGATAATGACTTTAGGAATGTAACCAAAAGGCAGATAGGAGGCTAAAACTAATTAAGAGTCAAACAGAAAAGGTGAACATATTTTTAGCAATATAGTTAATGCACAAATCAGGTTAGGTAACATTCGATTTTGTGATTTTTTTAAAATATCCAAAGATTTCAAAACTATTTCATAATATTTTTCTCAGTCCCCAGTCCTCTATATGAAACAATATTCCTTTCTTTTACAAGGCTAGAATTTTTGTTTGAGAAAAGAACCTACCTAAGAAATAGGTTTTCAAGAATGATACACTTCAGATCCCCCATAATTCCCAGAGCTCACTAGGAAAAAGCCTCCCTCAATGGAGTATGGAAGCTATTAGTCTTAACAAAGGTTTTTAGTTTACTTGGCATTCACTGTCTTTCAAGGCAATGTCAGGCCAAAACTTAAAAATTGATGGTCATTTACATTAAAAATACTTTATTGGAAATCAAACAATTTGTCCTGTTTCCTATTTTTATACAATACTTTACTCATACTATGGGGAATTCAGATTTCCAAATAAGAAAGAGCACTAGGGGCCTCCCTGGTGGTGCAGTGGGTTAAGCAATGCACTACGAAGCAAACAGCAGTCACTGCAGCACAAGTTCGATCCCTGCTTCCGGCGGGGAAAGGAACCCACATGGTGAGGCAGACCTCTCCTGCCTTGCCCACTGCTCCCCTCAGCAGTGTGTTTCAGTCCATCTGCCTGTTCTGCTCCCTGCTCTGTTTCTGGTGGATCCTCTTACCCCCACACCTCTGGCCTGTACCCCAGCTCTTGTATATATAAATAAATAAATCTTTAAAAAAAAAAAAAGAAAGAGCACTAACCTAGCTTCTACTAAAGAGGTGATCTGAACCCATAAAGTGTCCCCATGCACAATATATCTGGAACATTCCTCTCAACACTAAGTAAATAAGATATAAAAACTATTTTTTTACAACTCTAGACTATGTCATCAAAAATAGTGACAGCTACTGAAAAAGGCCACTGTTTTTTTCTTTCTGGACAACAGGAATGGAATTTCAATGGGAAAGAATTTTTTTAAAAAAAGCTTTATCTTCTTTTATGCAACTTCATCTAGTTATCATTCAAAATGCCTATATTTTACACTTTTTCTACCAAACTGCCTTGTTTATCTTGGTACAGAAAACTGAAGGCAGAAAAAATGCAGCCTATATTAGACCCTGGTAAAAACACAATTGTTTAATTCCTCAACTATAAAACTGGTCATTTGCTCCCTTTACCTTCAAGTATTTCAAAACTTGGTACCTAATCTATTCTCTACCTTCATTTCTTGCTACTATTCACTTCAAACTCCTTGCTCCAGTCACACATTTACTTTCAGTATTCCAAAGGTAGCCTGACCCCTGCCATTGCTGAGCCTTTGCACATGTTTTTCCCTCATCTCTAAAACCACTTTGCCTGTCTCACTCCTACTCATTCTTCAATTTTCAGTGTTTCCTGATAAAGATGGCAGCCTCACTTCTCCTTCTGCAATAGGAATTTACTTCCCAGGGTCCACAAGCAGTCCCAGTATCTGTCCCTACATTGGAAGACAGTAAGCTACTTAGAGCAAGCACAATATTTACTTTGTTAAGCACTGTATTATTAGTATTTATCACAGTCTGGTATTCACTTACTATTCATTTACCAAAACCATTTCCTGTTGATGTGTTTTTACTCATGTCTAATCTCACTAGAAATTTGGCTTTGAAAAAGTACTTTGGGAGAAGTAATACCTTAAACTTCCAATGAAATGGGACTTGAAAGTAGCAATATATTTTCACAGGATGGTTAGTTTTTTACATATTCGTTATTCGGACTGGGTTATGCAGATTATGGGGAAGAGGCTATTAAAAACCAACAGGCCATTCTTTGTCACAAATGTGTGGAACACATTTATACTTTCCAGTATCACCAGTGTGTTTTTAGAACTCTTTAACACTCTTCTTTAAAAGGAAAGTCGTTATTTTCATCTATCTTTTCATTCTAAATCTGGGATGACTCTTTAATTTGCTTCATCCTCTCCAACACACAAAAATTCATTTATGTGTGATGATGGCTTTGAAAAATACATATGAGATTAGCATTAAGTGACCGCAAAGTTTAGCAAGTTTTTGAAAAATTACTTATGCTGTCATAAGATTTTCCATAAATATATAAATGGCATTTGGAGACAAAAAAATTTTTTTTCCACAACGACTAATATATACTACACGATCATCTCTTAAATTACCTTTCAATTATTTACTCCCCATTACACTTCTCTCCATGTATAGCATTTAACTTTGTCACACTTCTTTACTTTCGGACTAGTTTAAAAGTAGCGAGAAGTAACTTTTTACTTCGCACAATGAAGGCTATTAACTTTCCATTTTAACTAGTCAGGTTTTATTACTTGTTCTGTTAACTGGCAGATGCACTTACCTATTGTGAGGTCGTGGACAGGCTGGAACCGCTTGTCCGTAAACTGCAGAAGGAGACATGACTTCCCCACACCTGAAAGAGGAGGATGAAATTCTAGGAATCACAACGCCCAGGAATACCCTCCCGTCCAGGCGTCGGGATTAGGGAAAGGGAACCCCGAGCCCCGCCCCCGGCCGCCCCGCCCCCGATCATTCATCACTAAATCGCCCAGCCCACTAACAGAGTCCCGCCCCTACGACCCGATTTGGGAACTTCGGATCTCAGCTCCAGCGATGAGGGCAGTCGTGGCGGGTTACCTGTGTCCCCAATGATGATGTACTTGAAGAGATAAGCATAAGTCATGGTCCCGTTTCCTCTGGATTCCGGGTACGCCCGACTTCACTCACCTCCTGCCCCTCTAGCCACTCAATCTACCGATCTCCGTCCCCTCTAGCCCAAATCCAGTCTCTATTGCTCCTCCAAGGAATGCTCTCTTGATCCGAGCCACGGTAATATCCTGACACCGCCTCCTGGGATGCCAATAACAAATCTTCATGCCATTATACCACCAAGCTCCAGGGGGCGATAACTAACTTTTCCTTCCGTTCGCCCTTCCCGGTCTGACTCGCAACAGCCAAAACACCTCCCTCCAATCAGCGGAAAGTGACGCGATCCTTGCGGAAGTGACGGCAGTTCCGAGTCTTCTGGGGGCGGTGGGAGAGATGAGACTGAGATTGGGGTAGCCGTTGTGTAAAGATGGAGGTACTGACCTAAGATCTTGGAAGGCTGGCGAGAGAGCGCAGCCTCTGTTGTTGAAACAGAGACAGGAAACCGGCAGGAGAGGCGGCTGACTGGGGGTGGCGGTGGGGGGTGTTGGAGAGAGGAGTTTTGGGTTCTGACAACATTTTGTCAGAATGTTGGGGTCGGAAACTGTCGCTCCAACTCCCTGCTCCCCCAAACTTACTCCACGCTCTCTTTTGGTTTCCAGTTTCCCGGAGGAAATGACAATTACCTGACGATCACGGGGCCCTCGCACCCTTTCCTGTCAGGGGCCGAGGTGAGCTTGAGCTGCCCACGCAACTGGGGGAGGGCGTGAGGCTGCAGTGGGTCGGGTGGTGGGGAGGTGAGCTCGGGCGCCGGCAACCGGGGGCGGGGAACCAGGGTCGCTATGGTGTTTACAGAAAAGTGACTGCCACTTCTAGACCCCGTGAGGATTATAGGGAAGTCGCAGAACACCACTGTCATCAGAAAAGCAGGATGTTGGAAAGAGCTAACCTGTACAAGGGTGATAGTGGATCGGAAGAGTGAAGTTGTCTCCTTTTCTTGGGGAGAAATAATACAACAATCTTGGAGTATCTCAGCGGAAAGGAAATGTTTTAGCTAAAAAGTTGGGGTGAGGGGAGGACTTTACCTAGGAGGGCTTAACTGGGCTATTAAATGAGTCGTTTCATGTAATTTTTCTACAGCTATTTAAAAAGGTCTGTACTTAGTTTGCATATCTGATATTAACTTGTTTTGTTATTAAAAGGTAATAAATGCCAGAGAGCTTGCAAGGAGTTGAGTGGAACATGTGTTTCTGTTTGCCAGTGACTCAGAGTTTGGACAGTTTACCTCACCTTTGTATGTCACAGTTTTCCCAGCTGTCAAATCACTGTAAAAATAGTTTATGATGTTGTGAAGTAGATGTAATGGTTAGGTTGGGGTCCTTCAGTATTCACAGGAAAAGTTTTGGTTGAAATGTCATACTTTGTATCACTTGCTTGGTCAAAGCAAAAGAAAGAAATGAACAGCCCGAAATTAATTTCTTGGTCTCTAAGAACTTGCAGTTGAATTTTCTACTGTCTCTTGAGGATTTTAATTCTTCTTCAAAAGTGATATGAGCCACTCACATGCAGTTTGGCTGCTTTTTTACTGGTATTGTTTTTTGTATTCTCCTTAATAGGGGGAAGTGCAAGTCACATGAGCATCAGGTTTAGAAATGGTTTTAAGCTAAAAAATTTGTTTGAGGCTTTGCAGTCTCATTGACAGTTTTTCCTAAGTGATATATCCGTGGTTTAATTTCATAATTTGTAAATCTCACATTGGCCTTTATCCTCATGAAGTTTGCCAGTTTTTTAAAATTAGTCTCCACAGTTTAGGTTTCCAGAGTGCTGTAAATTTTACACAAGCTTCATGAATGTGAAAGTGCATTTCAAAATTTAAATTAAATACAAAGAGCTTTGGACCTCCCTGGTAGCGCAGTGGGTTAAGCGAGCACTCTATGAAGCAAACTGCAGCCACTACAGCACGAGCTTGTTCCCTGCAGCCAGCCAGGGAGGGGACCCATGTGGCATAGCAGACCTCTCCTGCTTCACCCGCTCTCCCCTCAGCAATGTGTTTCAGTCAGTCTGCCTGTTCTGCTCCCCACTCTGTCTCTGATGGATCTTCTCACCACCCACACCTCTGGCCTGTATCCCAACTCTTGAATGCATAAATAAATAAATATTTAAACATAAATAAATAAATAAATACAAAGAGCCTTTAAATTTACCCCTCCGCTCTTAATATTCTACCCCTTTTATGAACTTGAACACTCAAAAAGAGGTAACTCCATAAGAACTTACTCCTTTTTACTTCAAGAAACTTTCCAGAGGTCTCCCTGGTGGCACAAGGAGTTATGTATCAACACTAATAAGCTGTCGCCAGTCACTGTAGCATGAGTTAGATCCCTGGCTAGGGAGCTGACCTACCTGGTGCAGCAGACCTCTTCTGTCTTGCCCACTGCTCCCCTCAGCAGTATATTTCAGTAGATCTACCTGTTCTGCTCCCCACTCTCTGTCTCTGATGAATCCTCTCACCCACCCACCCCCGTACCTCTGGTCTGCACCTCAGTTCTTGTATGCATAAATAATAAATACTTTTTAAACAGACAAAAGAAGTGAACAAAAGAGGATGTAGGAATAACCATTAGGCATATGAAAAAGTGTCATTCTCACTCGTCAGAAAAATGCCAATTAAAATTATAATGAGATACCATTGCACACCCAACAGGAAGGCTAAAATTACAGACTGACATTATCAAGAAATGACAATGATGTAGATAACTCTTAATTATTACTGTGAGAGTGTAAGTTGATTCAGTCATTTTTTTTTTAAAGATTTATTTATTTATGCATACAAGCACTGGGGTACAGGTCAGATGTGTGGGGGTGGGTGAGAGGATTCACCACAGAGAGCGGGGAGCAGAACAGGCAGATCAACTGAAGTACACTGCTGAGGGGAGCAGCGGGCACAGCAGGAGAGGTCTGTCGCGCCATGTGGGTCCCCTCCCTGGCCGGCAGCAGGAATCGAACTCGTGCTGCAGTGGCTGCGGTCTGCTTCATAGTGCGTTGCTTAACCCACTGCGCCACCAGGGAGGCCCCGATTCAGTCATTTTTGAAAACTGTCAGGGTTTACTAAAGATAAACATTTCACTCCTTGATTGATGCACGGGAAATAAGTTTATGTGTTTACCAAAACCATGTTTGTTCACAGTAACTTTATTCATAATAACACTGGAAACAACCCAAATAGCTGTAAATTTGTAGATTTGTTTAAAAGGAATAATATACAACAAATTTTTAAAAAAGAACAAATTACTAATAAATGCATCTTAGGTGATATAAAAAATATATTGTTGAGTAAAAGTGGCCAGGTATAAAAGAGTAAACACTAAACGAGTTTAATTTTTACGAAGGCTAAAAATACACAACACTAAACTATGGCGAATGAAATCAGAATACCACCTGTTGTGGAAGAAAGGAAGCATAGAAAAGGAGCGTGAGAAAATCATGTACAGTCATAAAAATTATCTGTATCTGTGATCTGGATGGTGACTCATTTGGTACTTACATATATAAAAATTCATTGAACTCTACACTTAAAATTTTTGTAATTTGCATAAGTTGTATCCCAGTGATATGAATAATTTTTATTCTTTTAAAAAATATTTTATTTATGCATTCAAGAACTGGGTGTTAGGCCAAAGGTGTAGGGGGACGTGAGAGGATTCACCAGAAACAGAATGGGGAGCAGAACAGGTGGATTGACTGTTCTATATACTAGATGCTGAGGGGAGCAGTGGGTGAGACAGGAGAGGTCTGCTGTGCCATGTGGGTCAGCTTCCTGGCTGGGATCGAACCCGTGCTACAGTGGCTGCCTATAGCTTCACAGTGTTGATATTTTAACCCCTTGTGCCACCAAGGAGGTCCCTAAATAATTTTTAAAGAGTGGTTGTTCAGAGAGGGAGGCTTTTATTGTTTAATATAGGTAAACTCTAATCTTGAAGGGAGTTTAATCTTTCTTATGTTCATTTTGACTCAAATATGGTGATTTTAACAATATGGGAAAATAATAAGTCATAAAGATACACCTTTCCTTAGTTAGGAAAAGTAATTATAAGGGCTAATTTTCAAACTGAAAACTATTTTTACTACTGTATTAGTTCTTAAGAATTATTTTATTTATTTTTAAAGATTTATTCATATAAGAGCTGGAATGTGGGCCAGTAAGTCGGGGGAGGGGGGGTGTCGGGGGCAGGGTGTGTGAGAGGATTCACCAGAGACAGAGTGGGTAGCAGAATAGGTGGATTGACTGAAATACACTGCTGAGGGGAGCAGTAGGTGAGAAAGGAGATGTCTGCTATGCCATGTGGATTAGCTGCCTGGCAGGGTCTGGATCTAACTTGTGCTGTAGTGACTGGCAATAGCTTCACAGTGCTGAGATTTAAGCTAAGTCCAACCTAAGATATATTTAATCCTTGCACCACCAACAATTATTTTAATAACCTTTATTATCAGTTTGCTATTGAATAAATAGGTGTTAGAATAAATAAAATTTAATCTAGGTGTTAGATTAAAATAATTTTTTAAAGCAATCTATAAAAGAAACTATATTAAGAAGTACTGGATTGTGTGTTTTGGTATGGGGGGGTCAGAAAAAGGAAGGAAATGATACTTTTTGGTTTTCTAAATAGTTAAGCATCCTTGTTTATAAACTGTAGTTCCCAAACTGCTCTCCCCTCAAAATGACCCAGGAATTTAACAGAAGGAAAAGAAAGCTGAATGATAAGGGAACAGCATCATGTTCTTATTTTGTCCTATGTCTGAACCATTTATTTTCTCTTTAAGATTTGCTACAATTTTAGCTTTGTTTCATATTTGAAAATCTGGCATAAGCCCTGGTTATGTAATAGAGCCTGTAAAATAAATAACATTTGATATTGATTTTTTACCAACAATTTTACAGATTATTTGTGGTAATAACAGAAATTTAGATTAAATCTATGTTTATTATAGCATGTGGTATACCTTTCTGTATTCTAAATCATTGCTGTTCTCATTTATTTTTTTTTTAAAGATTTATTTATTTATGCATACAAGCACTGGGGTACAGGCCAGAGGTGTAGGGGGGTGAGAGGATTCACCACAGAGAGCGGGGAGCAGAACAGGCAGATCAACAGAAGTACACTGCTGAGGGGAGCAGCGGCCAGCAGGAGAGGTCTGCCACACCATGTGGGTCCCCCCCCTGGCCGGCAGCAGGGATCGAACTCGTGCTGCAGTGGCTGCGATCCGCTTCGTAGTGCGTAGTGCGTTGCTTAACCCACTGCGCCACCAGGGGAGGCCCATTGCTGTTCTCATTTAAAGGAAGAAACAAATGAATAAACTACCCCCTCTTCCACCCTTTAAAAACAAAACAGAACAATTAAAGTTAAGGATACTGAGTAACAAAGCTGTTTGCACTTTCCATGCGTGGTGCACAGAAGGATGCCTTGTTAATCCCATACAATGGAATCTCTGCAGGTCTGGTTTTTTAGTGTAGTCCATGAGCGTACTCCAGATAGTTTATGAGTCCTTTGTAGAACACTGGTTTTTTTATGTTAATATGAATTTTTATTCCTTTTAAGTTCTCATAATAAATAGTATCATTTTCATATCTCAGCAGTTGCATATGTATTTGTTGTGGTAAACAGAAAAGTATAAACACCTTTTGTGTTACCAAAGCTATCTGCATCTTTTTTTTTAAATTGAAACTCAATATTATACTATTATTAATCCAGTCTAATGAGTGTTTTTCCTGGTACCTTTTCCTGCTTCTGTAACTTGTTTGTTTGATGAGTGTGTTGTAAAAATCTTTGTATCCTGATCCTGAAAAGTGTTCACAATGAACCAAAATAAACTAAAATTTCAGAGAGCTTCATGGATCTGAAATTAAGAACTCCCACACAGTAACAAAAATTGTAAGTTGTACATTGAGAAAAGTTGACTTTGGGGGGAGAATTTTCATTTTTCCCATCAATAACTACCTGTTTCTATTCTCTGTATATACTCCTCTTGTGTTATATTCTAGGTAACTACCAAATTTTTGCCATAGTAAGTAAAATAATAAGGTTCTCAGAGGAGGAAAATGTAGAAATGAAGGGATTTACCTATCTTGTTATCTTCTAGAAAACTATATTTGCCAGTATGATTTAGAGAGATTGGACAGTTCACAGACATACTGCCCCACCCCCACCCCTACCCCAGTTTCTACTGCCTGGAAATATTCTTTCTAGCAAATGAAAGTGTAATTAATGAGGCCATTTTAATGAGTTTATTGAACTTGATCTGAATCAGTAAATATTTACTATGCCATATAATTTGAATTTAAAGTTTCTAAAATTCCAATTATCTGTGATAGTCTGGTAGGTGGCAAATAAATAGTAATTGGGATATTAACACTAATAATAGTGAGTAACAAGTTATTAAACAACTATCAAGCAATGTGATAAATATGTGAGGAAACTATAATGTGATAACTAAATTCCATTCATCCTCTTCATAATATGAATAATCATATGAGATTACCATTAAACTCTCATTTTATATATGAGGACAACCCATTTAAGATCATGTAGTGAGTAGCAGAGCCCGAACTTGAATCAAAACTTCTCTCACAACAAAGTCTGTTGCCAATATGCCATATTACTGCAGATGCCACTTTTTTAGTGTTTTGTTTTAGGTTTTTCTTTTTTTGCATGTAAAAAAATAAATCATAGGATTAAATATATCTTAGGTTAGACCCAAGTCTTTAGCTTCATTAATGATGATCTTATTTAGAATGGAAATGGTTTATTATTATTGGTTGTTGGATCAGAGGAAGGGGTCAGATCTCAGTCAGCTAGAGTAATCTTACCTTCTTGCAAAAAGGTTTGGTCAGAGTAAGACTATATTCATGAACTACTAAGGAACCGCTTTGCCTTTTTGAAAGTTTTTCATCTCACTGTTATCTTGCCATAGTTCAGAAAATGCTGTATAAAGAGGAATATTGTTTTAACATCACGATTTCTAAAATGAAGAGAAGAAGTAGGAAATCTAAGTTCATATATTTTAGAGGAGGATAAGGATCCCGTTGCAATATCTTTTAGGATCTTCATCAAAGGAACCTATAAAATAGTAGTCAAAGTACAATTGTATGGTAAACAATGAATTTCTCAGTTCAGATGTAACATTAATTGTGAACTAACTTCTCTCTGTTAGAATCTTTGGAAAGATTTTAAGCATCATAGCTAAATAGGTTATAAAGGCTGTGTCATTTCATTAGAACAGTAGATGGTAATTAGAAGAGGAATAATTGAAGACTGATGATCTTTTTAGCTTTGTATATGCTGTATGACCTAGGATATGAGGAAGAAGATTTATTTATAAAATTAAGTATGTTCCAAGAATAAGACTCAGGCTGAAAGAGGCACACTGGAATATCCAGTACTGAACCACATGATACTTTTCCCACTAATTTTTTTTTTTTTCTTCTTTCTCTGCAGACATTCCATACACCAAGTTTGGGTGATGAGGAATTTGAAATCCCACCTATCTCCTTGGACTCTGATCCCTCATTAGCTGTCTCAGATGTAGTTGGCCACTTTGATGACCTTGCAGATCCTTCCTCCTCTCAGGATGGCAGCTTTTCAGCCCAATATGGGGTCCAGACATTGGATATGCCTGTGGGCATGACCCATGGCTTGATGGAGCAGGGTGGGGGGCTCCTGAGTGGTGGCTTGACCATGGTAAGAGGAAAGGCATTATTGGACTCACTCAAGCTCATGGGCATGGTATTAGAGGAGGCAAAAAATGATTCTCTATTCACTACTACACTTGAGTATTACTTTTTTCTTGTCACTGCAAAAACTTCATTTCCCCTGAATAAATGAAATTGTTATTTGAATCAATTTACTTGACAAATGGTTTAAAATTATAAATGGTTCAGTGTTAACCCTGAAATAAAAATGGCTTATTGTGATTGTCATAGGGGGGTGAGGGAGAATTTTTCCCTTTTATTATTGCCTTCCCATCCTAGTATTCAGATGTGCATATGATAGATGGCTGGAACATCAAGCAAAAAAAAAATTAAGTGTATTGATGCCAGATTAGTGTCGTAAATCAGCATAGTGGGTTTCCAGCACATCTCTTCAGTAGCACATCTCCACACATTATATGTGATGGCAGATATCTCTATCATTAGTCTTATTTACTGTGAATTCCTATATATTGCAAATAAAGTTATTATTTTGTGAGAGGGCAAGGAAGTTTTTCTTTACCCTGCATAGTGTCACTACCTCCAGTTTATTGAGTAAGTTATTTGCTCTTTTTGCTTGTCCAAAATTAAGATTTCTCTGGTTATTTTTAATTATTTTGGAATAGACCTTTGAGTACAAAAAATTAATTTAGTAATTCTGTACTAAAAGCTTAATGTTTATAGATGACAAATTATTTGATTATATCTAGAATTTAAACAATGACATAATCTAGTTAAGCAGGGTTTATAAACTGTCTTCAATTTGGGGCAAAGGTAGTGGTGGGTTTTTATATTTAGAATTTAATTAATCTTTCTGCTTTTCTCAGGACTTGGAACATTCTATAGGAACTCAGTATAGCGCCAACCCACCTGTTACAATTGATGTGCAAGACATGACATCTAGCTTGATACCACATAGCACGTTGACCACCATTGATCAGTCAGAACTGAGTTCTCAACTTGGTTTGAGCTTAGGTGGTGGCACCATCCTGCCACCTGCACAGTCACCTGAGGATCGTCTTTCAACCACCCCTTCACCTACAAACTCACTTCATGAGGATGGTGTGGAGGATTTCCGGAGGGTGAGGCATTCCCTGCAAATACCAAATCTGCCATTATAGTCTAGAATGAACATACTTAGAGTATGTTCTTGGCCTACTGAACATACTTAGGGTTATTTACTCCTGCTCTACCATCTTCTCTGCTCTTTTTTCACTCAATTTACTTTTATCCTCTCAATCCCTATTTTTTAAGCTACATTTTTTATTAATTTATGCATAGGAGAACTGGGTGCAGGGAGTGAGAGGATTCACCAGAGACAGAATGGGGAGCAGAACAGGTTGATCTGCTGAAATACACTGCTGAGGGGAACAGCAGGCGAGGCAGTAGAGGTCTGCTGCACCATGTGGGTCACCTTCTTGGCTAGAGATTGAACTCGTGCTTCAGTGGCTGGTGATAGCTTGATAGTGCTGAAACTTTAACCCCTGTGCCACCAGGGAGGCCCCCACAACCCCTATTCTTACTGGCCTTCACATAATTTACTGATGTCTTAATCCTTATTGCCTCTTTTAGCATTTCTGAAAATTCCATTACATGGTCTTTTTCCCTCATACACGAGTTCTTTATTTAATAGTTCTCTAGACACAGTACTTTCCTTCTTCCTTCTTATAATTCTTTCTTTATTTCTCCTACAGCAAGTTCCCAGCCAGAAGACAGTTGTGGTGGAAGTAGGGAAAAAGCAGAAGGCCCCAAAGAAGAGAAAAAAGAAAGATCCTAATGAACCACAGAAACCAGTTTCAGCATATGCTTTATTCTTTCGTGACACACAGGCTGCCATCAAAGGACAAAATCCCAATGCCACTTTTGGGGAGGTTTCAAAAATTGTGGCCTCCATGTGGGACAGTCTTAGAGAGGAACAAAAACAGGTAAGGAAATAAGGAATCAGAGTGAATGTTCAAGAGCATTTAAGGGGATTAAAAACTAAGAAGTTTCCTTCTTTCTTACATAGTTTTACTTAATATCAACTCCTTATTAATGACATTCAGTATCATCCTTTATCTTAAAGTTGCAGCTATACATCAAACTAGAATATACATCTAAAAATTTTTTACAAAAACAAAATCTAATCTTTTTCCAAGCCTTTTTTTGTTGTTATCTGTAAAATTAGGCTGTTCCTTGGTACGGTGCATGCTGTGGCTAGCTCTAAGAATTAAGAATCTAAGATTAAGAATCTAACTTAGCATTTTCTCACTGGCCTAAGTGTAAATTTGAAAACCTAGTTAATCTCCCAAAATTTATTAAAAAATAAGTGAAAATCATAATACTATTAGAGATACAATTGAAGATGACTGTAATTATCATCTTAAGACTCCCCACATGAGATTCCTCCTGTCAAATTTTTTAAATAAGAAACTGAATTTATTACAAGTAACTTCTACCTATTACTGCTCAACAAACCACAAATTTAATGGCTTAATTATTTTTCATGATTCTTTAAGTTGGTTGGGTGTTTTTCATGTTGTTCTTGCTTGGGCTTATTCCTCTCATTGGTCAGCTGATATGGCTGGTTCCATCCAGTTGGTGCTGTTGACTGGGATGCCTTAGTTTTCCATATGGCCTCTTCCTCCAACTAGACTAGACTGGCTTCTTCACAACATGACAGGCTTAGAGCAATGTTCCAGTGAGCAAAAACGCCCTTTCATGTATCTCAACTATATTCTAACAGTCAAAACTTAGTCACAGAACTAGCCCAGATTCAAAAGAAGAGAAAATAGGTTTCCACTCTTGCTTAAAGAAAAGGCATGCAGGGTGAAATTCTTGTGGGCCGTTGTTGCAAAATAACTCTTCACATTCATTAAGAGAGAGTATACTGGCTAGATACAATCCCAGCTAAGCAGATTACTGATCCTAGTTTTCAGATCAGGGTTTGTTTTGGTTACAGAAGCGGGCATGGTTTGATGTTAGTGTTAGAAGTGTAGTTATTCTGGCAAGAATTGTATTGACTGGCTTTAAGATGCATGATCACTGAAGAATCTGCTGTGGAGGCTATTCTGGTTCTTAGCTGTTAGAAGTGTATTCAATAAGAGGATTGCTAATGATCAGGTTGAAATAAATTGTCATTCACTGATGAATATTTTAGTTATCAGTCTTTTTTAGGCATATGGGGACTTTTAAATAGTCTCTCTTTTCTGTAGGTGTATAAGAGGAAAACTGAAGCTGCCAAGAAAGAATATCTAAAGGCTCTGGCTGCTTATAAAGACAATCAAGAGTGTCAGGTAAGAGGGTTAGGGTAGATAGTGATTTAAACTTTTTAAAATTTTTAAAAAATTAAAATTTTTAATTTAAAAAAATTAAAAATTTAAAGATTTTTGCTGATTTGTGGTTACAAGAAGTACCACCCAGGTCCTCCCTGGTGGCCTAGGGGTTCAATCTCAGTGCTGTCACCACTATGGCCTGAGTTCACTCTCTGGCCAGAGTTAACCCATGTGACGCAGCAAACCTCTCCTACCTCTCCTGCTGCTCCCCTTAGCAGTGTATTTCAGTCTGCCTGCCTATTCTGAATCCCCTCAGCCCTCACCTCTGGCCTGTACCCCAGCTCTTATATGCATAAAATAAATCTTTAAAAAAAAAACCTTAAAAGTGGGAGACTGCTTTTCTGTCATTTTCATCATAAACCTTGCCTGGCAGTCTTTCTGAGTCTTTTATTTCTGAGTTTGTAGTTTGTTTACCTCAGTCAGTAGCACCCATGTACCCACAGCTGCTCCTTTTCTTAGTGTCTCCCCCCAAATCTATGATGTGTCTTTTGTTGGTAAGTAGGTTGTGTCCTAGGGTAGAAGCTTCATCTCTCAATGACAGGCTTTTTGGTCTTTTTTTAGGCCACTGTGGAAACAGTGGAATTGGATCCAGTGGCACCATCACAGACTCCTTCTCCACCTCCTGTGGCTACTGTTGACCCAGCATCTCCAGCACCAGCCACAACAGAGCCGCCTGCCCTGTCCCCTTCCATTGTTGTCAATTCAACGCTTTCATCCTATGTGGCAAACCAGGCATCTACTGGGCCTGGGGGTCAGCCCAATATCACCAAGTTGATTATTACCAAGCAGATATTGCCCTCTTCTATTACCATGTCTCAAGGAGGGATGGTTACTGTTATCCCAGCCACAGTGGTGACCTCCCGGGGTCTCCAACTAGGGCAAACCAGTACAGCTACTATCCAGCCCAGTCAGCAAGCCCAGATTGTCACACGGTCAGTATTGCAGGCAGCAGCAGCTGCTGCTGCTTCTATGCAGCTGCCTCCACCGCGACTACAACCCCCTCCATTGCAACAGATGCCTCAGCCCCCCACTCAGCAGCAAGTGACCATTCTACAGCAGCCTCCTCCTCTTCAGGCCATGCAGCAGCCTCCACCTCAGAAAGTTCGAATCAATTTACAGCAACAGCCACCTCCTCTGCAAAGTAAGATTGTGCCTCCACCCACTCTGAAAATGCAGACTACCTTAGTCCCACCAACTATGGAAAGTAGTCCTGAGCGGCCTATGAATAACAGTCCAGGGACCCATACAGTGGAGGAAACCTCTCCTGAGACAATCTGTGAGATGATCACAGATGTAGTTCCAGAGGTGAGTCTGTTTAGACCAGTGGCAATCTGTAAGAGTGTTTACGGTTAACCGGTAAACGTGGGGGTTGCTACTAGCATTTAGTGCCTGGCAACCAGGAGTATGAAACGTCTGCAAGAGACAATTCCATGTAACAGGGACTTGCCTGAGACACTTTAGTGTTCTTAGTAATAAATATCAAGATTATTTAATCTTTAAAGTAAAATTGTAGTTCAACTAGAGAGGTCTTCCCCCAAGGAACCTGAGCTTTGGAGATGTAAATCCTTTGTTTCTTCTTCATCTTGATGTTTGAAATGGGGTGTGTGTGTGTATAGATGTAGCCCAGTATAGACATGGTTTATCGTACTGTCTTTTAAAAGCGATGCAGATGTCAGTTACCCAATTTTCCTTAATGTGTACATGACCATTACTCATTTTAAAATACGGGTCTTTGTGGGCCCGCCCTGGTGGCACAGTGGGTTAAGCAAAAGCAAACCGCAACCACTGCAGCACGAGTTTGATCCCTGCCGCCAGCCAGGGAGGTGACCCACATGGCATGGCAGACTTCTCCTGCCTTGCCCACTGCTCCCCTCAGCAGTGTGTTTCAGTCAAATCTGCCTGTTGTGTTCCCCACTCTGTCTCTGGTGGATCCTCTCATGCACCTCTGGCCAGTACCCCAGTTCTTGTTTGATTAAAAAAATCTTTAATAAAATAAAATATAGGTCTTTGAGAATCTTGAGCCAAAACTAATGAAGCATCATTTAAATGAAAACAAAAGACCAGACCCTATCAGAAGAAAACGGAATCTAAGTTTTCTTCCTTTTTCTAAAGGTACCATATTTTGTCTTTTCTTAGCTTTCCTTAATCTTAGTTGAGGTGACTTACACTCTACTCACACTCTGGTTTTGATTTTTTTTCTGGGAATACTATTCAAGTGTGGAATCAAGTCAGTGAGCATGATTAAAATGAAAGTACTAGCATATGTCTAGCACTCTGGATGGAAAAAATTTATCAGTTTATTTGGCAAAGTTCTAAAGTTATCAGGGAGACACTAAGTACTTACCTTTAGGAATCCTACCCCTACCTGTGATGGAATAACACCTGTTCTTCCATTGAGTGCAGGATTAATTTCACTAGCTATCTAGCAGGTAATAATCTAATCAATCTTGGCATGCTTTCTGCCTCTCATAGGTTGAGTCTCCTTCTCAAATGGATGTTGAATTGGTGAGTGGGTCTCCTGTGACAATCTCACCTCAGCCTCGGTGTGTGAGATCTGGTTGTGAGAACCCTCCCGTTGTGAGTAAGGACTGGGACAATGAGTACTGCAGCAATGAGTGTGTGGTGAAGCACTGCAGGTGAGATTTTGGTTCTTCTAATTCAGGTATCGCTAAATCAAACATAAGCCTGAGTTATAATCAGTTTTATTTAGATTTGTAGATATTTAGATATATAGATTGCTATCTACATATCTATCTATGTCTGATTCTAGAGCCTACTTACTAAAAGTTACCCTGCTTAAAGAGCTTTTAGTTACCACAACTGAAAATGACGTGATTAGCAGTGCATGCTTTCCAGTTAGCACATTGCCTAAGTTTGCTCTTTAAAAATATTTACTTAGCTGTAACTGTGAATACTAGTTTAACTCTTCAGTTCATATCAGACCACTGAGGGAATTAGAATGTGGGGATGATTAAAGTGAGTTAAGGTGCTAAATGTGATAGGAATGGGAGGAATTTCTGAAGAATTTTTTTTCCTTCCCAAATTTTCCTAGGATTTATCTATATCCATAAAACAAAGCATTGGTGTTTCCTATCTCAAATACTCTATTAAACCAGAATTCCTGTATTTGTGACTTTTAGGCCTATTAATCTTTTATTCACATTGGATGATATCTTCTCACTTTGATGCTACCAGAAGTTATCTGGGAACATATTTAAGACTATAAAAAAAAATAGTCACTATAATTCTAAGTTTCTGTGTATCTTCTCTTTTAGGGATGTCTTCTTGGCCTGGGTAGCCTCTAGAAATTCAAACACAGTGGTGTTTGTGAAATAGTCCTTCCTGTTCTCCAAGCCAGTGAAGACTTACCTGCTGGGAACACATCCAAGAGCCTTTTAACAAGATGGGCTTTGGTAGTGCCTGATCTCAAACCATGATGGTCCTTTATGCTTCTCCCCTTTTTTCTTTCAATAGAGGCCACACTATGAAGCAGGGCCATTGAGTTTGCTGTAATCTGGATTTACTTTTTCCTTTTAAGTACAAGCAGAGTTACCAGTAATTAAAATAGCAGAGGAAAGGGTAAAGGGAAAATGACAAGCAGAATATACGGATGGGATGGATGGCAGGGTGATGGTGGTGGGGTTGCTTGAGAAAATTACTTGTAAAATTGTCATAGGACTTTCCTGAAAAATTATTAAAATGATGGGAGAGTATTCAGCTTTGAGTCTAGGAGAAAATACCAATGTGTGCATCAGTTTTAAAGGGGATAAAAGATTTCATTAAAGGTTACTTCTTGAACAGGGAACTGCTATGTTACATCTTAAGTGTTGCTCTGAGAATAGAAGTTTTCAACATAATTGGCACAGTGAACTGCAGGGAAAACAACACCTAGGAGTTTCTCTTTGCATATTACTTCTGTAGTCAATATCTGTCTATCTTGTATTATCACAGCTGTAAAAGGTTGTCTACATACTTAAATTAATATAAGTTTCACCATAGTCTAAAAGAAGTATGTTTGACCACTTGTATTTGATAAAGTATATTAAAAAATAGGCCAGCAGTGTTTTCACTTAGCCATCATACAAATTCTCTACATATCTCTGCTACTTATTTCATCTCCATGTGCTCATTTCACTTTTTGTTTTAAATAAGCTAAAGAATAGACTAACAGAGCCACACAGTTGCAATAGAATAAACAAATATTTAGAGGGTGATAGTCCCCAGTGATACCTTAAGTGAAATTCAATCAAACCTTACACCTTAAGAAATGCTATTCCAGAGAACATTATTATTCCTTATTCCTTGTTCACATAGTACTGATTGCTAGTCACTTTGATTCTGTAGGGTATAATGAACGTTTTAATGCTTTCCATGCATTTGTTTAGTGTGAACCCTCACAACAACCCACGAGGTAGGTAATGTTCTCATTTTATGGATGAATCATTTCTGAGATGAGCTACACAAAAACACTACTGTTAAGTAGCAGAGCCAGAATTTGACCTCAAAATCCAACCACAATACAAACTTTTATTTAAATAAGGAGAGAAGACTATTGTACAACATTACTCTTCAGTGCAGCCTGTAGAGCCATGGCCCTCAATTGCTTAGCTTTGAGGAAGTGCTTCATAGATTCTTAGGTTTAGAGATGATACCATCTGGATACCTTTGCTTGAACCGAGCAACCACATCTGGGTCTAGTAGGTGGATCCCATCCAGCTGGTTTCCAAGAGTGATCCTGAAACAAAGGGAAAGAAGGGGCAAATCAAAAATCCTAGAATTAAAAGGATTAATATTGTTTTCAAAAAAAGTATACCTTTTATTAAGATTACCTTTCATCTCATGAAAAATCTATTTTAATTCTTTTTTTTTAAGACATTACTGTTAGAATAGTATATGGCACAGATGCTGGCATTACAACAGGCTGGATCTCTATTACTTAAAGATTAATAACTGATGGCTAACTAGGCCTGCTTCAAAAAGTGGGTATTCTTTGGGTAAGTAAAATGCTAGCAGTATGTCTTTTAAATAACTACTGAAGGGATGAAAGATTGAGACTGTTGTCGACAGATTAAATTCTTAGTAACCACCAGGGGGCAGGCACACAACATCCCATAGAATAAAAGGAAGTGCCTTAGGTGGAAGCAAATGGGAGACCCTAGAAATCAGTGGTTTAGTCTACCTGCTGAGTTTCCAATGAAAGTTGTATAATCCCATAAACAGTTTAAATACAAGTTTAGGTGACTTTTGAAACCTCTGAAGCCACTTACTAGTAGACTGTGAGATGAAACTACTAACTTTCCTTGACCATAAATAGTTATGCCCTTGGGGATCAGCCTGTGGTCTTACCAGTTGGGCTGCACATTGTGTGGTCGTCCAAATAACTCAATCTTGCGAGTGCCAGGTGACAGTCTCTCAATCATGCCATAAATTTCATCTGGTTTATGACTGGTGGAACGAACCTAGGAAATAAAGGCTCTAGCTACTTTAAGTTACCCAAGATTACAATTCTAGCCCTTTTCAGTATGTTTATGGTCCAAATGAGAGAACCAAGATAAGAATACATCTCACTTAAATAAATGATACAATTAAAATGTCTAAGCTATGAAAGTCCTGGAGAAGCACATACCTCAGCTACGATCACATCACAATCCAGACCCTGGTTGAAGCCTTGAGGATTTCCTTTGACACCAACCTGCTCACCACAGAAAACAGATTACCTTATGAAACCCCAGCATTTGAACTTTTTCTCAACATAATAAATTACTGAGCCTCCCTGGTGGTGCAGGGCTTAAAGTCTCAGTGCTGTCAAGCTATCACCAGCCACTGAGGAATGAGTTCAATCCTCTCCCTGCCAGAAAGCTAACCCACACGGCACAACAGACTGCTCCAGTCTCTAGGCTGCTCCCCTCAGCAATGTATTTCAAATAGATCTGCCTGTTCTGCTCTCCCTCCCCTACTCTGTTTCTGGTGAATTGTCTCACCCCCTGTACCTCTCTGGCCTGTACCCTAGTTCTTCTATGCATAAATAAATAAAAATAAATCTGAAAGAAAAGAAATTAAATTTTTAAACTTTTTTGCTCCACTTATTGAATTAGGCCCACTGCTGCTCACCAAGCAGTGTTCCTTCCCATGGTTCAACCAGTGTCCTGTTCGGCCTGTCCGAATGATGCGCTGCAGCTGATTTGTCTTCACCCAGATAATTTCATCTACCCGTTCATAACTGTGGAGCATAAGAAAGATAATTAGAGCTTTAACTAGACTTTCACAGTTTAGGGGTAGTACCATCTATTTTAGAGGCTAGAAATCATGGGATGGATACTCTGGAAGAAGGGAACATATCTACAGCAATTTCTCTCAAAAGAAAGCAACAGTGATGTCTACTTACCCCCAGAGGTTCAGGCATTCTCTGCCCAACTCCATAGCCCTAGAAAGGAAGGATTACAAAGCTGTATCCATGCCCATATATTTTTTCCCCTTCAAGATGTGTTTTCATTATAGTCTATGAGTATTTACATGCAAGTGTACCATTAGGGAACAGACTGGATCGAAGAATGAAACAACATCTGTTCTCAATGTACTGTAGTTCACCAGAAGCAAACAGTTAAATATAATTCAAGGTATCATCTGTGTTATAAACAGGTATTAATTAGGTAATAGTAGGGAAAAAAGACTCCGTCATACTTTTAATAGCAGGGCTAGGAAACCCCAGGATTTTATCCCCACCCAGTACTCATTTTGTACTATATCTTCCCATACCTACATATCTTTGAACTGCATTACCTGCCTGTGACCCAGAGGAAGAGAAAGCCATCATCCTGCAGTACTGGTATGTTGAGCCTGCGCATCTCATCATCTGTCAGGGTCCCATAAGGCAGCTCCATGTGAATATCCCAGGGTGGGTCAGCCATCACAACTGCAAACTTGCCCAAGATACTGACGTCCAGGTAGCGGATATCACAACAGATCCACTGCATAAGGTGGTATTTGGTCATCTTCCCTTCCTTCACTCTCAAGACGCAAGGCCCCAGACCCTCCTTGCCATTTGATTTTCCTATTCCCTTATAAGGAGGTCTTCTCCCACTCCATTCCCAATCAGCAGGACATACTGCTGATTATACCCTGCTCTCCTGTAAGTATGGCTGATTATACCCTGCTCTCCTGTATCTCAACATAAGTCTTAAGTTGAGATAAATTTTCTGACCAAGCAGGTACCTGAGGTGGGAAGAGTCGGTCTGCATTGGAGTCGCCACCAACACTCTGTGTAAGAGCAAGTTCCTGGCTTGGGGTATGGTCTTTATTGCCAGGAGCCTCAGAATCCATGCAAGCATCAATTTCATAGTGAACATATTTGCAAGTATCCATATGGAAACATGTATTAAGGAAAGAGCAGTCACCTAATGACTCATCAGTGTGTTTATTGATGATTCGTCTGAGGGAAAAAAAAAGTGTTCTAGAGTTAGTCTCCACAGTTTGAAGTCCAAATCATTTCAAACTTTCATTATCCACTCCTAATTTTCTTCATTTAGCACCTCTTCCAGTTTTCAGAAAATGGAGGTAGGTGAAATCCACTATTTCACTACTCATTAAAGAAGAATTATAATTCCTCTATGATCAAAGACAGCATCCTTATAACAGGAAGGAAGGACTTACTGGTTAGAGCAGAACAAAACATTGACCTAAATTAAGTTCAGGTTCCTATTTTTCCTGGATGATCATCCTTTCAGGGAGCTTTTTATCTTTCATACTGCTCAGAGACTAATACCTTATATTACAAGAAGGTACAGCCAAAAAAAAAAAAAAAACATTTGGGAGGGCAGGCTGTATTCTTAACCACAAAACACTACTTCTGAAAGTAGAACTTAGAGCCTAGTGGTCCAAGACAATCCATAGACTAAATGACAGAATCAAAGACAACTCAAACGACTGGAAGGAATGTGCTGAAAAGGAATGACTGCTTCAAAGGGGCCCATCCCCACCTTTTCCCTCCCAAGAGACCTGAAATGTAGCTTGCGACAGGGCCGATCAGCATCGCTGGCTTTCATGCACTCCTCCTTGGTTCCATAGTCACAGAACTCTTGCACCTGAGCCCGACCTCGTGAGCGAAACTTCTCAACAATGGATTGTTCCTTAGCTGTTGTTGTATTTAACAGCTCTAAGATCTCCTGACTGACCTATGACAGAAGAATTCCTGAACTTAAAAAGCGCTGAGATGAAAATTGGTCCTTAAATTATCTAAATTATAATTGACATTAATGCCCTATAAGGGATAAATACACTAATCAAACATTTGTCTTAGGTTCCATTCTTTCTCACAAATCTGCATTTGAGATGGAATAAAATACAACAAGGTTCCTACTGCTAAACATTAAGTGTTAGCGTCCCTTCTCCAGGAAAGCACTTCTTTCTACAAAAATAGTGATATTTATTAGATGTTGAGCCAAGACACACTGCTAAGCACTTTACTGTTTCGCTGCTAGTCTATGCAATAGTTCTATGTGGATACTCTGGTAATCTTCACATTACACATGAGAAGACTAAGATCAAGAGAAGTTAAACTAGCTCAAATTCACACAGCTAGAATGAGCAAAAGGATGAGAACTCTCAGGTCTAACATTTACACTCAGAACAACCACACTGCCAATTCAGTGTTTAATCATAAATTTCTGTAAGTACTGCTCCATGTGACTATTTTCTACTATTTACTCCCCTTTACCTCTACATTTGGATTCCTTTTTTCTTGACCTAAGGAGCTTCCAGAGTCAATGATAAAGATTCTCTAAATCATGGTTTCTCAGCATTGGTAGTGACAATTTGGGCTTGGTAATTCTTTGTAATGGAGGTTGTCCTAATACAACTGGAGGATGCTTAACAGCATCCCTTGCCTCTACCCCCTAGATGCCTGTAGCATTCAAGTGTAACAACCAAAAATGCAGACCTTGCCTAATGCTGGGGAAAGCAGGTGGCGAATTCATCCCTGGTTGAGGGCTGTTGCTCTGAACACTCAATTCCAAGAACTATTCTCACCCCAGAAATAAATCCTCAGCCAAAGCTAGAAATCAAAGTATGTATATGAAAGTGTTTTCATCTACCCTTACCTTCTTGCTTTGTTGTTCTTTAGTTGACTGTTGGTTCAGAAGGCTCTCTATCTCCAGGTCAACATCTGAGGCAGCATGTCTCCTTGATTTCTTAGTGGGCTCCTTAGCTGGTTCTGATGCTGAAGAGGCCAGACCAGAGGCCAAAGAACTAGCAAAGGTAGCTACTGTAGTCGAGTCCTGTTCTGCACGCCGTTTCTGTCCTGTGATAGTCCCTGTTACCTCCCCAGGACCCTTCTTTTCTGCCACAGCACCCATCATAGCAGAGAGCTTGGAATGATCAGCATAGGTCACAAGGGTGGGATGTGCATCATCTTGTAGGAGCCCTCGCTTTACCTCGATCAATTCCTGAGCTGCAAACTTCTGCAGCAGGCTTTCCACCCCATCTTGAGTCGCAGGGGCATCTGGCTAGGGAAGCAGGGGAGGGAAGGGCAGTAAGACATTCACCATGAACTGAGAAAAAGAAGTGGTAGATCCCAACCCTATCTTATCTGGTCATTACCGTGGAGATAGCAAGACGAATGGAGACAGCATCAGTGGGCAATGTTAGGGCTAGATCAGAGAGGTGGTGGAGCAACTTCTTCTCTAATTCAGGGTCTGTAGCTAGTTCAGGAACTGCTGAAGCTGTGCTGGACTTAGGGCCACCAGAAGTGGGTGCAGTAGGCACGGGGCTATCACTTCGGAAAGTTGGAGACAATGCAGCCTCTGGATTCCGTAGATCTAGCAGTGAACAAGGGCAACCATTATTAGTCTGTTTATGACCCAGAAGTCAAATTCTCCAGCATTCAGAGCATCTAGTTCTCTCATTTCATGAAGGAAAATCTTTTGACCAGCGCTTCCCTGATGATGGAAGGGGTTAAGCACCACAGTATGAAGCAACTGCAGTCACTGCAGCTTGAGTTTGATCCCCGGCCAGGGAGGTGACCTACATGGCACAGTAGACCTCTCCTGTCTCATCCACTGCTCCTCTCAGCAGTGTATTTCAGTAGATCTGCCTGTTCTGCTCCTCACTCTGTCTCCGGTGAATCCTCCCACCCCCGTACCTTGTCCCACACCCCAGTTTTTGTATGCATAAATAAATCAATCTTTAAAAAAGAAATATATGTGTATGTGTATATATATATAGAGAGAGAGAGAGAGAGAAGTTGACATATTTATCATGTGCTAATAAACTTGGCTAAATTATTTTGTTCCTATTAAAATTAACTAAAGAGTAATGAAAGTAACAATCTACATCTCAAAAAGTTGTATTTTAATGCCATGGAAATGGAGTTATAGTGGTTCCTCAAAAAATTGAAAATATGACCTAGGGTTCCACTTCTAGATACCAATTTTGAAAGCAGGGTATTGAAAAGGTATTTGTATACTCACATCATTACAGTAGCCAAAAGGTAGAAGCAATCAAGTTGCCACCAATGGGTAAATGGGTATATAATGTGGTACAGATACACAGTGCAATATTATTTAGTTTTAAAAAGGAAGTCAGGGCCTCCCTGGTGGCGCAGTGGGTTAAGCAACACACTATGAAGCAAACCGCAGCCACTGCAGCACGAGTTCCATCCCTGCTGCCGGCCAGGGAGG
>JAGFMF010011926.1:257008-269981 GCA_019455555.1 Galemys pyrenaicus | reverse complement strand
GCAGACCTCTCCTGCTGTGCCCGCTGCTCCCCTCAGCAGTGTACTTCCATTGATCTGCCTGTTCTGCTCCCTGCTCTCTGTGGTGAATCCTCTCACCACCCCCACACCTCTGGCCTGTACCCCAGCTCTTGTATGCATAAGTAAATAAATCTTTAAAAAAAAAAAAAAACCAAGGACAACAAATGCTGGGGAGGATGTAGAGAAAAAGGAACCCTAGTACACTGCTGGTGGGAATGCAAGCTAATCCAACCATTATGGAAGACTGTATGGAGGTTCCTCGGTCTACTAGAAATGGAACTACCATATGATCCAGCAATCCCACTCCTAGGGATCTACCCAAAGGACACAAAAACACTGATCCAAAAGAGCACCTGTACCCCTATGTTTATTGCAGCACTATTTATTATTTGTAAGACCTGGAAACAACCCAAATGCCCAAAAGTAGAGGACTGGATCAAGAAGATGTGGTACATATACACAATGGAATATTATTCAGCGATCAAAAATGACAAGCTAGGGCCATTTATAGAAACATGGATGGAGCTAGAAGGAATTATACTCAGTGAAACAAGTCAGAAGGCAAGAGAAAAATATCGGATGGCTTCACTATTAGGAGGAATATGAAAGAGCAATGACTACAAAAAAAAAAAAGAAGAAGCTCAAGGAAATGGACAATTACAACCAAAAGCAAACGAAAAACTCAACAAGACCAAAAGGTCAAAGATAAACCAAAGGGACCATGGGGGTGGGCGTAGGGAGGAGAGGGCAAAGACAGGGATGAGGGCATAGAGAGTACAAGGGGCTGAGGTGATGGTGCACAGGTGGAATGGTGGTGGGAACTCCCTGGGGAATACAAATGATGTCAAATATAATTAATAAATAAATTTATAAAAAGAAAAGCATGTATGTTCTGCTAATTCAGATTAACTTGCTAGATCAGAGAGATTGATATTTTGGAATATTGGGAGCATATTTAGGTTTGAGAACAGATTGTTAAGGGTACATGTTCCCTACACAACGAGCTTCCAGTTTATTCAGAATGCAACAGGGAACCTCCCTGGTGGCACAAGGGGTTAAGTCAGTGTACTATGAAGTGTCCTGCAGCCACTGTAGCTTGAGTTCAGTCCCTGGCCAAGAAGCTGACCCACGTGATGCAGCAGAACTCCCCTGTCTTGCCTACTGCTCCCTCAGCAGTGTATTTCAGTTAATCTGCCTGTTCTGTTTCCCCACTCTGTCTCTGGTGAATCCTTACCCCCCATACCTCTGGCCTGTACCCCAGTTCTTGTATGCATAAATAAATCTTTAAAAAAAAAATTCCCTATTCACAAACCCTAAAATATTCCCTGTTGTATTCCGGGTTTTTTTTTTCTCTTTTAGGATTTATTTATTTACAGGAAGTGGGGTACAGGCCAGAGATGTGGGGTATGAGAGCATTCACCAGAGACAGAGTGGGGAGCAGAACAAGCAGATTGACTGAAATACACTGCTGAGGGGAGACTGACTTAACCCCTTGTGCACCAGGGAGGTCCCCAGGGAACTATTTTAAAGTTAATCTTGCATTCTAAGAGGATTGAGATGAATAAGTAGAATTTAGAGACAGGAAAAAATGATTAATAGTCTATTGTACAACTCAGTGCCTGATAAGACTTGATAATTAATTCAGAAGCTGGTTACAGATAGTAATGGAAGGGAAAGGGTGAATATATATGAAGGGGAAATACTGAGAAAATGTATGTGTATTAGAATGTGAATTTTATCCATTTATTCAGCAAGTATTTTTTGAATGACTACCATATGCTAGGTGGTATGGAGATTTAGTAGTAATCAAAATACTCATTTTCATCTTATGTTTATTTAGTTGCCGATTTACACTGTTTTGTAAGATGTGCAACTTGTAAATTGAAGTAGAGGATACAAAAATGAATATGGTCACATATGAGCATCCATAGACATTTAATTCTTAGAATCACTATTAGAAGCAAAATGATCTCTTTTTCAGTTGAAATACTCTGGGGAAAGTAGTCTTATAGAGCAATGAGATCATGAAAGATTATTCAAGGGACTGCTCTACCTAAAGGTTTTGCTTCTTTTATAAACCAGTCCTCAAGAAAGTTGACAAGGGATTTCTCACTTTTATACTTTCGTTTGGGTATTCTGTGTGGCTTTGTTTAGTTACATATATTATTAAGAGTAAAATGATCCCACAGTTGCTGTATTGTAGAACTGTTACATTGTTCAGTCTGAATCCATCAAATATTATAAGATCACTGTTCTTTAAAGGTCTTTAACACTTTAAAGGTCTTTAACACGAGTGAAATATAGAAATTATATAGCCGTAAATTAAGTAGTTTTAGGAGAATATATAGCATTGCAGAAGATGTAGGGGATTGATTCATCTTGGATTTTAATTTTTTTAAAGATTTATTTATTTATGCATACAAGCACTGGGGTACAGGCCAGAGGTGTGGGGGGTGAGAGGATTCACCACAGAGAGCGGGGAGCAGAACAGGCAGGTCAACAGAAGCACACTGCTGAGGGGAGCAGTGGACGAGGCAGGAGAGGTCTGCTGCGCCATGTTGGTCCCTCCCTGGCAGGGGGCAGGGATCGAACTTGTGCTGCAGTTTGCTTCATAGTGTGTTGCTTAACCCACTGTGCCACCAGGGAGGCCCTCAGCAGTGGATTTTAGACAACCTGCCTATTCTGTTCCCCACTGTCTCTAGTGACTCCTCTCACTCCCCACACCTCTGGCCTGTGCCCTACATCTTCTACGTGTAAATAAAATAAATACTTTTTTGAAAAAGTATTTCCTTCTTTGGGAGCCCCCAGAGATTGTTAATCTGTTGCAGTCTTTACTACCACCATATAAAAAGTTTACACTTTCCTTCTTCCTAGATTGAGCTTCCCTAGGACCTGACATGTATCTCAATTCCTTTTGTACTATCCAACACTTAAAGAGTCTGAACCAAAAGAAATCCTCAAAAATTAACCCTGATTTTTTATGATAGCAGCACTTTTACCTATCCAGTTTGAGCTGGATCCACTGTTTGTGACTTTCAAGTTGCATTTAGTTACACACTCTATGAAGTGACTGAGAAATGGTGGACCTGAGGGTGAGGATGGGGGTGCTGTAAGAATGGAGAAACAGAGGGTCTGAGAAAAAATAATCTAAATGTGAAGACAGAAAAGAAAAAGTGTCAGATAAAAGAGGTCAATGAAAGAAGAAAAAACAGGAGGAAAAGGGATTGTGACCTTCTTCCTACCATAGGCTGAAAGGCATAGATTTATAAAGCTATACCAGGAATTAAAGAGACAGGGGCTTGTGTATTTCATATCTGATATCACAAGATTCCATTATGTTCCTATTAATCTTTTAAGAGAACCTGTACGGCTCTGGTAGGGGTTAATCAGACTCAGATATCGGTTCTTTATTTGAATCGAGCCAAGGTTTACTCACCTCTTTGCCTTCTGTCTTCCAAGTCTTTAATGATGTAGCAGGCAGGAGGCACCATTCCTGATCACTGGAAGTAGAATCCTAGTAGACTGGGCGCTCCCCACCCCCTGCACCACCCTCCCCTCCTCCCCGCAATGTACTTCCCCTTCACTAACAATCCTATTTTATAGTCTCTTGTTGGTAGAAATTATCAAGGTTGAATTAGGTTTCTGTTTACAACATCAGATCCCAAAGATCATAAAGAGTAATTAATTCATCTTGGTCTGCAGATTAACTGATGGCAGGTAGACTGGCCAGGGGTTCAGGAAAGACTGAAAAATTTTATTTCCCATCCTCTGAACAAACCACAAAAACCTGGCAGTGGAAGGTTCTAGGCAAAGAGAAAACCTAGACAGTGACTGCACACAGTGAGCAATCCTCTGCCACTTGAGAATACAAACTGCATTTCCACAGGGAAATTACACTCACTGGAGGTTGTTTTAGGACAAGTCTGAATAAATTAAATATTTCAACAACATATGTTCAGCTTTGGCAGGAGATGTAAGTGAGAAGGGAATCTCAATGTTAGGGAATGCCCATATCGCACACCAGCTGGCTATTTAGTCATGAAATAAGGAGAAACACACAAATATTTGGTTAAAACACCTTTAATGAAGAGGGAAAGACACTAATATCTCCCCTGTATGCTCTTCACATTTTACTATGTTAAGAAGTTCTGGAGCCTAACCTTTGGAGGAGAAACCATCATTCAAGTCATTCAATAGCAGGACTGTCGCTCTCTCCTCCTCAGAACTCCTGTTTCAAATGATCCTATATTACGAGTAAGTACTACATCTCATTACAAGACGGAGAGGCAGGGAGAACACCACCTGGAGCTCATCTCCCAAGGTCTGGAACTCTAAGAACCAGACAGTGGCAAAGACAGAAGCCCCAGTCTATGGACAGGCAAAATGGGAAGGAAACGGGCCTTGAGACAGGAAGATGAGGAAAATACAAGGAGCCAGGGAATAAAGGAGGTAATTATCTAAAACTAGAAGCACACTAGTGCTAGGAAATCCCCCGTGATCCACAGTGCACTGCTGCACACTAAGTCACTATTATCCAAAAGAACATCCATGATCCATCCAATCAAGAATTCAAGGTCCCCTCCCTTACATCATATCCCTTTTCTAATCACATAGGTTCCCAGAATGCCCTATGCTTTAGTAATATTCCCCAACTCTCCATCATTACTCCTTCAACTACCCTCACCAAAAATGCCTGTTAAAGATAAGAAATAGCTTCACATTTTCAAAATACCCCACAGGAGACCTCTTGGCAAGAAATCTTCTTGTTTCCTAATCTTGAGAGGACATGATAAAAGGATGTGAAGCTGGAGATGTCTTAGCCTATGGGCCAGTCAACCTCTTTGCCTTAATGTGACTACTAAAGAATTTACTAGGAAGAGTGTCCTATGCCCTTCTCCCTACCCATGAGGCTGAGCCACAAGATACAGATATTGCTGTATCTTCATTGCTGGCACTTTGGAGTAGGGGGATGGAGAAGGAACATGCAGTTTGCTACTTCTCTTCTATGATGGGCTTCTCAGGTACTGCCCGGGATGCATAAGGCCAAAATAGGAAGGGGGAGGGGGTCTCTATAGTCTGTTGCTGGAGGCACCTATCCAGCCAGTTTCTAGACCAAACAGCACTGATGATGCTAGGCCTTTAGTAGTAGAAGTGGAGCTGGAATTCCAAGGCTTAATGGGGAGAACAAATGACAGAAAATATTGGCCCCCAAAAGACAGGGGATCCACCCCAACAACTGGACAGGACTATCCTGCAACAAGAAGTCCTACAGGTTGACATGCTCACCAGGGAGGAGTGCCCTGGACCCTCCAGGGTCAGCTACTGGCCCCTCTGGCCTGGGCTGCAATTCCAAATGCGGGTGCTCAGGTGCACCTGCCAAAGGGAAAGAAAGGAGAAGGGAGAAGGGTCATCCCAGGGAATCCAGAGGTTCCCCTTCAGGAATGTGAAAGCTGTAGAGAATCTATTTTTCTCAATGAATGAAGTGGGAAGAAAAATTCCTCAGGGGCCATCACCCTACAAATACACTGATTTCCAAGCTCAGGGACTAGAGAAAAGCCACTAGGGACACATGTAATAACTCAGAGAAAAGGAGAAATGAGGGCTCAGAAATCTTGGAGGTCCTCCTGTAGAGCTGTTGGTTTCTGCTCCCTGGGTCAAAGGGCAGCAGGTACAGAAAAACAGGCTCATGGGATTGTGGGGTCATCTTTTCGGGGGAAAGGTGAAAGCCCTGGCGAAGTGATGGAGGGCGAACAGCCTGGGACTAAGGAAAGAGCAGCAATATTCTGAGGGCCGTGGGGGGCAAAGGGCTGTACCTGGTGGTGAGCCAGCAGCATGTGCTTCTTGAGGATAGCCCGCTCAAGAAAGCCCTGCCTGCAGAAAACACAAGTGAAGAGAGGCCCCTCCTTGGGGTGGGTCTTCTGATGCTCCTCCAGAGCCACCTGGGTGGGAAAGGTCTGGCCACATACATCACAGGCCTTTCTGCTGCTGCTCTCTCCTGGCTCCTTTCTCATTGCTTCCTGCACGCTCAGCTCCTCCACCAAGGTGGTACTGCTGCTTTCCCCTTCTATGGCAAGTGCTGACACTGGGCTTGAGGTTCTCTCCAGTTTGCCCCCCTCTTCCACGCCTCCTGCGACGTCACTGCTTCCATGCTCCATTGACTGTGCTTGATCCAGGCTGTCAGGTGGTGGTGGCAGTGGTGGTGGCAGAGAAGGCTGCTGAATCGCCTTCTCATTACTGTCAATCTCCTTCCCAGCTATGGCTGCTGTTGCCACAGTGCCCACTTCCTCCTCTGCCCCAGATGCCTCTTCTGAATCACCTCGCACGGATATTGCCTTCTCACCTCCACTCTCTGAGCCTCTCCCTGCCAGGGAATCTTCATCAGTCACATCTTCCTCTTCTTCCTCATCCTCCTCCTCCTCTTCCGACAACTCCTCATCTGGGGAGGGCTGCTGGGATGGCTGCTGAGGGAAGCTCCCTCCTCCAGAAACAGCAGATTGCTCAGAGCCATTTTCCTGGGCAACTCCTCCACTTTCAGGGAGTGTGTTACCACCATTGGGGATCTGGCCCCCCAGGTGCATCCGAACATGCTGCTGCAGAGTGACAGCATTGGTGAACTTCTTTTGGCAGATAGGGCAGGAATTCTGGGCCCGGGCAGCTGGACTGGTCTTGTGACCCACAAAATGTGCACGCAGATTGCCCCGGGTGGAGAAAGCTCTGCCACACACCTTGCATTTGAAGGGCCGTTCACCTCCATGTTGACCATAATGCAGGCGTAGTGCCCGAGGACAGCTCAGCACCCGGAGGCAGATGACACACTGATTGGGTCCAGATGAGGCTGAGGATGAAGCTGCAGGGGTCGAAGTGGTGGGAGCTCCAGAGGCAGTAGAGGCCACTGTCACAGCTCCCTGTCGGTCAATCTTTTCTACCAGTTGCTGCAGTTTCGATGTCTCGGAGGGTGACGCCCCCAGCGGCTCTAACACATAGGGGAAGGGGAAGCTACCTGTGGACTTAAAGTGGTTGGTAAGCAGTGCCCAACTGGGTAATGAAGTCACCAGTTTGCTTAGCTGCATGCGGGTAGCACTTCCACTTTCTGCCACCCCTGTGATAGCAGAACCCTCACTCCCTGGAGGGGTATTTTCATCAGCTTTACTCTTTGGCTCTACTGCTTTCATAAGCACAAACTTATTAAAAGGAGGGAGTGCAGGAGCTGAGGCCGTGCCTGCACTGGTGGAGAGCAGCGTCAGGCTCTCTGTGGCACTGAGTGCTGTGGTGGAGGCCACCAGAGGCTTGCGTTCTACACCACCACCTGGCATGGCCGCCTCCTCCTCAGCCTTCTCAGGCGGCACAGACATACCATAGGGCAGGCCGCTGCTGGTGATCACATAGTCTAGGTGCTCTGGCACCGGGTGAGGGTTCATCTGCACATGCGGGTACTTCTCTCGATGCCGATGGAAATGTACTTTGAGGTTGCCACGGGTGGTAAAGCGGTTGCCACAGACATTACACTTATAGGGTCTCTCACCTGTGTGGGAACGCAGGTGGATCTGAAGAGCACTGTCACTGCCAAACACTTTGGCGCAAAAGCGGCATTTGTGCCGTCCACCGGGCTTCTCCAAGGGACCCATCACTTCCCCATAGCCCAGCTCACCACTTCCATTCTTTGGCTTCAGGAGCCCTGGGGAGGCAGCAGCCTCAAGGCCTCGGGCTGCCCCAAGACACTGTGCTGCCAGTAGTCCCGTGGTGCCTGGGAAAGCCAGATGAGGCGTAGCAATCAGCTGATCTGTGCTGCCAGGCAGGGCTGGGGAAGGAGCAGGGGTGGGTTTGTGGCTCCGTCCAACCCCCCCAGCAGAGAAAGGATGCTGTGATCCCAGTGGATGGTAAAGATGGAAGAAAGCCTGCTTGGGCGTTTCTGCCCCGGAAGAGGAAGAGGAGGAAGAAGAAGAGGAGGAAGGTGCCAGTGTCTTGCTGGTTTGGACTGGCTTGATGGGACTGAAGAGGGGCAGCAGGGGCTTGGTGGAAGAGGCTGTCCCTGCCCCAGGCAATTCTGAGGGACTGGCAGGGGTGCCCACCGTCTGGCCTAAGGAGCCAAGCAGCAGTACCTGCCGGCAGATTTGCTCAGTCATCTGCATCTGATGGATCTGCCGCTGCTGCAGTACCCGGAGCTCTTCCAAGATCAGAGGGATGTTCAAGTGGCCGCTGTTTACTCCTGGGGGTGGAGGAGGTGGTGGAGGAGGCGGGGGTGCAGGGGTGGATTCTGGAGGTAATGGGGTTGCTCCCAGTTTGGGGCTGGCCAAGATCAGGCCCCCGCCTCCCCCAGTTGCTGTACCTGTGGCAGCGACCAGGAAATGTCCCGCAGACTCCTCTCCTCTCCGCTCAGGGGCCCAGGTGGGATCCGTAGGCACAGAGGAGGACCCAGAATCCTGGACGTTGCTGTGCTCTGCGTCCATGACCTGGGGGCTATTGTGGCCCTCAGGCCGGGTTTCAGAAGAGACTGAAGAGTTATTGGGATTCTCCTGGCCCCCAATGATCACCATTACAGGGGGTTCAGTTGAACATGCATTCTGGTGGGCAAGGAATTCAGCTGGGTCAGAGAATTGTGCGCAGCACTTGGCACAGACTTGGGGGTGGTCCTCCTCACTAGCATCACCTGGGGAGAAACAAGAAGCGAGAGCGTGGGTGGTGCGGTTGGGATAGATATACAGAGGCTCTAATTAACAGCGATCCCAGTAACCGCTAGTTGGGGGTGGGGATGATGAGCTCACATCAGGTCATGCAAGAGGCTATAGAGCTCAGTCCCAACTGGAGACACCCTAGCATGCGGGGTGGGGTGGGGATTGCGGTGAGAGCACGCGTGAGCTACAGCCTTTCCCAAACCTCCCCCACTCCCAACCCCCAACCTCGGTCACCAGCCAGCTTAAGGAATGGACCGAGAGGACAGGGGCCTGTACAGAGAATCGTTCATTTTCATCCTGTCCACCCAAAGTCCTTCCCCCTGCTCACTACCTCTCCCCCCCACCCCCACCCCCACCCCGTGTCCCCTCCGCGCTCATTCCGGCCCTGGCAGGGCCCTACCGCACCTCTAAGCTCCGTGGGCTCCCCGCAGGGCCCCCCGAGAAGGGAGCTCCTCCCGGCTTCGTGCGCCATGGTTGCAGGGGAGGTGGAGGGCCCGGTGGAGTTAAAGACAATGGATATCGCGATTGGGGGAGGCGGCAGTGGCCGCCGGGACTGCGGCAGCCTCTGCACCCAGCGGCCAAGACTGCGGAGAAGGAGATCGGCAGCGGGGGCAGGGAGCAGTCGTGGAGGGGGAGGGGAGCGAGGAGGCGCGGAGGAGGGGAGGAGCTGGAGCGAGAAAGCTAGGCGAGGGGAGACGGGGGAGGAGAGCAGCAGAGGGGAGTTCGTGGGGAGGAGCTACAGGATCCAAGGAGGGAGCGGGGAGGGGGACAGAAGGTGGGGGCGGGAGCCCATTGGATTTCCGAAGTCACAGTGACAGGTGCTGTGGAGCAGGGTGGGGGTCCACCTTTCCTTGCTTTCTGCGAGCTCCCCCCTTTCAAGATGTCTTTGCCCAGGCCTGCCCGCCCCCGCCTGCAAGCTCAAGGGGGCACAGTGGGAAACATAGCCCTGCTCAATAGAGCAGAGCGGTAGGCTTCTCTTATTTTTCTTTGGATAAAGGCTCCGCTGAGCCTGGAAAACGTGCACTCCAGAGAGGGTGGTCTGATCTGAGGTCGGAGGGCCAGATGGGGAGGGGAGTCCAGAACATCTACCTCTCATCAACACACAGGGACCTCAAAATACCCCAAGTTTTGTCCTGTCTTCCTCACCTCCATTTCCCTTTCCCCTACTCGAAGAAGTTTCTCAGGGTGGGAAGCACAAGGGGGAATTTACAAGGAAGTCATTTCAGGACTCCTCTCCGCGGAACACTAACCCCCTTTACTCTCCGCCCTTCCTCCCCCAGAATAATAGCTGAATGCAAGTTACTCCACAGATCACCCAACCCACACCTAATTTATAGAGTTCATGCTTATTTAAGGAGCCATCTCCCATTTAGTACCCCCTTAATCCTTCCTCCTCCTCCATTGTCCTTTGGCAACACAGGCACACTGTCACTAATAAGGAGAATTGGGTCTGAGGAGATGTTAGCCTGCAGAGACCTACATATAGGCCCACCTAGTTTAGCTCTGGGGGGATGGGGGGTAGAGCTCTTTCTGGAACAATGGCGAAAATGCAGTAGGAGCTACCAGGCAACCTTTCCTATTCTAAAGCCCTTTTCAGCCCCAACCTGGTTTGAATGCTTAGAAGTGACTTCACACTTGCTTCCACCAGAGACCACCTTGGGTTCAGAGACAGTATAAATATGAGTAAGAGACCCCCTGGACCATTCCCTTTCTACCTGGAATGAATTTTAAATGGTTTTCCTACTTGTTATGCCATCATTGCCCTTTCTATAAAGCAGCATTGTAGCTGCACTATCTTCCTCAGAGAAATATCATGACTAAATCTTGAGTAAACCTTGCTAAATATCAATATGTACGTATGAGACTTTAAGGGGGGGGGTGTTCCTGAATATTATAGATTAAATAATTTACATTGCTAGTGGCAAAATAAAATAACCCAAAGTACACATATACTAAAATGAGACCTGGGGCCTCCCTGGTGGCGCAGTGGGTTAAGCAATGCACTATGAAGCAAACCACAGCCACTGCAGCATGGGTTCGATCCCTGCTGCTGGCCAGGGAGGGGACCCACATGGTACAGCAGACCTCTCCTGCTGTGCCCGCTGCTCCCCTCAGCAGTGTACTTATGTTGATCTGCCTGTTCTGCTCCCTGCTCTCTGTGTTGAATCCTCTCACCCCCCCATACTTCTGGCCTGTACCCCGGTGCTTGTGTGCATAAATAAATAAATCTAAAAAAAATAAATAAATAAAAAATAAAATGAGACCTGTTTTTCACATTGCTTATAGATCATATTGATTTCTGAGCTAAGATGTTGGCTGGTATCAGTGGCATAAGGCAGGGTTAGGAAGTCTTTTGAGGAGAGCTAAAATAATACAAGAAACATACATTTCCCTTTTCAACACAATTTTTGCTGTCTTTTTAAAATTAAAAACATTGAGTTCAAGTAAGTTAAAGTTTTGAAACTTCAGACAATCTTAGTACTGTGAATCATGGCTCTGAAACAGGTGATCTATCTGCCCCTTGCCATGAGGAAGAGGAGGGTCTGTTTTCAAGTATGGTAAGTCACAGGTTAGTACAATGGTTGCTCATTTTCATTGATAAGGAAATTGAAACTTGGAGAGGTTAAGTGACTTTTCCAAGTTCACACAGTAATTCAGTAAAGCAAGCATTCAGAATTTTGACTCCTGTCCAATGTTTTCTCCTGCACATCAACATTGTGTGGCTTCCCTAATGCTGGAGAAAGGGGCCTGTGTGGGGGCCTACCTGCCATTTGCTCTCTGGCCTCAGCAAGGGAGAGGGAATCAGATGGAGGTTTCTACTGAGCATTTGTTAATTAGCATTGAACATTTGATATCAAGTTGCTGTTTTGTCAAGTCTTCCTACAAGAAAAAAAATCCTTTTCTTTTCATCTTCTCCTGGGAAACACTGTTCCCTTTCTTGCTCTTTAATAAAACTTGCTTTCTGATGCGTAATTTGATCTGCACTCTTCTTTAAGGTAAATTTAGTCCCTGGTGAAAGGTGACTGGATCAACAGCCACCTGTAAGAGGAACCCTCTATTTCTCAGCACTTTGCACTCACTGCCTGTCCTGAAAAGAGGGGCAGGATTCTTAGGCAGACATGAATGAAGTCATAAACACAGGAATAAACTAAGCTGGTAATGGTGTCCCTAGATAGCAGATAAGGTGAGGTAAGCTAACCTGGGTCACATGTAAAGTCTGGAATGGATAAAGGACTAAGACCTGGATATGCCTGTTTAAATTTATAAAGATGGCCTCCCTGGTGGCACAGGGGTTAAAGACACAGTGCTGTCAATCTATCACCAGTAGCTGTGACATGAGTTTTTGATCCCCCCCACTCAGCCAGGTAGGTGACCCACATGGTGCAGCAGACCTCTCATGTCTTGGCCCACTGCTCCCCTCAGCAGTGTATTTCAGTTAATCTGCCTGCTCCCTAATCTGTCTCTGGTGGATCAGCTCTCTTCTACACACACACCTCTGGCCCACACCCCAGTTCTTGTATGCATAAATAAATAAATCTTTTAAAAAAATAAATAAATTTATAAAGAGCTGAAATGGTAAGGAAAAGGGGAATCGGGTGACTTTCTAGCCTGGTAGCTCCTCAAATGGCTGCTTTAGGCTTCAGAGAGAATGGTTACTGAGAACAATAAGAAAAATAGATGGGTAGTGTGCAGCAGGGTGGAACTGCTAAACATCAGTTCCCAAATTTTGTTTCCCTTTGGAATTACCAAGAGGGCCTTATAAAATCCAGAGCGCCAGATCAATTAGTTCAGAATCTGTGAGAGCAGGACCAAGCATCAGTATGTTTATAAAGCTCCTCGGCTGATTCCAAGGTATTACCAAAGATGAGAACAATGGTATGTACTACCCTTCTACCCTACTACTTGCAAATTTTACCTGTGTGCAATCTGATCAAAATGAGGACATGGACAACATCAGCCTCTGTCTTCCGTCTTCTCTCCTCTGCCTACAACCACACTTACATTCTGTTTCTGTGGACAGGATTTGATATGATTTGTACCTGACTGAATTCAAGCAAAGTTATTGTCTTTGCCAGGGTATGACTCTTGAGCTGTATTTCTAATTGTAAGATGAAGGGTTTTGTTCCACATAGAGTCCAAGCATTATCCACTCATTAAGATACCACATTCAGCCTCTCTGGTGGCGCAGTGGGTTAAGCAACGCACTATGAAGCAAACCACAGTCACTGCAGCACGAGTTCGATCCCTGCTGCCGGCGGGGGGGGGGGGGGGGGGGACGGGGG
>JAGFMF010011926.1:229769-256958 GCA_019455555.1 Galemys pyrenaicus | reverse complement strand
GCAGACCTCTCCTGCTGTGCCCGCTACTCCCCTCAGCAGTGTACTTCAGTTGATCTGCCTGTTCTGCTCCCTGCTCTCTGTGGTGAATCCTCTCACCCCGCCATACTTCTGGCCTGTACCCCAGTGCTTGTATGCATAAATAAATAAATCTTTAAAAAAAAAAAAAAGATAACCACATTCTGGGCCCTCCCTGGTGGCATAAGGGGTTAAGTCTCAGCACTATGAAGCATCAGTTAAAACAAAACAAACAAAAACTATGAAGCATCAGAAGCCACTGTAGCACAAATTCAATCCCTGGCCAGGGAGCTGACCCACATGACTCAGCAGATGTCTCCTATTTAGTCCACTGCTCCCCTCAGCAGTGTATTTCAGTCAATATGCCTGTTTTGCACCCCACTTTGTCTCTGGTGAATCCTCTCACACAGGCACACCTCTGGCCTACACCACAGCTCTTGTGTGCATAAATAAGTAAAACAAATCTTTTAAAAAAGAGACAACTACATTCTATTACATTGGACCAACACTAATTGGTAGTGTCCATCATTATAAATTGATTGTGTGACTGCTGCTATATAAACTACTTGTGAGATGGTCTTATCTTCTCCTTACTCCTTTCCTTCATTCACACACATAATCCTTGGCTACTAATTTGCCTTGGTGTTTGCAACACAGTAGACAAATAGGCACCGTGATTTCTCCATTTAATGCTAAGTGAGAAAAATATGTTTCTAGAAAAGAAATGGATCAAACAAGAATTTTTTTTAAAAAAGATTTATTTATGCATACAAGAGCTGGGGTGTAGGCCAGAGGTGTCGAGGTGTGTGTGTGTGTGTGAGAGAGAGAGAGAGCGAGAGAGAGAGAGAGAGCGAGAGAGAGAGAGAGAGAGAGAGAGAGAGAGAGAAGGAGAGAGAGAGAGAAGTCACCAGGGACAGAGTGAGGAGCAGAACAGGCAGATCTACTGAAATACACTGCCGAGGGGAGCAGTGGGCAAGACAGGAGAGGTTCGCTGCAATCTCCCTGGCCGGGGCTGGAGCTTGTGTTGCAGTGGTTGCCCATAGCTTCATAGTGATGAGCCTTAAACCCTTGCGCCACCAGGGAGGCCCCAAGAAATTGTTCTTTGTTTTGTTTTTATTTAAAGATTTATTTATTTATGCATACAAGAGCTGGGTTACAGGCCAGAGGTGTGGGGGTTGAGAGGATTCACCAGAGACAGAGTGGGTACCAGAACAGGCAGATCGACTTAAATACACTGCTGAGGGGAGCAGCAGGTGAGGCAGGAGAGGTAGCTGCACCATGTGGGTCAGCCCCCTGGCGGATGGCAGGGATAGAACTCGTGCTGCAGTGGCTGTGGTCTGCTTCATAGTACATTGCTTAACCCATTGCGCCACCAGGGACGCACAAGAAATTGTTTTTTTAATGAACATTTTTCTGAAAGCAAAGAACTGAGAAATTAAGATGAAGTTCATACCACTTGGGAGTCAAATGGGACTTTATAGAGCCCCTTAGAGAGAGCTAACCCTCCAGTGATTGGAAGTGTCAATTCTGAATCAGATTGACCTAAGTTAACTCCCAGTTCTAGCACCTACTAACCTTTGTGACCTTGGCACTAGGAGGCTAGCTGCTTTCTCAAAGGCTTAGATTTCACTTGAAATGGGGATAAGTCACCAAGAGACTAAAATTCTGATACATGTTTTCAAGTATGGCAAGTCATAGCTTAGTACAATGGTTGTATATTTTTATTGATAAAGAAATTGAAACTTGGAAGTGATAGCATTGAAAAGGTGTGGAAAAGCCTTGAAAATGTTATGCCAAGTGAAGTAAGTCAGGATGAATACCGTATGATTTCACTGTATGAGGCACTTGTAATTGGTAAATTCAGAGACAAAAAGTGGTATGATGATTGCCAGGAGTTGGGGAAGTTAGCTATAACTCTAATTAGTATAGAGTTTTAGTTTTGCAAGATGAAAGAGTTCTAGAGATGAACAGTGATGTTGGTTACCCAACATTGTGAAGATTCTTAATGTCACTGAATTGTACTTAAAAATTATTAAAATGATAAATCTTGTTATGAATACTTTACCATAATAACAAAAATGTCTTTTAAATGGGGTTTGTAATAGGAGAGTTGGGAGGAATAGACGAGAAGAAATATATAAAGTGGGCCTCCAAGATGGCCTAGGAGTTAAATTTCAGTGCTGTTATCTCAATGACCTGAGTTTGATTCCTGACCAGGGGGCTAACTCACACTGTGCAGGAGACCTCTCCTGTTTCACCAGCTACTCCCCTTAGCAATGAATTTCAGTAGATCTGCCTGCCTGTTGTGCTCTCCACTTTGCCTCTGGTGAATCCTCTCTCTCTCTCTCTCTCTTTCTCTCTCTCTCTCTCTCACACACACACACACACACACACACCCTCTGAACCCCAGTTCCTTGGAAAAATAAATGTCTTTTAAAAAACACATAAAGGGTCTGCAGAATACCAAACAAGTAGTAAATGTTCTGAAAATATTAACGATGAGTATAATTGATGGGTATAATTATTTAAATACCGAAAACTGGAGCCCTGGGAGAAGGGACTTGCCCAAGGTCACATAGCTTCAGGGTCCAAAGTGAATTGAAAATCCTGGTTCCTGTATGCTTATCCTGTATCTATTGCACCAAGCCTGAGTTACTTTCTAGTACTCAGAAATGTTTTCTGTTTGACCCAAGAACACCTGGGATTGAGTGATTCAGAGCTTAAGAGCCTGAAGGGTGATGCTCTCAACTTCTAATATGAAAAAAATAGAGCATTCAAGAGGCTACTTTTGCCTTCTATCCCCCTTTGTGCTCCTGATGTCTGCCAGCTTCCATTTCTCCCTCTAGGTCTGTTTGGCTGTTGTCCTGGTTTCTCCTTCTCACTAAATATCTGGGTTTCTGATCGTTTCCTTTATTTCCCAGATGTACTAGTTTAAATTTTCCCTATTCACAGCCCTTATGTTCTCTAACCAGATTTCTAGACTCTGTAGGGGAGAGACAAAAGTTTTTTCTCTCCAGAGTTTTTAAGTAAATAGACTATTTCCTTCTCATCACTTAAGTGCAATGACTATTTGTTAGGTTTTGGTGCTCTGGTCAGAAAAGCTGAGAAAAAACAGGGCTGGAAAACAGGTTTTCACACTGTTTCTTGGTGCCATCTTAAGTCACTGCAGAGATGGGGCTTTTATAATATGCAACAAAGGCTCAGCATTTGCTTGTCACATATGGTAAACATGGCTTAAAAGAAGGCAAAAACTCCTGAAAAACCTAGCCTGCTAAATAAATGTCTGCTGATGCTCCCAATGATAACCAGGGTTTCACAGATACACCAAAAGGCTCAAAAAAGAATAACCCTCCCCCCATCCAACCTAATTTTGGGACATGCAGAACAAGACACTGTCTCTGAAGTAGAAGGAAGAGTAAGGTGCCTGATGATCAGAGAAGCAAACAGAAACCCTAGGGATGGAAAAGAAGGGAGTGTGAAATTTATAATTCAGCAAGGAGTTTTAAGATTTGAGCAAGTACATGTCTTGTGGTGTGTATGTGTGTTTGTGTGTTTATACAGAGAGAGAGCTCATAGGAGACATACAGATGATAATCTGTATCTCCTGAATGTGACCCAAGGACCCTCTAGATCATGCAAGTAATCCAGAATCTTTCAGGAGAATTCTGATCAGAAAATCCTTAGGATTTCTTCAGGCACATCTTAAAAGGTTACTTACTGCTTTCTTGCTTCTTGCAGTTATGCTTCTGACTTTTAAGGTTCAAAGACAAAATTTCAACTGCAATCTGTTGCTGCCATTTGGTTGAAGTCTACACTGTTTCTATGGGGATAGCTGTGGAGTAACAACCTTGTTCAACTATTCATGGCCCCAAGTGGGAGCTGTGGCTCAAAAGGCTTGAGAACCCACTCAGGGCAATTGTGAAATATTCCTTCACACAAGATTTTTCTCAACTGTAGTATGGGAAATGGCGGAGCCAGCTTCGAAAATCTGGGGAGAGGAGAGGAGGGGTTGCCTGTTGGGTGGGGAGGATTCAGCATAGTTCCACAATTGAACCAGCAGGGGAGCAGGACTGCGAGGCAACTCTGAGGCTCTGGGGGAAGTCTCCTGGAGAGTAGCAAGAGGAAACATCCGGCCTGTAGCAGCATTAAAGGGGGGTTAATGTGTCCCTGGAGGGAAGGATGCCACCATCATGAACCTCTTAATGTGGGCACAGTGGGATCCCCTCAAAGCGGTGACTTAAGGAGGATGTGTTCTCCCCAAAACATGTTCTCCCCAAACAATATGTTTGTTAAGGTTGTTAGGTTGTTCTGTGGAGCACTAATTTGATCTGAATTCATTTTTTTACAACAGGTGGAAGGGTAAACTTAATGATTTAGATTCAGTCACTACAAATACACTATCCTAGAGCTTTTCAGGTCACACAGCTCATAAAGAAATGCTGAAGTTTGCCAAGAGGTTCCTGAACTTTGGGTATATTTCAGTATTTTCAGGAAATGCCACAAATGTACAGGCAGCCAATACCACAAATAATGATAATAAGTACCCACCCATATTAAGTATTCAATGCTGGGGATATTACCACATGTTTCAAGCACATAGTTACATTAGTTATTTCTTCCCAAATGCTTTACATGTATTAAATCATTTAGATTCACAATAACCTATCCACCCCTGCCTTAGAGATGAGGAAACCGAGGCAAAAGAGGCAAAGTAAACCAGCAGGCTCACACAGCGATCAAATTGTGGAACCAGGATTTAAATTCTGAAAGTCTGGTTCCTGAACAGCTGTGCTTAGGTAAATCAATGGTCTGCTAAATAAATCCAGTAGTTTATTCCTGAGCCAGGACTTTCAGAATTGCACAATGCTACATGTGCAGCCACACTATGTCCAAAAGTTGCTTGATCCTCAGAATAACCCAGATATTTGCAAAGAGATATAGAATCCCAGTCTCTAGCCCAGATCAAGCAAGTGCGGAAAACTCTAAGCATCAGGAAACCTAGTTTTTTGTCCTTACTGTGCCTGTTTCTGAGACTTTGGGCAATGTGACTTCTCAATACCTTGGTTGCTCCATTGTCCGTCTCTTATTTACTGGAATGTTATAAGAATACAAGAAATTTTTTCCTCCTCATAAAGAAGCCCGTTACTTAAGAAACAGATTAATAACCTCATAAAGTGACATGCATAGGTTAACAGGCACGTTAACTCAAACTTTTTTGTTTTTAGTTTGGCCTGCTGAAGCATGAACTGAAATGCTTCTACCCCAGGTGACACAGATCCACACCCCAAAGCAGACCGCCTCTGACCGACATTAGCGCTCTCCCTCTGGGAGCACTGATCGGCTCTCAGCTCAGCTCAACAATGAGAAACTTTTTTTTCTTTTCCCTCAGGGAAACCTTCACGTTTATCCAATTCATTCTCTTGCAACCCAACTCTCCAGAAAGGAAAAGGGTTGGGGGGCGGGAGGGGGGGGGGAGAGAACGTGTGTGGGGAGGAATCCCACCCCTAAGAGACGGTCTTCAGGTCTGAGGACGTTACTTAGCAACGGCACAAAGACCAGTGAGCAAAGGGGGACCTGGGGAGAAAACTCTTGGGTGGGGAGAAGGAGCCAGTTTGAAAACTCCATTTCATCAAGAGAAAACAGCGAGGAAAACACAAACAGAAGCATTCCAGAGAAAAGCCAACTGGGACTTATCCCCCCGCACAGGTCATCTCCTTACTCCCTGCATCTCAACTCCTTCAAACCCCCGATGACCAAGTCCTTCCCCAGGTTTCACCCCTGGCCCAGCTGCCCTCCCCCTTACCCTGGCCTGACCCACACAGGCTGAAACTCAGGGCTCCCCACCCCTCCCCAGGCACCCACCGTTCTCAGACGCGCTGGGACCTTCGCAGTCCGAGATTAACTGTTGGGGTTTCCGCTGCTTTCGCCGAGACATTCCCGGGTAGAGGTGGGGTAGGGAGGGGCAACGCTCACTTAGTCTTAACCGGGGTGACCAGGTCTGGTGTCCCCCTTGGGTCTGAAGCCAACTGACGTCTCTCCCTCTGTGCAAATCACTGTGTAGCAGAGACGTTCTCCCTTCTCAGAGACAGACAGACAGACAAACTCCTGCTCCCGAGCTCGCGCTCTCTCTGATTCCGTCCCTGACTCTCTCTTTCTCTCTCAATCTCTGCAAGTCTTTAAAGGGGAGACGCCCCCTTTTTTTTCTTCAGCTTCTTCCCTACGCTTCTGCAGCTCCCATTGTAAAAGCAAAAATCCTAATCTTTCCGCACACTCTTTTCTTTTGTACTGCAGAGGGAAGGATTTAACCCTCTCCTTCCTGCCAGGGCTCCGGGCCTCTCCCGGTGCTGTCTGTTTAGAAAATGTCCTGTCCTTGTTTTTTAACTCTTCTGCCAAGATGTTCATGGTGCTTTTGGGTCTTTCATCATTCTGTGCCACCTTGTTTGGTAATGTGACTGCTTCTGGGGTGTAAACTGAGTGAAGTACTTTCTGTTATATTCTGATTTTTTTTTTAAAGATTTATTTATTTATGCATACAAGCACTGGGGTACAGACCAGAGGTGTGGGTGGTGAGAGGATTCACCACAGACAGAGCGGGGAGCAGAACAGACAGATCAACAGAAGTACACTGCTGAGGGGAGCAGCAGGCAAGGCAGGAGAGGTCTGCCATGCCATGTGGGTCCCCTTCCTGGCCAGCAGCAGGGATTGAACTCGTGCTGCAGTGGCTGTGGTTTGCTTCATAGTGCATTGCTTAACCCACTGTGCCACCAGGGAGGCCCTATATTCTGATTTTTTAAAAAAGATTTATTTAGTTATGCATACAAGAGCTGGGGTGTAGGACATAGGATTCACCAGAAACAGAGTGGGAAGCAGAACAGGCAGATCTACTGAAATACACTGCTGAGGGGAGCAGTGGGTGAGCAGTGCTGTACCATGGTGGGTCAGCTCCCTGGTGGGGGGTCAAACTTGTGTTGCAGTGGCTGCCCTTAGCTTCATAGTGCTGAGACTTAACCCCAGGGCCATCAGGGAGGCCCCTATATTCTGATTTTGAAACCAAGAAGTCAGTCCCAGTGGAAAATGAGGATATGAAAGGTTGACTAAAATAATTTGAGTAAAAATGGACAGTCTTATTATTTATATATAACTCTAATTTATAGAATATTTTCATGCATGTGACATTATGAATATGTCTGAACTCAGCACAGCAAAGTTTACTATTCTGATTTATAGATGATTCCTTCATAAACAAACCAAAAGTCTCTTTGAGGTTAAGTAATCTACCCAACGATGCACAACTATGATGTTACAGAGAGGGGCAAGAGGGGCAAGAGGGGTGGAAGCCAGGTGCACCTAGCCAGGTGCATTTCCCCTCTACATTGTTAGTGGTGCAATAATGGGACCAGACTCATAGCAGGAAAAGAAACTGATCTTAAAGAATCTCATTAAAAATAGCAACAGTAAGATAGACAGATAGATAGATAGATAGATAGATAAAAGTAGCAACTGTGTCAGTGGCTTTCTGTCTCTCCCACTCCTGTTCAGTTCCCAGGATTGAAGAGGTCCACAAGGTAGATGAGTTCCATGCTACACCAGGGTACATACAGTCTACAAGGAGGCACTTACAGCTCAATAAGTACGAACTTCTGATAGTACGGTGAACTCTCCAGTGAATTTGTGAGCTCTCTGTAACATGTTCTTACATGGGCTGAAACAATTTCAGGTATTCTATAGAAAGAATTTCCATGTGGATGAAGTTGGACCTTTACAAATACATCTCTAAAATATACATCCTTTGGCAACCAACCAGGTCTTTCCCTCTCAGGTCTCACCCTCTCAAGGGGTGACTAAATTGTCTTTGTGTGTCTGCCAGATTTAGCGTAATGATGCTGAACATAGATATGCCCTATTTTCTAATTATAATGCGTAAGTCCTCTTCTTTCAGCTTTATTTACCTTTTACTTTCCTGCTGAGATTTGAGAGAACATTGAAAATACCCTCAGTTAGGAAACGGGAAATTATTTTCCCCTTTGGAGTTTAATGATGTAGATCTCTGGTCACTGTATCTTCAGAGAAATGCAAAGCAGGGTTCACTCACATTTTTGGGTGTAAACTTGAGGTTGTCTTCATTTCTTCCCTTACACAAATCCAGGTTAGTTCAGCAATACTAAGAAAGGCCTACAGAACAGATGGTAGGAAGGTTGCTAGTGAGAAATGAGACCGGTACTCAGGGCTTCAGAAGGAAGCATTCTGATCTTTGCTTTGGCTTTCACTGAATTTCCATTATTGTACTAGTCCTTTGGGGTCAGGACCCTAGGTGGCTCCCTTACATCCCATCCTTGAAACTTCTTCTAACATTGTCTAATTCATGCTGTTAACTCCCCCAGGGGAGACAGGTGTAGTGATTGTCGTGATTGTGGGGTTATTGTAGGATAAATGGGAAGAACAGGCAGGAAAACTCATCTCTCAATGGGCCAGACTGGGTCCTGTCACCCTCCCATCCCTGCTGTTTTCATCATGACCTCTTCTTTGAAAAAAGTAAGGAGAGAAGGAGTAGAGCTTTCTGCTTTTCTCAGGAGTCTATGAAATCTCCAAGAGCAGATTTGGGAGTCTACTATTTGTCTCTTTCCTAGGTCTTGTCTGTCTTGTCTTTTCCTATTTTTTTTCTACCCTCCTACTTGCTGGCCTTATTGTGAAAGGAAGGACTCTTTCCCCTCCTCTCCTTTCTTCCGCCCTCCCCCATTTACCATTTTTTTCCTTTTACCTCTCCACTGTGGCCTCTTGACCTCCCCACAGAGTTACAAAAGTAAAATCCTTGAAGAGATGCTGCTGTGGGAATGTTAATGAGCCTTCCCCACAAAGGGGCAAAGACTTTACTTCACTGAGTTGGAAAAAAGCCCCTTTGAAAAGGGGTTTCTGTGTGTGGTGAAGTGGAGAGGGGAGGGGTAAGAGAGGGAGGGATGGAGAGGGAGAAAAGAAGGGAGGGAGAGTCAGGAAGAGATTGAAAGGAGAGAGAGAAACTAGAGAGAGAGACAGAGACACAGACAGAGACAGAAATGGAGAGAAAGGAGATAAACTTAATAGTGCAATGCAAGAAAATATTAAAACTATACTTTTCTTTATTCAATTTTGGAAAATGTTCTACTTGTGGGGATTAAAGATAATAAAGGATAGGAGAAAGGGACTTATCCTGACATCCCACCCTCAGTTCCTTCCCATATATGGGAACCTGAGAGGCTCTAGGGAGAATAATCTGGATGGGGAAAACTGGTGTGGCCTCTTCTGGTTTTGTGCTCCCGTCTTAAGATATTTTCTAAATTAGTGAACATTTGCTCCTTTGCTTCCTTATCAACTACTGGCCTAATAATTTTTTCTCTTCTCAAGAATAACTTAAAGTTGAGGTGTATACATTATGGAGCCAATTTTCAAGCCAAACCACAGAGCATATCTCTATCATTTGTGAGGAAAGATTGCCTCTGAATTAATTAAAATTCATGTTAAGGTATTTTAGTGTCAAAATCAAGTACTTAAAAATTAAAGGCATGTTATTGCTTTTTATTTTTAAAATTTAATTAATTAATTAATTAATTTAAAATTTTTATTTATTTATACACACAAGAGCTGGGGTACAGGGCAGAGGCATGGGGGTGGGGGAGGGATGAGAGGATTCACCAGAGACAGAGTGGGAAGCAGAATAGGCAGATCCATTGACTGAAGTACACTGCTGAGAAGAGCAGTGGGCAAGACAGGAGAGGTCTGCTGTGCCATGAGTCTCCTCCCTGGATACTTCACAGTACAGTGCTCAACCTGCTGCATCACCAGGGAAGCCCTATTTTTTTTTTTTTTAAAGATTTTTATTTATTTATGCATACAAGAACTGGAGTACAGGCCAGAGGTGTGGGGGTGAGAGGATTCACCAGAGATGGAGTGGGGAACAGAACAGGCAGATCCACTGAAACACATTGCTGAAGGGAGCAACAGGAGAGGCAGGTGAGGTCTGCTGTGCCATGTGGGTCTCCTCCCTGGCCAGGATCGAACTCCTGATGTAGTGGCTGCAGATAGCTTCATAATGTGGTGCTTAACCCCTCGTGCCACCAGTAGGCCCCGTTATTGCTTTTTATTTATTTATTTATTTATTTATTTATTTATTTATTTATTTATTTATTTATTTATTTAAGATTATTTTATTTATGCATACAAGAGCTGGGAGTAGGCCAGAGGTATGGGGGATACGGGGTGATGAGATTCACCAGAGACAGAGTGGGGAGCAGAACAGGCAGATCAACTGAAGTACACTGCTGAGGGGAGCAGAGGGCACAGCAGGAGAGGTCTGCTGTACCATGTGGGTCCCCTCCCTGGCCAGCAGCAGGGAGGCCTCCGTTATTGCTTTTTAAAGAAAGCAGTCTTTATGCTTGTCTTTCAGAGATCCCTACACAGTGTTCTGTGATACCAGCACAACATTCCAGCTAAACAAGCCCAGAAATGTGAGGAACAAAAAGAAGGTGATTGGAAAGAGTTCCTTGGAAGAGAAAGATGGGAGCAAGTCAGGAATGCTAATCCCCAGAGGTCTGTACTCTTCTGAATTCACTGTAATTACATGGGAAATTTAGAATTCATATTCCTGCCTTAATCCAGATATACTTAATCAGACTCTCAGGTGTTTAAACAAGCTCTTCAATGATTCTTTTGCAGAGTCAAGTTTGAGACAATTGTTCTTGAACCATGGACTCTAGAGCACTAGGGGACTGCAGAGTCCATGCAAGGGAATCCTTATACACACGAACAGGTCCTGGCCTGTGGAGTGAATAAATAACGTGCCTCTCAGATGTATATGCCACTGTTGGCCAATGTTTGTCGATGTTGTTAAGATGAATACACTTTTAAGTCATTTATAAATGTTTCTAAACCCATAGTGACTTTTGCCCTACAGTTCAACCTTGTCACGTTGTTTCCATGACTCAACATGAGGGGCCAATACATATCTGGCATTTTGTTCAATGCCTCTTTTCTCAGCACAACACTCCTTAGCATTTTTCTTTTTTAGGTGGTTATTGTTGTTGTTTTAAAGATTTTAATTATTTTTAAGATTTTTAAAATTTTAAAATTTATTTATGCATACAGGAGCTGGGGTACAGGCCAGAGGTGTGGGGGGTGTAAGAGGATCCACCAGAGACAGAGTGGGGAGCAGAACAGGCAGATCGACTGAAATACACTGCTAAAGGGAGCAGCAGGCATGACAGGAGAGGTCTGGGCCATGTGGGTCAGCAACCTGACTGGGGATTGAACTTGTGCTGCAGTGACTGCTGATAGCTGATACTTAACCCCTTGTGCTACCAGGGAGGCCCACTAGCATTTTTATTGATGGGAACAATCATAGCTTCAATGTATCCTGTGTGCCACACCTTTTGAATACATGATGTGGGGGTGAGGGGGCCTCCCTGGTGGTGCAAGGGATTAAGCACTGCACTATGAAGCATCTGCAGCCACTGTAGCACAAATTCAATTCCGGACCAGGAGGTGATCTACATGGGACAGCAGACATCTCCTGTCTCACCCACTGCTCCCTACAGCAGTGTATTTTATTTAGTCTGCCTGTTCTGTTCCTTACTCTGTCTCTGGTAAGACCTCTCAATCCCCACACCTCTGGCCTGTACCCCATTTTTATATGCATAAATAAATAAATCTTTTTTTAAGAAATGAATGCATGATGTCATTTAACCCTTAAAATAACTTTGCGGGCCTCCCTGGTGGCGCAGTGGATTAAGCACTGCACTGTGAAGCAAACCACAGCCACTGCAGCACAAGTTCAATCCCTGCTGCCAGCCAGGGAGGGGACCCACATGGCATGGCAGACCTCTCCTGCCTTGCCTGCTGCTCCCCTCAGCAGTGTACTTCAGTTGATCTGCCTGTTCTGCTCCCTGCTCTCTGTGGTGAATCCTCTCACCCCCCACACCTCTGGCCTGTACCCCAGTGCTTGTATGCATAAATAAATAAATCTTTAAAAAAAAACTTTGCAGGGGCCTCCCTGGTGGCGCCGTGGGTTAAGCAACACACTATGAAGCAGACCGCAGCCACTGCAGCACGAGTTCGATCCCTGCTGCCGGCCGGCCAGGGAGGGGACCCACATGGCGCGGCGGACCTCTCCTGCTGTGCCCGCTGCTCCCCTTAGCAGTGTACTTCCGTTGATCTGCCTGTTCTGCTCCCTGCTCTCTGTGGTGAGTCCTCTCACCCCCCCACACCTCTGAACTGTACCCGTGCTTGTATGCATAAATAAATAAATCTTTTAAAAAAAAAAAACTTTGCAAAGAAAACATTATATAATCCTCTTCTTAGAATACAGAACACCCCATTTTATAAATGAAGAAACTGAGGACTACCTTGGAATTGACAAAATAGCTTTCTTGTTCAAGATCTCATAACTGATAAATGGCAGGCTGAAATTTGCCCAAGCAATGCCTGGTTGGACAGCTTGTGTTTTTTCACACAATGTGGCACTTGATTGCTGCCCCACCGATTTCATTATTATAGGCCTCATTTTCTGGCTGCAGACCTAAAGGATGACTTAAACTTTCAACTTCAAAAGAAAATTTGAAGATCTACATGTCGATATCTACAACAAATTATGATACTTATAATTACATATACTACCATGTGGTCTTTGTCTTGCCAAAAAGGGGAAGGCAATAGAGAATAAGGAAAAAGTGCCCTTTGCAAAACTTTACTACATACAAAAGCATAGACAGACAATATCTAGTCTTAGTAGATGAATTCCACCTGGTCTCTTTTGGGTGGCAGTTGCCATGGTATTTTAGGGGCAGATGGAGGAAATAAAGATCAAAGAGGGTTATTGAGACTGAGTCTAGTCTGGTGTTTCAGAGTTCATTCTGCAAAGGGTAGTAGGAGTTTGAATACTTATAAGAGGAAGGATGGACCTTGTACTTTTGACTTTCCTTCATTTCTCCATGTTACTCATGTTAAATAAAGGGGAAATGGAGTTGATGTGAAGAGCAGGTAGTGGAACTGAAAAAGGAGTTTGTAGGGGAAGTGCCCTGAGCCTCACAGGTAGAAGGAGACAACTGGGTGGGGGTGGGAATAGAGAGAAATATACATATGTTGTCAAGAGAGAAGTGATAGAAACAATTTACTAAAGTTCTGGGGATCTTGAGATTCCCCAGTTGGTCATTAGAAAGATAATCAACAATTCAACAATGTGTGGTGATCAGGGAGGAAGAGAGAAGGCTGAGAAAGGTGAATAAAAGATTAACTAAGGGATGAGAAAGGAAAACAAATCAGATAGGAAAGAAAGAGGCAAGTCTTTGGAAGAATATTAACGTATGGATTGAAGTTTGTCAGAAACTATGAATAATTGACCACCTATAATGAAAACACTGTCAAAGCCTTTAGGCAGACTCTTTAAGAAGGGCCTCCTAGGGGTTAAAGTTTCAACACTATCTAGCTATCCAGCTATCCCCAGCCACTGCAGCATGAGTTTGATCCTTGGGCAGCAATTACCCACATAGAGCAGCAGACCTCTCCTGTCTCACCCTCTGCTCCCCTCAGCAGTATATCTCAGTAGATTCTCCTGTTCTGCTGCCCACTCTGTTTCTGGTGAATCCCCTCACTCCCTGCACCTCTAGCCAACACCCCAGTTCTTGTGTGCATTAAAAAGAAGAGAGGCAGGCCTCCCTGGTGGCTCAATGGGTTGAGCAAGGCACTATGAAACAGACTGTAGCCACTGTTGCCTGCCAGGGAGGAGACCCACATGGTGTGGCAGACCACTCCTGCCATGCCCGCTGTTCTCCTCAGCAGTGTTTCAGTCAATCTGCCTGTTCTGTTCCCCATTCTGTCTCTGGTGGATCCTCTTACCACCCCCCCCACACCTCTGGTCTGTACCCCAGCTCTTGTATGCATAAATAAATAAATCATTAAAAAAAAAAAGAAAAGAGAGGCCTTCCTGGTGGAGCAAGGGTTAAGTCTCAGCACTCTGAAGTTATCTGCAACCCACTGCAGCATGAGTTAGATCCCTGGCCTGGGAGATGACCCACAGGGCACAGGAGACCTCTCCTGCCTTGCCCACTGCTCCCCTCAGCAGTGGATTTCAGTAGATCCCCCTGTTCTGCTTCCTGCTCTGTTTCTGGTGAATCCTTTTACCCCCACACCCAAATTCTTGTATGCATAAATAAATAAAATAGGGCCTCCCTGATGGTACAAGGGGTTAAGCACTACAGCCATTGTAGCACGAGTTCGATCCCCAGCCAGGGAGGTGACCCAAATGGCACAGCAGACCTCTCCTGTCTCACCTTCTGCTCCCCTCAGCAGTGTATTTTGGTCAGTCTGTCTGTTCTGTTCTCCACTTTTTCTCTGGTGAATCCTCTCACCCTCACACCTCTGGCCTGAACCCCAGATCTTTTATGAATAAATAAAACAATCTTTAAAAAATATACAGGATGCTTAGTGAATCTGTGTGTCCTCCTTGCACTGGTGACTATTTTAATACATATACTGCCAAATTGAGCTTCAAAGCACCATTTCTATTCTGTCCACATTTATTCAGTCAGTTTGAAATTTCAGTGCTAACATTATTTTCTTGAAATGGAAGAAGGAACATTCTCTGTTTCTCAAGGTGACTGAATAATAATCTTAGAAAATAGGGCCTCCCTGGTGGCTCAGAGGGTTAAGGTGCAGTTCTATGAAGCTATCCAAGGCCACTGCAGCACAAATTTGGTCCTTGGCCAGGGACATGAATCACATGGCACAGCAGACTTCTCCTGTCTGGCCTGCTGCTCCCGTCAGCAGTATATTTCAGCCAGTCTGCCTGTTCTGCTCCCCACTCCATCTCTGGTGTATCCTCTCACCCCACCCCCACACCTCTGGCTTGTACCCCAGTTCTTGTATGCATAAATAAATAAATCTAAAAAAAATAAACTTAACAAAATCACATTACATAACTTAAAATCTTAGAAAACAAAAATGTGTCATAACCATTGCAGTACTATGATTTTTATTCTAGATTTAAAATTTGTTTAAAATAGGAATATTAGGGCCTCCCTGGTGGCGCAGTGGAAGCAACGCAACTTCAACGCACTATGAGGCAAAGCAATGCACTGCAGCATGAGTTCAATCCCTGATGGTGGCCTGGGAGGGGACCGACAAGGCAAGGCAGACCTCTCCTGCTGTACCCGCTGCTCCCCTCAGCAGTGTACTTCCATTGATCTGCCTGTTCTGCTCCCTACTCTCTGTGGTGAATCCTCTTACCCCCCCAACACCTCTGGCCTGTACCCCCAGTGCTTGTATGCATAAATAATAAATAAATCTTTAAAAAAATAAAATAGGAATATTAAAACATATATAATATACTTTTCAAAATAAAAAGCACATTTTACAAAGTCCTATTTTGGTCATTCTTTGATATCCTGTGGTTGTCTACTTTTCTTTTTGTAAGATTTATTTATTATTATTTATGCATACAAGAACTGGGATACAGGCCAGAGATATGGGAGTGGTTGGGGGGTAGGATTCAGAGACAGTGGGAAAGAAAACAGACAGATCTACTGAAATACACTGCTGAGGGGAAGCATCTGATGAGGCAAGAGAGGTCTGCCTTCCTGGCAGGGGTTCTAACTCCCGTTGCCATGGCTGCAGAAGCTTCCTAGTGCTGGGACTTAACTCCTTGCACCACTTGTATGCCAGCTATGCTTTGTGTATAGGGACATAACCTACTGATCATTTTACCTTCCCCGAGAAATCATTGAGTAGGAGTCTAATCAGATTCTTCTGTTTTCCAGTTAAATTACCTTGGGAAAATGTCTTTAGTACTCTAGACCTCAGTTCTCTCATCTGCAATGGTGACATCAGAATAGGTGATTTTCCCACCCAATTTTTACCTCTGTGCTTTCAGTGTGAATCTCTACATCAACAAAATGATTATTGTAACATTTCTACACAGGGTCCTGCAATAATAAATCCATGAAAATCAATTTTTTAAAAATCTTAGTCTTTTTTTTTTATTTAAAGATTTATTTATTTATGCATACAAGCACTGGGGTACAGGCCAGAGGTGTGGGGGGTGAGAGGACTTACCACAGAGAGCAGGGAGCAGAACAGGCAGATCAATGGAAGTACACTGCTGAGGGGAGCAGCGGGTACAGCAGGAGAGGTCTGCCGTGCCATGTGGGTCCCCTCCCTGGCCAGCGGCAGGGATGGAACTCCTGCTGCAGTGGCTGTGGTTTGCTTCATAGTGTGTTGCTTAACCCACTGCGCCGCCAGGGAGGCCCTAGTCTTTTTTTTTTTTTTTAAGGTTTATTTATTTATGCATGTAAGAGCTGGGGTATAGGTCAGAGTCAGGGGAGGTGAAAGGATTCACCAGGGAGAGAGTGGGGAGCAGAACAGGCAGATCGACTTAAATACACTGCTGAGGGGAGCAGCGGGCTAGGCAGGAGAGGTCTGTTGTGCCATGTGGGTCCCCTCCCTGGCTGGGGATCCAACTCACTCACTGTGCTGTGGATGCTTCACAGTGAGGCGCTGAACCTGCAGTGCCACCAGGGAGCCCTGAAGTCAATTTCTAAAGGCATTTTTTAAGGTAAAAATCACCTAAATCAAAGTTGAAAGGTTGCTTTGATATTGGAACAGGTTATCATTTCCGTGAAGTATCACATGATGTAGGTGGCCTGCAGTTAGGGGGTAGGTAGAATTAAAAATATAAATGTATATCTCAGTATAAATCACACTCATGCTTATAATAGAGACAAGGAACAGAGAGAATCATTGTACTAATTGAATGGCATGCCAGGGTGGCGCTGGCTGCTTCCTTTACATATTGTTTATCCCTTTCTTTTGCAGACTTTCATGTTACTATAAATAAATTAGCATATTGAAATTAATTTGATTTACATTCATTTAAAATATTAAAATCGGGCCTCCCTGGTGGCGCAATGGGTTAAGCAATGCACTATGAAGTGGACTACAGCCACTGCAGCAGGAGTTCGATCCCTGGTGCCAGCCAGGGAGGGGACCCACATGGCACAGCAGACCTCTCCTACCTTGCCTGCTGCTCCCCTCAACAGTGTACTTCAGTTAATCTGCCTTTTCTGCTCCCCCCTGTCTGGTGGATCCTCTCACACCCCCCCAGGTCTCTGTACCCCAGTGCTTATGTGCATAAATAAATAAATCTTTTAAAAAAATTAAAATCCATCAACAACCCTCTGGTCTGCTGATCTCTGTGACCTCCAGGTATAAGTCCAGTCAAAAACCAAACAAAGTGGCTTACATGTTTATGATTCTGTCTCTCCAGATAGCAGAATCACCACTTGATATAAATTCAAGCTCAGACCAAAGAACATTTTTCAAGTCTTTTGGGCATAAGTACCAAGCTGAATTTTCCAATTAGTTACATGCTCAGCAAACACTTAACAAAAGTATTTCATTGCACCGCATTTTAAGGGCAAGTAGAATAAAAAAATAAAGACTTCTCAACATAGACTCAAGCTCATGTTTCCATTAAGAAAAGGGCAAAAGGCCTTAGGCTGAGGGAGCCCTCTCTAGTCGTGCAGAGGTTAACACCAGCTATTGCAGCAGGAATTTGATCCCTGGCCAGGGAGCTAACTCACATGGCTCATCAGTAGGCCTCTCCTATCTCACCTGCTACTCCTCTCAGCCATGTATTTTAGTACTGCTCCCCACTCTGTGAATCCTCCTACATACCCCTGCACTTCTGGCCTACACCCACATTCTTGTATGCGTAAATAAATGTTTAAATTAAAAAAAAATTATGCTGGGGTTATAAAGTTAAATAAGGCAGATACCCGTGCCTTTCCTTGAGAAGTGGGGCAGTGTTAAAAAAAGTATTACAATGTGAGGACATTTCATAGAGGTGTGCATAAAGTTCCATCCATGGGAAGAAGGGAGATTTGCCTTTGTCCACTAGCAGTAAATTATCCATCTATCTCTCCCTCCATCCCTTCTACCATCCCTCTGTTAAACAAATATTCATAACTAGTTACTATGTAAGCTTTCATGTCAATAGCCATTCTTTATGGGGCATTTCATTTTGACTACTTGAGGCTTCTTACTTGTATTTTCATTTACAGTAATCTTGTGAAGTAGACAGTGAAGTCTAGGCTTCCCCAAAATACTCAGAATAAGCCTTCCTAAGATGTTTCAACTTGGCATGTAATTTATTTCCAGTTAAAATTTAGGAGAAATTTTTACTATCTCCTTAACCTCCTAGAAGAATGAAAATTGGGGGTATTACCAAGAATTAAGATTTTTATCACAAATAACCTTTTTGTCAGAAAAACAATGGCAAGGTAAAACCTCTAGTTACAGAGCATTTAATCTCTGTCATATTGTTACAGGGTAGGGAGAGGGACACCCCAGAACCCCCAAACTTGCCCTTTTTGAATGGGTTTTGCCACTTGCTGTATTAAGATAAACATATAAGACTTTTAATGGAAAGGAACTTTAATATAATTAGGGTACAATATAAAAAGGATAAAGAATATAGTTATTAAGTTAAGCATTTAAAGTTATTTATTTTTTTGAGGGTAAAAGTTTAGCTAAATAGAATTGGTCTAAAGCAAGGCCTAAAAGCCTGCCACAAGTTTAAAGGACTTTTTAGTAGAGACTTATAGAAAAGGGTTAGATAATTTCGGGAGGAAAAGAGAAAATTAAAATTAAGATGAAAGCGTCCATTGTTAACTTTTCCACGGTTTTTTAACTTATATTTGTTTTAATTAGCTTAAGACTAAAAAGTAAGTGCAGTTTTTTTTATTCCACATGCCTCATTCAGGTCTACTTGTTGCTTTCCATTTTGCTTTCTTCTTTTTCCCTTCCTTCTGTCTTTCTATTTCCTCTCTCCAACATCTTTTTATCCCTGATCAGCTCCACCCACTTAGGGCGGAACGGGGATTTTGGAACTTCCCCCTTTCCTGGGGACCACCCTGTTACAATATGAGTCTGATCTTGTGAGTCTTCCTCTTCCATCCTTAAAGCCCTAGGCTGCTTACCCATTCCTTAGCTCAGGATAAATACTCTCACTTTGCCCTATTTACATTAGAACCTGCATCCACTAGATTCTCCATACGTATGTAATGAAACTGATGTATCTGAGGTTAATTCGATTGCTGGAAAGTATGGGAAGAAACCAGTGGGGTAGGAAGAAATTTTCTTTTTGTCCTTACAATGTTACATCCCCATTTACCTCTTAGAAAATCAAGGTTTAGAAAGGTTTGTAAACCTGATGAAGGTTCTGCAGTTATGAGGCTCTAGCACATTTATTTCACAACAAAGTCTGTGCTTCTAAGACTTTTTGGGTTTAATTCACTATCACTTATCAAATGTGTGACTTTGAGCATTTAACTTCTCTGAACCTGTTTCCTTGTATGAAAATTAGGTTAATAAAATCTACTTCATAGACTTGTGGTAAAGATTTAGTAAGATTCAGTTAAAGCATTTGGCTTCATGCCTGGCCAATCTTTCAAGCTCTAATATTCAATGTTGCTGGTATTACCCTGTCCAACCTAGGTAGCAAGTGGCAGTTGTTATGGGAGATGCAGATCAAATGTGTACACATTCAGTGGAAAGATTTCACTTTTAATTGGCAAGCCAGAGGGTAAAAAGATTAAAGGATTATGACAACTTCACTTAAATTGGAGTTTTTAAAAAAGAGGTGATACTTGAAGATTTAGACTCTAAAATTTAGAGCAGAAATTCTGTGAGAAAGGCAGCTAGGAGCTTGTTACCTGTATGAGGTGATAAGCAATAAAAATGCAAGTAAATAAATTAGATAATTATAGAGAGTGGTAATTAAACAGGGTAATTGTAGAGAAAGTGAGGAGAAGGATGGGCTGGTGGGTAGGGGATTAAGAGGGAAGACTTGATTGTATCTCAAGGTAGGAGACTGTTCATATGGAGATGATACTATCTGTGAATGAATACGGAATTTTGGCCCCAATTGAGGGAAATGCAAATACTCTTAGAAACTGGGGTTTTTAGTAATGCAAATATGAAAAATCTATGATTTAAGTAGAACAACAATGACAACAAAACACCCTAATTGAGCTTTGCATGAATCAATCTGTGAATAAAGGCATGCACATTCTCAAGATTTCAATGATAGAAAAGACAATTTTTCTTTGTCTCTGTTTTATCTTAAGTTAGACCTAAGTGAGATTGGTCAAGGCCATCCATTCTTATTACTCATTCCTTTATTCAACAAATATTTAACTGAGGATTTACTATGTGATAGGCACTATGCCATCCTGGAGGAATACAATAGAAAGTTTTATCTTGGCACCTTCTGACCCCATGCTCCAGAGGGTTTTTGGAATAAAAGGGCATCTCAAGAGACCCCAAGGCAGGTTCTGGTTCTACAGATATTTTTGGGTCAGGATGGCTCTTGTAATAAGGGCCCAGAGTGCATTCTGAGATATGTATGGTAAAAAGACAAAGTACCCTTGATTATAGAGTTTTGAAAATATTTTAATATTGCCCACTGTTATTTGAACTAAAATATTGTCTGACTTTCACACTCTTTTTTGCACCCAGTCTGTAACTCCTCCTCCTATACCTGTCCTCAACTTTTGCTATACAAATTGACCAAATAAATCTTTCCACTCATTCCAATTCCTGCTGTTCTTCACAGTCAGTCTTCAGGCTCAGCCCCAAGCCTGGAGGGGCAGTAATGGATTCAGAGTTGCTACTCAAACACAGATCCCCATGGAAACCAAAGGACTAAAAAAACAAAAAGAGAGGAAGAGGCAGCCACTGCCTGACCTTTTATGCTCGCTCTCCAAATTCTTTTCACTCTTGGGCATGAAGGCAAGTGCTTATTTGTATAACTAGTGGAACTAAAGAACCTGATCCCGTACTCCCACCTCCCCCCAACTCAAATTCTTAAGAACCTCTCTTTTTTGATAGTAATAGAGGACAGTGGGACATCTCCACCTGGTGGTACGAATGCCAAATTACCACTGAGAAGAAAGAGGACCTGCAATGCCGGCTATTTAGTAGCTGCAACAGGAAGGGGACGCAAACATGTAATATTCAGAATCCACTCCTAGAAAAGTGTTTTATCTGTGATTCATTTACTTGTTCTTTCTTACATATATTTCAAATATTTAAATGTTTTTATGTCACCATAAATTCAGTGTAATCCCCAGGCTGGATGGTGCTCTTCTCTTTGTTCCTTTCCCTTCTAGATAGAACAACCTTTGCTAGATTACAAAGTGGAACCAGAAGGTTTATTCCACTCTCTTTATGATTAGTCTTTTTCCTCCAGGACTGTGATTCTTTCTGCTGTCACTAGTGGTAGTCATCCTCCACCCCAGGTTGTCACCCTTTCTCTTGAGGAACTGGGAGAGTATAAGGAAGGGTAACCATTTTTTTGTTTCTTGAGTCCCTCGGCCTTTCCAAAACACATGTACCAAGGGTTCTGTGCTCTTCTTTACTGGAAAACTAGGGAAATTTCAGGAGGGAATTACAATGTAGAAGACATAGTAACTGAAGTTCTAACAGTCTGGGTATCTTTTTTTTAAAGGTTTATTTTTATTTATTTATACATTATTTATATTTATTTATATACTAATTTATTTATACATATTTTGATGATGAGTCTATTGAAAAAATAATGATACATTTTAAAAAGAGGTTTCTATAACACATTTATTTACATTACAATAAATGGAATTTCTTTATTTATAAAACTTTCTATTGTATTCCTCCAGGATGGCATAGTGCCTATCACATAGTAAATCCCCAGTTAAATATTTGTTGAATGAAGGAATTTCATAATTGAAATAAAATAATACTTTGTGCAATGATCCAGCATTGTTTCTTCCCTCTGATAGGTTTTTCTGAACTATTAGTTGAGGAAGATCACTTAGTCCAACTTGATGAGTCCTATATCTGTTGGGGGAAAGGATGTCCTGCATAAACACCACAACTAGATTTTATGGGCCTAACCCCACCCCAGACCAAAGAGATCCAAGACAACAAGTACTACAAATCCCATAATGTCATCACCACCGAAGGGAGGATTGCTAAGAACTGAGGGTGGAGTTAAGCAGCTAGGTGTGGTATATAGTCAGATATGTGGGCCTTGGAGGTCCTTGGTTTTTCACTGGTTTTCAGCGTGCTATTGGGGTTCCAATCAGCAGAACTGGTAGCATGCATTCACCAATTTATTTCTATCTCTCTTTCTCCCTGAGTTATTTAATTCTTCATTTCCTCTTTTTGTAAATAAACCATTAATTAATCATTTTGTGTGTGCCTGCAATTGAGTCTCATTATGTCTCTCTTTTTTTGTTTTTAGATTTTTTTATTTATGCATACAAGCAGTGGGATACAGGCCAGAGGTATGGGGGGGTGAGAGGATTCACCACAGACAGAGCAGGGAGCAGAACAGGCAGATCAACGGAAGTACACTGCTGAAGGGAGCAGTGGGCAAGGCAGGAGAGGTCTGCCTCACCATGTGGGTCCCCTCTCTGGCCGGCAGCAGGGATCGAACTCGTGCTTCAGTGGCTGCGGTTTGCTTCATAGTGTGTTGCTTAACCCACTGCGCCACCAGGGAGGCCCTCATTATAAGTCTCTTTTAAGTGTGCAGGTGAGGACCCCACATTTCACATTGGGGTTGCCCTATAAAATATACTTTGTGTACTGACACAAGTGTGAGGCCCTATTTCTGAATCAGATTATCCTGGCTTTGTTACAGGGCAGGGAGAGGAGCACCCAGAACCCCCAAGCTTGCCCTCTTTGAATGGGTTTTGCTATTCGCGCATTAAGACAAACACATAAAACCTTTAATGGAAAGGAACTTTGATACAACTAGGGTACAATAAAGAAAGAACAAAGAATATGGTTACTAAGTTAAGCATCCAAAGTTACCCATCTCCTTGAGGGTAAAAGTCCAGCCAAATAGGATGGCTCCAGTCCCAATTCACGTTGGGCGCCAAATCTGTTACAGGGCAGGGAGAGGAGCACCCAAAACCCCCAAGCCTGCCCTCTTTGAATGGGTTTTGCTATTCGCCGCATTAAGACAAACCTACAAAACCTTTAATGGAAAGGAACTTTAATACAACTAGGGTACAATAAAGAAAGAACAAAGAATATAGTTACTAAGTTAAGCATCCAAAGTTACCCATCTCCTTGAGGGTAAAAGTCCAGCCAAATAGGATTGGCCCAAAGCAAGGTCCAAAAACCTGCCACACATTTAAAGGACCTTTCAGTAGAGACTCATAGAAAAGGGTCAGAAAGAGTCAAACAAATCTGGGAGGAAAAGAGCAAAATCAAAATTAAGATGAAAGCTGCCATGGTTAACCTCCCCATGGGTCTCTCACCCACATCTGTTTCAACCAGTTCGAGACCAAAAAGCAAGCACAGTTTCTTCACATGTCCCTCTGCTCCACGTGCCTCCTCCAGGTCTCCTTGCTGTTCTCCATCTTCCTTTCTTCCCTCCTCTCTTCTCTGCAAAAATCTTTTTTTCCTCTTCAGCTCCACCCACTTAGGGCAGAACCAGGATTTTGGAACTTCCCCTTTTCCTGAGACCACCCTGTTACAGCTTGGCAAGAGTGAGGACCCTTGCTGAACTTTCAAGGGTGGCTCCAGTGCAGCAGTTGGTGAGCCCTCCTGCTTTCAGCTGTACAGTGAGGCAAAAGGTGAACAGTTGAATTCTTCAAGATGCTGCTCTGGCTCCCCCTCCAGGATACTCTCCTAATAATGATAAACAGCAATAACAATAATAGCAGCCAATACTCAACTAACATTTATATGTCCTTTACGCTATTCCAGAACAAAGAGGGACCCCTTCTTTAGATAACTTGCAACAGAGAGGTCCACAGAGTGGAAACAAACCTGCTTTGTAGACACAAGAGTCCAGGTTCCCTCACTTCTCTTCACACTTCAGGCTGCGTGTGGTCTTTTGTCTCCAGGAAAATTCTGCTCTTGGTGTTTGAATCCATTAAATGGAGCATAGAATGAAGTCTGCTTTGAACATCAGGGCAGAAAGCCTGCAGCATCAGAAAGTGATGGGTCAATGCCCAAGTTACTCAGCCCATCCTGTGACAACTACCCCATAACAACATGGCCTGAGAGGAGAGAAACGCAGAAACCTGACAGTTATAGCATCTCTATGACCTAAGAGTCATAGAAAGTCTCAGCCTCAGGCTGAGGAAAGGAGCGTGCACAGGATCAAAGACTGAGTGTGAGATGTCTCACTGGAAGAGCAAAAATAGCCATGGTGACTCTTGTTGACATCTGTTTAAAAGCCTCCTCCTCACCCTCACAAACAAAGGTGGGAAATAAAGAATAAGTGTGAGAGAAAGGAGAGTTTCATGAGGTTTTCTCTTGTGCTAATATGAAGCAGGTTTTTTTTTTTTTTTTTTTAAAGATTTATTTATTTATGCATACAAGCACTGGGGCACAGGCCAGAGGTGTGAGGTGGGGGTGAGAGGATTCACCACAGAGAGCAGGGACCAGAACAGGCAGATCAACAGAAGTACACTGCTGAGGGGAGCAGCGGGCACAGCAGGAGAGGTCTGCCACGCCATGTGGGTTCCCCCCCTGGCCGGCAGCAGGGATCGAACTCGTGCTTCAGCGGCTGCGATTTGCTTCGTAGTGTTGCTTAACCCACTGCGCCACCAGGGGAGGCCCTGAAGCAGGTTCTTAATGGAGGGTTTTATATTTGTATTTAAAGTGGTGGACTGGTGGGTTACTCTAAAATGGGGGCAGAACAGAGACTTTCCTTGTCCAAGAAGTGTAAAGTTTGTGTTTGGCTTTTGATGTTGTATGAGTTTGGGCAATTAATTTAACCTTTAAAAAATCAGTTATTAATATTATTTTTAAAAAGGTTTGTTACCTTTGGGCCACCCTGGTGACATAAGGGGTTAGGTCTTATAGCACTGTAAAGCTATTGGTGTGGCATGAGTTCAATCCCTGGCTGGGGATGTGGCCCACATGATGCAGCAGACCTCTCTTATTCACCCACTGCTCTCCTCAGGACTATATTTCAGTCAATCTGCCTTTTCTTCTCCCCACTCTGTTGCTGATGAATCTTCTTACCCCACTCTATCATGCCTCAGGCTTACACCCCAGCTCTTGTATGCATAAATAAATAAAATAAATCTTTAAAAATTACTTTATAAAAAAGCTCTGTTTCTTTTATTTTAAAAATTTTATCGTTTTTTTTTTTTTCCAGAGAAGATCTAGGCTGTAGGCCAGAGGTGTGTGTGTGTGTGTGTGTGTGTGAGAGAGAGAGAGAGAGAGGACTCACCAGGACAGAGTGGAGAGCAGAACAGGCAGATTTTTTAAAAAAAAATTTATTTTATTTATTTATACTTACAAGAACTGGAGTATAGACCAGAGGTGCAGGGAGTGAGGGGATTCACCAGAGACAGAGTGGGGAGCAGAACAAATGGATTTACTGAAATGCACTGCTGAGGGGAGCAGCGGATGAGACAGGGGAGGTCTGCTGCACCATGTGGGTTAGCTACGCACTGAGACTTTAAACCCTGTGCCATAAGGGAGGTCCTGAATGGTAAATCTCTTTTATTAAAAGTGTGCAATATTGGGCCTCCCTGGTGGCTCAGTGGGTTAAGCAATGCACTATGAAGCAGACCGCAGTCACTGCAGTATGAGTTTGATCCCTGCTACCGGCTGAGGAAGTGACCCACCTGGCGTGGCAGACCTCTCCTGCCTTTTCCACTGCTGCCCTTGGCAGTGAATTTCAGTCAATCTGCCTGTTCCGTCCTGGCTCTGTCTCTGGTGAATCCTCTCATCCCCCACACCTCTGACCTGTACCCCAGTTCTTGTGTTCATAAATAAATAAATCTTAAAAAAAGTGTGCAATATTTCATTTAGAGAAATTGAAACAAAAAAGAGATGCCTAACAATCTGGAAAAAAAAATAGTTGAAATGGTCTAATGTAGGTACGATGAATGGGCATTAATACACACACCATTTATATATGGTAACTGTCCCTCTTCCAGCTGATTTCTAGAAAAACACTTATTTTATCCAGCATGAAAATTGAGAAAGTTGAGAAGTTATTAATTTTTGGAGCTTTTAACCTTAAGAGGACTGCCAGTGTTTTTGGCTTCTGGTACACATACTTTCTCCCAGTCATCAAATACAATCAAAATTTTCTCTAAGTTCTGATGTGGAGGGATGTTGTGGGTATAATTAAGAAGTCAAATGAGTTGATCTTAAAATAGGAAGATTATCCTCTGTGGGCCTAACTTAATAACGCGAGTCCATAAAAAAGGAGTGGATTTTCACTGAAGGAGAGCTTTGAAACAGGAGAGGGATTCCATGTGAGGGAGATTCTCTGTCCTGGCGTTGAAGATGGAGGTGTCAATGTGGCAAGGAATTCAGGCAGCCTGTAGTAGCTGAGGGAGACTTTTAGTTGACAGCCACCAAAGGCTCAGGAACCAAAGTCATGTAATTTATTTTTTCTTTTAAGATTTATTTATTTATGCAATCAAGAACTGGGTACTGGCCAGAGGCACAGGAGGTGAGAGGGTTCACCAGAGACAGAGCGGGGAACAGAACAGGCAGATCGACTGAAGCACACTGCTGAGGGGAGCCCCGGGCAAGAGAGAAGAGGTCTGCTGCGCCACGTGGATCCCCTCCCTGGCCGGCGAACTTGTGCCGCTGTACTGTGGATGCTTCACAGTGAGGTGCTCAACCCCCTGCACCACCAGGGAGGTCCCAAAGTCTTGTAATTTCAAGGAACTGAATACTGCCATAATATAAATGTGAGCTTGGAAGAGAGGCACCTCAGTTCCTGATGAGAATTAATTCAACAATACTTTTTGGTTTTTTTCTTTTCAACAATACTTTGATGTTAGCCTTGTGATGCTAAGCAGAGAACCAAGTCACAGTGTGCTTAGATTATTCATCTGTAACACCATGATTTAGTAAATGGGCTTTGTTCTCAGCTTCTGAATTTGTTATAATTTATTATAAAGTAATAGAAAACTAACATATCACATTAGGTTGAATTAATTTTCTAGTTAGTGTCCCAGGCTTTGCAAATCTGACCCTTGTCTGCACCTGTAGGGTGGTCATGACTCCTACACCCTGTGCATTATACTTTAACAGCATCAGTTTTCCTTTCGAACATGCCACCCCTTCCCTTCCCTTCCCTTCCCTTCCCTTCCCTTCCCTTCCCTTCCCTTCCCTTCCCTT
>JAGFMF010011926.1:196747-214816 GCA_019455555.1 Galemys pyrenaicus | reverse complement strand
CCACCCTGGCCGGCAGCAGGGATCGAACTCGTGCTGCAGTGGCTGCGATTTGCTTCGTAGTGCGTTGCTTAACCCACTGCGCCACCAGGGGAGGCCCGGCCCCTGAATTTTTAATATCGCAACCAGAATGTGTATTAGAAGTTACTTTGTGAAATGGGACAATGCATAGGTCAGGTTCATATTTTCTTAAGTTGTTCATAACTTGGTCTAGTTTGATGGTTTCAACTGCTGACTTTCTAGCTCTGTTCCATAAAATTTGCTGTTTCATGAGAGTAATTATGTTTACTGATAAAATTAGTAATGATACATAAACTTCTAAGAGAGTAGCTAGTTTTATGGCTAGCATATTTCAGTCATCTAAATGAGTGAAAAACTTATCAGTAAATGAAAGAATACATTTATCTGACCCTTTGTTTTCTGGAAAGAACTATTGACACTTGTTCTTATATTGCCATGTTCTTGAGTCCTCTGTCTCCAACTTCTTTTTTTTTTAAAGATTTATTTATTTATGCACACAAGAACTGGGGTACAGGCCAGAGTCGCAGGAGGTGAGAAGATTTACCAGGGACAGATTAACCGAACAGGCAGATTAACCGAAACACACTGCAGAGGGGAACAGCGGGCAGGCGAGGCAGGAGAGGTCTGCTGCGCCATGTGGGCCACCTCCCTGGCTAGTGGCAGGGATCGAACTCGTGCTGCAGTGTCTGCGGTTTGCTTCATAGTGCATAGCTTAACCCACTGCGCCACCAGAGATGCCCTGTCTCCAACTTTTTTTTTTTTTAATTTTTAAGAGCAGGTTTATTAAAAAAGGGACAGGAAAGTAAAAGACACTTGCATAGACACAAGAGGGCAGGAAGAGCTGCCCCAAGAGGGACAGGTTTGCTGAGAGAGGCCTGCATGGCTGCAGGCAGGTAGTCTTAAGGAGAGCTGCTTTCACTGAGGGAGGTCAATGAAGAGAAGCCCCAGCATGGTACAGGTCATGGGCAGGCAGGAGGTCTGCTGCCCTGCAGAGAAGGGAACTGGTGGAGAGAAGAACCTACATAGTCACAGATGGGCAGAAAGAGGGCTGCTTGTCTCCAACTTCTTTATATGTTTTGTTGTTTCTTCAGGTAAGACCAGACAGGTCACAGGGATCAAGGTCGTTTACATGAGCCTGTACTACTGACTGACTGACTAGGTGACTTCCAGATATTTAGCTATTGAGCATTTATGATAGTTGCCTCTCCCCCCCAATTTTTTTGGGTGACTTGGACAATTTAGATGTGGTCAAAAGACTTCTTTGGTGCTGTTTTAATTAAAAATATGGTTGATTGGGGTGAAGCTGCTACAACAAAGAAACTCAGTGACAAATCAGTATATTAAAGAAGTTGGAGGCTTATTTTCCTGTGACTTAAAGTTCTGAGGTGGTGTTGTAGGTGAGCGTCTCCACTGACACAGGGATATTACCTGTGCTTTTTCTTCTCTGAATTGGAAATGGTGTAAAATGGCGACCCAGTTCCATGAATAGATTGTGGAGGACTTTGATACAAGTTAAGAGATCTGACTTTGTATCCATGCAGGAGAGAGTAATGAATATTCATGAGGAGAGGACTGACGTACTTATTTTTATATTTCATGAAGTGAACTCTGGTAGTGGCTTGGATGGGGTTTGAGATGACAGGAGATCACTTAAAGAGTCAGAAAGTGTTCACTTGGCAGAATGAACAGAATTTGGTGACTTACCACATAGGGACTGAGAGGCTAGAAGGAAACAGTGATTGACACAGAAATTTAAACTTGGGAGGATGGATTTGCTTGATGTGAGCCAAACAATTTGGAATGCCTACAAGCATGGGAAATTAGGAATGAAGCAAATGAATGAAGTGTGATGGAGCAGAATTTTGCTGGGTTTTCAAAAATTTGCCTGGAGTAATGCCGGCTTCACCTCAGTAGAGCATTTATTCCTCATAGTCAACATTTGTATAGAATATGCTATTTCCTGAGAGATGGGTGAGAAAAGAAAAAACCCAAAAACTTTGGTTACTGTTTTGAGGTTAAATGTAGCACCAGGATCTTTTTCCTAATAGAAATATATTGAACTCAGTTTAAACTAATATCTGTTTTATTGATAGCTTGTCAAAGGCAGCAGTAGCTGCAAGAGAGGTAATGACAGTGGTGTAGGTGGTCCCTGAGCCTACAGTTACTTATTTTCACTTGTACCCCCTGGGCCTGCTGTTATTCTCTTCAGAGCAGACTTCACATCCTGGTTCCTCAGTGTATAGATGATGGGGTTCAGTAATGGGGTGACAACAGTGTAAAACACAGCTACTGCCCCATCCAGGGGGCTTTTAGAGCCTGGTCTGAGGTAGATGAAAATGCAGGGCACATAATAGACTGTGACCACAGTTAGGTGGGATCCACATGTGGAGAAGGCTCGGCGCCGCCCCTCAGCAGTGTGAATCTTCAGGATGGCGTAGACTATGTTGGCGTAGGAGAGCAGAATTAACAAGAAGCAACTGGCAGCCACTACCCCAATGTCTACAAAGGTCACAAGTTCATTGATGGTGGTGTCAGCACACGCCAGTCTCAACACTGCAGGGATGTCACAAAAGAAATAATCAACTTCATTGGGCCCACAGTAGGGCAGGCGGAAGGTCAGGGAAGCCTGGATAGCCCCATGGATGGAGCCAGCCACCCAGGTTCCAGTCACAAAGATGGTGCACAATTTTCCATTCATGAGCATGGGGTAGTGCAGGGGCTGGCATATTGCCAGGTACCTGTCATAGGCCATCAAGGTGTAAAGGAAACACTGGGTGCTGCCAAGGAAGTGAAAGGCATAGAGCTGAGCCACACAGCCACCGAATGGGATAGCCTTGCTGGCAGGAGTGAAATTTAGAATAATCCGAGGAACAATGACAGAAGAGAGCCACATGTCAAGCAATGAGAGCATGCCCAGAAGAATGTACATGGGGTGGGCATGGAGCTTTGGGTCAATCCACACGGTGATCAGAATGAGCAGGTTCCCCAGCTGGGTGAGGATGTAAATGATCAAGAAGACCAGGAAGAGCAGGATCTTCAGATTTGGTGGGTAAGATAAGCCCAGGAGAATGAATTCTGTCACTGTTGTGTTTAGAGATATGTTTCTGATCTTTCCCATTCGGTCTTTCTTCTGCTAAGATGAATGGAAATACAACATAGGGAGATGTTAAGAGGATGTTTTTTTGTCTAATGACCAGAGTCTTAGAAGTAAATAGTGGACTTCCATATTTTAATTGCCAACTATTATCTAGATTTCTTCACAAGAGAAGCTGTCAGAGGCTGGTTATTGTCTTGGTGACCTGCCCTCCTCTTCAAGGGCAGACTATAATAAGTGCTGAAAGTTAAGACATAGGGTTGCATGTGAATGATATAGTAAGTGCATACAATGAGTTATGCCCCAAAGGGGAACCACTGAGAAGTGGGTGTTGGAGGCACAGTGCAGTGTGGAACAATTATTCCACAATTACCCTCTCATTGTTGGCCTCTAACTCATTATCCTCATAGAGTTTCCTCCCATAATCTGTAAGATCCTTTGTGATCTGGCCCTTAGCATATTTCTACAGTGTTTTCCCCCTGGTTCCTTCAGATCACCACATCCTCATTCTTTCTGGAAATACTCCCCTTGGAATATACTAATTCATCTTAACATAACCTCATCACTCATGATTCATTGTGGTTGTCAACTCTTTTGAGAAGGGTTCTTCTGTCTTAGAATAAAGGTGAATTTCTGTAGAGCTATTTGCTTAAATGCTTCTTAATAACTTTTTACAGGATGGTTTAAACTCAGAGCAAAGACCTAGTCTATTTTGTTGTTTTTATGTTTCTATAATATCTGTTCCAGGGCTTGTCAACAATAAGTTAAGAAATATTTATTAGCTGATTGGCTGGTTGAATGAATATTATGAACTCCTATTAATCTCATTTCTCTGAGGATTACATCTATCATGCTATATGTGGTGTAGTCAGGACTACAGGAAGAGGGCTTAGCTGCAGACTTCAACAAGGTGACTCTATTAATAGTGTAAACAAACCCAAGTCATTTACCCATTCTGTTTGCACTAGAATGTTATTTAAATTTAATGATTAATCTAAGTAGTTTATAGTTTTTGATGATTTGGACTATAAGTACATTGATTATTATATCAATAGGAGACAACCTTTACTATGTTGTTATTTATTTTAATTAATTAATTTTAAAAAAAGATTTGTTTATGCATACAAGGACTGGGGTGCAGGCCAGAGGTGTGGGGTGTGAGAGAATTCACTAGAGACAGAGTGGGAGCAGAACAGGCAGATGGACTGAAATACACTGCTGAGGGGAGCAGCGGGCGAGACAGAAAAGGTCTGCTGTGCATGTGCGTCACCTCCCACATGGGAATCGAATTCTTGCTGCAGTGGCTGCTCATAGCTTCGTATTGCTGAGACTTAACCCCTTGTGCCACGAGGGAGGCCCCACTATGTTGTTATTTAAAGTGCTTATTTGACTTTCAACAAATGAGACTCAAAAGCCCTTTAATGGTATCAAACATCTGAACCAGATGTTATTTTTTTTTTAAGATTTATTTATTTATGCATACAAGCAGTGGGGCACAGACCAGACAGAGGTGTCGGGGGGCGAGAGGATTCACCACAGAGAGCGGGGAGCAGAACAGGCAGATCAACTGAAGTACACTGCTGAGGGGAGCAGCGGGCACAGCAGGAGAGGTCTGCCGCGCCATGTGGGTCCCCCCCCCTGGCCGGGGGCAGGGCTCGAACTCGTGCTGCAGTGGCTGCGGTCTGCTTCATAGTGCGCTGCTTAACCCACTGCGCCACCAGGGGAGGCCCACCAGATGTTATTTAAAGACTCCCTTTGGGGCCTCCCTGGTGGCACAAGGGGTTAAGTCTCAGCGCTATGAAGCTAATAGTAGCCACTGCCTCGTGAGCCAGCGATTGTGGCATGATCCCCAGCCAGGGAGCTGACCATCATGGCGGAGCAGACCTCTCCTGTCTCACCTGCTGCTCCCCTCAGCAGTTCTGCCTGTTCTGTTCCCCACTCTGTCTCTGGTGAATCTTCCCACCTCCTGCACCTCTGGCCTACACCCCAATTCTTGTATGCATAAATAAAATAAAAATAAATAATAAGAAGAAAAGAAGATGATGGTTTTGATTTGGGGTAGTGGACTGGGGTTTGAGAGGAAGGCAGCTGGTGGGGAGATGGGTAGAGGAAATTCCAGAAGGTAGAATCTCTTTAGGGTCAGGGAGAGTCTTTCTCAGAGAGAAAGATGGAACCATTTCAAGAGTCATTTAGAAAAGAGGTTTTTAGAATACACTTTAAGACAATCTTTTCTATTTTCTAGGGAAAAGGCAAATAAAAAAACAATGAAAATGAATGATTCCTCTTTTAACTTATTTGTGATTATTTATATAGATCTATGATTTTTTTCAGCATTCTTAGGCTATTTAAATTGAGAAATGTGGGCCTCCTTAGTGGCGCAGGGGTTAAAGTCTCAGTGCTATCAAGCTATGGCCAGCCACTGGGGCAGGATGAGTTTGATCCTGGGCCTGAGGGCTGGAGAGGGCAGCAGACCTCTCCTGTCTCCCCTTGGCAATGTGTTTCTGTAGATCTGCCTGTTCTGCTCCCCATTCTTTCTCTGGTGAATCATCTCACCCCCTGCACCTCTGGCCTACACCTTAGCTCTTGCATGCATGTATGCACGCATGCATGCATAAAAAAATAAATAAAATTCTTAGAAGGAGATGTGAAAGCAAACTTAAATTCATTAACTATAAAACTATTTTAAGTATCTACACCTTGGCTAATTTGATATATAGTCTAAATTTCTCTGTCTCAAATAGTGTCTTATAAAATAGTTGTAATTTGTATAAAAACAAGCAGATGCTAATAAGAGCTAGTGACATCATTGATAGAATCAATATTTATTAGGCGTAAAGCTTTTGTCCTTGAAATTCAAGGGAGGGGCTCTTAGGGATGGAATGAAAGAGGGTGACATAGAGAGAGTAAGGTAAAGGAGAGATGAGACCCTCTTTGCAGGTGGGAGGTTGTAGGCTGGACTGATTACTGGTTCCCCTTTGTAGGAGGCCAACTCACTCCGAGCCCATTGTAGGCTGTACTTTTCTTCCTAAGAAGTCAGTTTATTTCCGTGGCTTCACCTCTGTGTCATGTCTACACTCAGCTGGGGTTCTGTGCAGGTCACCTTTGAGTAGGAATCATCCTTACTCAGAGGAGAGATGGGATGAGGAATTGCCCCATATGGAATTATTTATTCTTGTTTGCCTTTAGGACCAGCCTCAGGTCTTTTTAGACCTTTGGACAGCTATGGCAGAGAATCAGTGCAAGGGCAATGAACAGAATTTGGATACAGTGAGGAGGCAGAACCCATATTTTATTGCTCTAATTACCCCTTCAGTGTCTTTGCATGGTAAATTAGAAGAAAAAGGATGAGCTTTTGATAAAGTACTTGAAAGCCTTCCAACCATCAAGTCAGCTGGCCAAATATGCTCGTTCCTGGGAAACGAAGGGTTAATGAGCCCATCTCAGACTGTTTGCACAACAGTGCTGAATCTGATGCATTATTTATGTCACTTTATACCTTTCACTCAATAGAACAAATAAAAGATAAATGTTTAAAATTCTTTTTTTCAATTCAAAGAAAGTTCCCAATTCTGGAGAAAGATCAATTTAATTCTAAATTACTATGTCAAAGGCTATTTACTGGCATTTGAAGATGAGGTAAGAAAGAAGATAGGGAAAGAGATAGGTAATATCCAGCTTTTGATAAAGTTATTGAGACCTTTCAAACCTGGAAAGTAAGTCTTTTTCCCACTGTGAATTGACCTGGCTTTAGGAATGCTTCCCTTTTTGCACTTACATGGTCACAGCTTCAATCCTTGGAACAGGCTGGTTTTTCTCAGGTAGTGTGGTGAGTGAAATGTCGTTCAGAGAGTGCCCCGGGATTGTACTGATGGGTTACTGGATCTTTGCTCTAGAATGGAATCAGTCTTCCAGGGGATGGACACTTTAATTTTAATATTCCATATGACCTCCTTTCCTTGGAGGTCTTTATAGAGTACAAGTTCTCTACTTAAGTGTTTGAAATTTTATATCAGTTACATTATTAGCTAGATTTTTTTTTTTTATTTTTTAAAGAACACTGTCAAGAGGTTTGTAGAAAGCAATTTAGCTCTTGGGAGTTCCACCCTAAGATATTTCCCCCATGAGTACTACATTCCCTAGATCCTCATTATTTTTTGTTTTGAGATCAAGCAGGAGTCACTTCTACATAATCTGTTCGGGTGACCTCTAATATTTGAGAATTCTTTCTTTGAAGTGCTGTGGGATCACACATTGAGCTGTACTACACTCAGAAATGCATTGTAAATGCACTTCATTTTCAATAATTAAGCATGTCCCACCTCTTTGGATACTGAGAGGTGAAAACAAATATTCTCAGTTTAGATGAGTTCAGTAAATTTAGTCATTTGCATTTAAAGTTTTTGATCTTTCCATTGTATGGATGGTAGAAGAGAAATAGCATGGTTTCAAATTGTTGGCATGCTCCTTGGATACTTCCTGTTCTTTCTTAGGGTGTGGCAGACTGGTGGGGTTTTTGGACCATGCAGTTGCTGATTTTGGGGTGACCTGTTCCCCCTGATATGATTTAGAATCAGTTGTGTGCTGCAATTGGTTTGTTCTAGCTTAGAGAGGCTCATTGTTAAACTTTCAGAAATTTTATGAGCTTAATTAATTATTTAAGTAATTAATTCATTTATTTATTTATGCATACAAGCACTAGGATATAGGTCAGAGGTGTGTGTGTGGGGGGTGGTGGGAGGATCAACCATAGACAAAGTGGGGAACAGAACAGCAGATAAACTTATATACATTGCTGAGGGGAGCAGCAGGTGAGGCAGGAGAGGTCTGCCATGCCATGTGGGTCACTTCCCTGGCCGACGGCAGGGATTGAACTTGTGCTGCAGTGCCTGCGACTTGCTTCATAGTGCGTTGCTTAACCCATTGCGCCACCAGGGAGACCCCAGGCACTCTTTTTAATATAAATTTGCAATTAAATATACATTTCAATTAAATAAATTATAATACTCAAAACTCTTCACTAATTATTTTACTATGTTTTACTAATATTTATGATGTTATTCTATCTAGAATTTATATATCTATCTTACTCTACATGAGGGTATATCTATCTCATCTTTAAAGTGGAAGTACTATAGGGTGGTGCCTACCATTACCAAATTCATATGCAGTGATGTGGTGTGGGAGTTTGGGATTGATAGCAGGAGTATTAACCATGGAAATTGGAAGTGATACAAATCACTGCTTTTTTTTTGGGGGGTCAGTGACAGTCAGATTTTAAACATTTACCAGCATACCACTAGCTGGAACACCACTAGTTCTTGTTCTTACTTCTGGTCTGGAAGTCTGTGCATGATGCAGTGACTTTGCTTGCACTGTAGCCTTGTGCTGCTGCCCTGCCATTCCCAATATATCTGTCTTCCCTGGAAAAACTGATTATTTATTCTCATTACTTATTCACCCCATTCTGGCACTGGAGAGCCAGTCTTACATATTTATGTTCTCTTATACTATCAGTTGGCCAGAGTTTCTTAAGGGACTGCAGCCTCTCTATGCCATTCCCACTGAAAAAGTCTGCTGTGTCTGTGACCTTTGATTTTCCTACATTCCATAAAACTCCCATTTTCTATGAGATTTAGTCTCAAGTTGGGGACAAGAGGAACCTCTTTAAGTAGTAAGTGTCCGGGCCTCCCTGGTGGTGCGGTGGTTAAAGTCTCAGTGCTATCAAGTTATCTCTGCTACTGCAGCATGAATTGGGTCCCGGGCCAGGGAGCGACCCAGGCACAGCAGACTTCTCCTGTCTCACCTGCTGCTCCCCTCAGCAGTGTATTTAAGTAGATCTTCCAGTTTTGCTCTCACCCTCCACACCTCTGGTCTAAATCCCAGTTCTTGTATGTGCATAAATAAATCTTTAAAAAATAAGTAGCAAGTGTCACGGAAGGTTGAAATTGTTGGATTACCATTATGACATCTATTTCAAAAGTAATCTGGAAGAGAGATATTCAGTGGATCATAACTGACATCAGTGATGCTCTGCTCAGATCCCTTATTCTCTGTTGTCACTGTTTCTGCGAGCCCCTCCCTTGAGCATGCCTCCAATAATCAGTTCCTGCTAATTCTTCTTGGGGGTGAGTGTGTGGGAGGAATCTCTTTGCCTATGGTGGCACAAGCCAGAAGTGCCTGAGATCAGTGTGAAAGTCAGTGATGGAGGCAGAGAGATGTTGAGGCAGAGAGATGCTTAGATGTCTGTGGACAGAGAAAGGTCACAGAGATTTAAATTATGAGCTCCAGCTTCAGGATCACCAGGTTGAATGTTCCTGAGCTGTGGGATATGTAACCAAACTACTTCTCATTGGATCACTAGAGTCTGTTTGGTCTTTTTTTTTTTTTAAAGATTTATTTATTTATGCATACAAGCACTGGGGTACAGGCCAGAGGTGTGGGGGGGGGTGAGAGGATTCATCACAGAGAGTGGGGAGCAGAACAGGCAGATCAACAGAAGTACACTGCTGAGGGGAGCAGCGGGCACAGCAGGAGAGGTCTGCCTCGCCATGTGGGTCCCCTCCCTGGCCGGCAGCAGGGATTGAACTCGTGCTGCAGTGGCTGCGGTTTGCTTCATAGTGCATTGCTTAACTCACTGTGCCACCAGGGAGGCCCGAGTCTGTTTGGTCTTTGATGAATAGTAGTGGGCTTTATTAATTTAACAACGATCAGTCATATTTTGAGCAACGGTTGTGAAGAAACCTAGTTTTAGATAGGACAGAGCCGCAAACATTTTTGTTGCCTTGCATCATTTTACATAGTGCCACTTATAAATGAGATGGTTGTAAAGGACTAGATTTTTAAAACTTTCTTTTGAGTCTAAATGTCTGTTTTTTGGACAGGGAAAGGGTATTAGTCATTTGGGGGTTTATATATGTGTAAAATGGCAATACCCCAGGGTGCCACAAGATGTCAGTATCACATCTAGTATAATCAGTTACTGTATTTGTTTATGTGCAATAAGTGGAAATTAATTACTCCTGATGGTTCACAAGGGATCTAAATTACTTTAATTTTTTTGTTGCTTCCAGCATGTTTATTTTCATCTTTATGTCAACTTAAAGCTGCTTATTTCAGCTTTCTTATCACTGACAGTAGATTCCCATTTTCTACTAATGTTTATGAAACTTGAGAAAATCACTGGACATGTTGTACTAAGAAAGTCGAACAGGTGAGGAGCTAGTAACCCTCCCTACATATTTGTTATCTGTCTGTTTCTGGGAAGTCTATTTTTGTACAAAAGACTGAATTCAACATCAAGGAAAGCCTGAAATCAATGTGGACTCAGGAGACGCTATAACATTCTATTTTCACAAGAATTTCCTGAAGGAGGATGTTTTGAATGCAAAGATTCAAAATGTTACTGGAGTCAAGCTTCAGGTGCTTGCTGCTTTCAAAAGCCAAGTCTCCCAAGACAAAAGCTGGTGGGGGACTTCCCTGGTGGTGCAATGGATTAAGCAACGCACTGGCACTGTTGAGCAAAATTCAGCCACTGGAGCAAGAGCTGGATCCCTGTTCTTGATCCCTGCTGCCGGAGTGAGGGGACCCACGTAGTGGGGCAGACATCTCTTGTCTTGCCCTGTGCTCCCCTGTGCTTCAGTCAATCTGCCTGTTCTGTTCCCCCCTCTGTCTCTGGTGACTCCTCTCACTCCACACCTCTCTGGCCTGTACCCCAGTTCTTGTATGCATAAATAAATAAATATTAAAAAAAAAGCTAGTGGGAAGAAATCAGATTTATTCAGGAGTTGAGGAGATGATGAACTTTTGTCTCAAAGGCCACCTCAGAAATCTCAAGTTGACCAGAGGCTTTTTATTTTATTTTTAAAAAAGATTTATTTATTTATGCATACAGGAACTGGGGTACAGGCCAGAGCAGTGGGGGATGAGAAGATTCACTGGAGACAGAGTTGGGGAACAGAACAGGCAAATCTACTGAAATACACTACTAAGGGGAGCAGCGGGCGAGGCAGGAGAGGTCTGCTGCCATGTGGGTCCCCTCCCTGGCTGGGGATCAAACTTGTACTGCAGTGGCTGTGGATACTTCATAGTGTGGTGCTCAACTCCTGTACCACCAGGGAGGGCCCTGGCCAGAGGCTTTTTAAAGGGACAGAGACTGTGTGGAATCTGTGGGTTGGCATGTTCTATTTTAACTCATGGCCATCTGATGCAGGGTGGCATCTTTTGTCAAGGGCAAAGGTTAGTGATTCACTATAGAAGTTCTCCATCCTGGTCTCAGTTTTGCCTGATTTTCTGTAGTTTTGTCTTTAGGAACAGAGCAAAAGGATGAGGAAACTTATGGTACCCAGTCCCTATAACAAAAATCCAATCTGAAAGCAGTATCCAAAAACAAAACTGTCTTTGTGACAGGGCCCTGTCACAACAGTAGGTTGTGTGTGTGTGTGTGTGTGCATATAATACATTGACTTCAAGTATAATGAGAATCCCTAATATCTATAAATAGCAATTTAAATTATTTAAAAATATAATAGCTTTATTAAGGTTAATTCATATGCCATCAGTTCACCCTTTCGAGTGTATAATTTAGGGGTTCTTAGGATATTTATAAAGTTGTACATCCATCACACTATCTGTTTCATGAACATTTTCATCACTCCAAGAACTTATTAGCCATTTTCACCCACCTTCCTTATACCTCCCCCACCCTAAACTTCTGGTAATGCCTAATCTACTTTTTATCTCTATCATAGAGATTTGCTTATTCTAGACATGTCAAATAAACCCAAATCAAACAGGTTATGACTGCCTTGGCATAGTGTTTTCAAGGTTCATCCAATGCATAGTTTGTATTAGAACTTCATTCATTTGTATAGATCATTGTTATTCCATTTTGTGGATAATAATAATTTTGTGGCTGTTTTGTTTATTCATCAGTTGATGGACATTTTAGTTGTTTACACATATTAGTTATTTGAATAATGCTGCTATGAGCATTAAGGTATAAATTTTTGTGTAGACTTATGGTTTCATTTGTTTTGGTATTCACCAAGGAGTAGAATTTCTGGGTGATATGTTTAGTCAACATTTTGAGGAAATGCCAAACTGTTTTCCAAGTGATAACACTATTTTGCTTTCCCACCAGCAAGCTATGAGGGTCCCATTTTCCTCTTATCCTCAACATAACTCGTTATTGTCTATCGTTTTTACTGAAATTATCTTTGATAATAAAAGGTGTTGATGAGAGACCAATAAAGGTGGGAAATTATTTATCAGAGTTTATAGGCAATTTCCTTCTGGAATATCTTGATAAGTAGTTTAAGAAATGGTTGAGGTGTCTTTTTTTCTTTCATTCTTATTTTCTTCCTCATTTCCCCCATTTATTTCTTCCTCTTGTATCTCTCTGCTTTTAGTTATTTTAAAATGAATAAGAAAGCTTACTTATCTTAATATTAAGCAAATGCATATATACAAGAAAAAAAAGTATCCCTACTGTACTTTCCCAACTGCTAATGCAGCCAGGGTGAGTAGTTCACTGGGTATATCCCTGCCCCCCCTTTTTTTATTGCATAGGAGTGGTGTAGGCCAAGGTGTGGGGGTGAGAGGATTTATCAGAGACAGTGTGGGGAGAAGAACAGATTGACTGAAATACACCGCTGTGGGGAGCAGTGGGTGAGACAGAAGAGGTCTGCTGTGCCATGTGGATCAGTTCTCAGGCTGGGGATCAAACTCAGGCCATCACTGTGGCAGTGCTGAAACGTAACTCTTAGGACACTAAGGAGGTCCAATATCCTGCCCTTTTAAGGTTATATGTTTATGTTTATTTACATGGACAATATAAATTTGAAATTTTGGAACAAAATTCTATAGTAATGGTTACAAGTACACTTAAAGCATAGGCAAATTCCCTTTCTTTTTAACATTCAAAACATGTACCACATACAGAAAATAGTAAATATACACAAACATACTCCACCTACAATTGATTACTTTTTACATTTTTTCCCCCTGTATGTTATGAGAAAGGAGTATTGTTAATAAGGCCATATTAGCCGCCTCTGCCTTTGTCTTATGTTATTCTTCCCGCTGGTCTTCTTTGTTCTTTACACACAGTGCTATTGTTCCACATTCATAGAATCTCTGGGACTAAACCTTATAGATTCTTCAATAGAGTATGCTCATTTGAGAACTGGTATAAGGGGTCTATTGGTGTTCTTGCAGAAACTGAGTCATTCCTTCAAGAAAGGAGATACTCCCCCTGTGTTTCTTCTGGGTTCTGCATTAAGATTGATTTTCCTCCCACACCCACATGGAGGAACTTGACCTACTGCTGGCTCTGGTGGATGGAGAACCTGGGATGCTGAGTCTGGGTCATGGCGTCCCGCAGCACTTTTGGGGATTCTTTCTTCTGTGTGTTTCCCTGACAACGGGAGGTAAGTCTCAGGTAATAGTAAACACTGCAGAGGATTTTCAAAATGGTTTTTTTGCAGGTGAATGATTTTAAATTCTGACATTTCTAATGAAATATTTTTTCGTGACACAAATTTTCCTTATGTGGTGCTAATTGTCTTCCAATTAGTACTAGTGCTGCTTTGCAACTTCTGCCACCACTGATTTCTATCCCAGGATTTCCTCATCAGTCAATGGTAACTCTTTTTTGTGACCATATAGAAATAAATGATCCTTTTCAATAATGCTGTGACTCCCAGGCGTCATTGTAGCATCGTGTGTCTTCTTACAGGCTCTGTGGGACAAGGGGTTCAGCAGCCCAGCGAGTTGACAGTTGTGGAGGGAGCCTTTGTCCAGGTGAACTGCTCATTCCAGACATCCGGGTTCAACGGGCTTTTCTGGTACCAGCAGCAGGATGGTGGAGCACCAACCTTTCTGTCCTACAATGTTCTGGATGGTCTGGAGAGGAGAGGTCATTTTTCCACATTTCTTAGTCACTCTGCTGCATACAGTTCCCTCCTCCTGCAGGAGCTGCAGATGAAAGACTCTGCCTCTTACTTCTGTGCTGTGACAGACACACTGACTGTGAGACTTCTTCAGCTGCACCAAAATTCAAAGAGTCACTGTGGCAGTGAGAAGCTGTTTATTTCCCGCGTGTTCCTGCTGTGATTTTACACTGAGGACTTTGGATCAGAAAACTTGGATTTGAATTGGCCCCTTTCAAGCTGGGTGGTCTTCTTAACCTGACTAAGCCACTTTTTTTTCTTTTATTCTCTTTTCTCATGTTTTAAATGAGAATAGTAATGGTACCTGCTTAAGGGGACTGTTGTGAGATCTATGTGTCTATGAATCTATGTATGTAGGCATGTAGGTATGCACTTGGTTCCCTGTCTGGCTACCTACTTAATAATTCTCTTTGGTGAGGTAGAAGTTCATTTCATTCCAATTTATTAAATGAGCTTTTGAGATGGAATTTGGGTGGACATAGTCATGTTGGAAAACAATCTGGCATTTCAAATCAAAACCATTAAAATATTCATATTCTTTTACTTGAGAATTTGATTTTTTTGGCTTGTATTTACAGATAGACAGGCTAGATCAGGGGCTTTGGGCTTTGGGTGTATGGAGTGTTTATATGGCAACAGTATTCCATAAATCAAATTATTGATATGTTCAACAATCTAAAGTAAATTATGATCACTGAGACCTTTTAAAGCTGTTGTAGTTTCTATAAATGCCTAACAAATTACTACAATGTCTATATATTTGCTCATATTTTGTTAGTCAGAAATCTGAAAGTTTCTGTTGGTGCTACATCCCTTATTCAAAGTCTTAGTTTGTATAGATTTTCTTCTCTTTTTCTTTACCTCTCTCTCTCTCTCTCTCTCTCTCTATCTTTCTATCTCTGTGTGATACAGAGATACGTGTATGTGATAAATACATAATTTAAAAATTATATAAAGTACAAAATTTATTTATATATAAAATTATATATGTAACATTTATTTCTGTTATCAGCAAATTGCAAGTCCTAGAAAGAGATACTGCTGGTTTGGTCAATGTCTTAGATTAGGGGCCTCAAAAGCAGACACCAAGGCATATATTTGAGTGGTAAGTACTTATTTGAGAGGTAATTAAAAGAAACATCAGTAAGACAGTAGGGAAGTGAGACAGATAGGGAAGAAAATGAGGGAAGCATAGATTGTCAAGAAGTCACTCCTGTGGATAACTCAGCTAGAGAACTCTGGAGTCAGTAGAACAACTCATAGGTTTAGAGTTATTATGTTGTAAGCATGGAAGAGGGGAAATTTGTACTTATTCACAATCTTAGCTGTCTGTTGTGACATAATAAATTACCTTTATAGTACCTAAACACTTCTGGCCAACAAATATTTCTTATCTCCTAGTTTTAGTGGGTTGGGAGTCAGGAGCAGTTTTGCTGTGTAGTGTTGGGTGAGAGTCTTTCCTGAGGTGTCAGTCAAAATGAACCATCTGAAGATTGATTAGTAATCGAGGATGTACTTCCAAGATAGTTCACTTACATAGCTGTTGTGAGAAGTCTCACTTCCTGATCACATGCATCTCTTCGTATGTATTTTTATGACATGGTAGTAGCTTTCCTTAGAATAATTTGGGGAGATTAAGGGATAGAGGGAGAGAGAAAGGAAGGCCATGTTGTATTTTATGATCCAGTCATACCTCTGGTTACCTAGACCCAGTCTGATATGGTGTGGAAGGGGACTACATGAGAGTGGGAACCAGAAATCATTGAGATTATGGAATGTTTGAGATAGTGGCACTTATTGGAGCCATCTTGTTGGTTGGATTCCACATTTATCAAATCCTGCTGGTCACTAGTTGAGAGTTTTTCACCATTAATTCTCTAGCACTCAAGATTACTAATCACAATAGCAAAGCAAGTTCAGCTTTTCCAGAAAGATCCCTCAGGTAGAGGTGCAGGTGCTGACAATTGGAAGTTGGGCCAGTATGCTAAATTATGAAAGATGACCTGGGTTAGGTGGGAGAACATGACAGTTTCAGTTCACCCTTTGTATTCATGCCCAATATTATATTCACTGTGTCCTGCTATTGATTCTCCAAGGTGTTGACTAACCTAAAAATGTTATGAAACCCAACGCAGGAGAATTAGGACATGTGTGGTTCCTGTTGCTGCAGTTTGTCCCAAGACAATCATTACACTTTGGATCACTCATTGGAGATTCCACCACACTTGCATTAAACATTCCTGTTGGTTTGGGTTTCTTGCTCAGTGGGTGACCCAGACTTACTCCCTAAATGTTTAGTCTAAGTGTTTAGTTACCATGCCCTTGTTATACCTTGGTTAATATATTTGCTTGTAATCACCAGGAATGGATACTCCAGTAAATGCTTCAGCGAATCCTCTGCTTCCTTTCATAATTTTCTCTGCAACTCTATATCTTATGATCACATAGTAACAACTATCATCAACAACCATATAGTATTGGGACCTCCCTGATGGCGCAGTGGGTTGGGCAATGCACTATGAAGCAGACTGTGGCCACTGCTGCTTGAGTTCGATCCCTGCCTCTGGCCAGGGAGGGGATCCACATGGCGCAGCAGACCTCTCCTGGCTCGCCCTCTGCTGCCCTTGGCAGTGTGTTTCAGTCAGTCTGCCTGTTCTGCTTCCCACTCTGTCTCTAGTGAATCCTCTCACCTTCCTGGACTCTGGCCTGTACCCCAGCTCTTATATGCATAAATAAATAAATCTTTAAAAAAACCAACCATATGTTATTTATTCATGATAATTGTCAGTTATCTCTGCCATATGGTTTTGTCAAATTTGGGAAAATTTCAGCCATTAATCCTTTGCATTTTTTTCAGATGCTTTTAATGCTTTCTTCTCTTCCTCTCTTCCTCCTCTTCCTCATGTCAGAGATGATGTTTAAGAAGTTGAATTTGGGGAGAATGGGCATAATTAAGAGAAACTATGGAAGATGGAAGGGAGAGTAAGCATAAGCAAAATAGTAAATTTCATGGTGAGGAAAAAGAGCCAGCACAGGATTTTTGTGACGTGTGTTGTCAGTAGGCCTTAGGAGCAGTGCAAACCTTCATGGTCATCATGAAGAACAGTACCCCAACCTCTCAGGTCATTCCTGAGATAGAGCCTTGGCAGTTACTTTGAGGCACTTCTTGAAACCAATGTCTGGGCTCAAATCAGAAATATCAGAAATAGCAGCTGCAGCACTAAGGAATTTCTCTGGTCAGTAAAAAGTAATTCTGTTTACCAGGAGGGGTAATATATTTGCTGACTTCTTTAAGCATCTTTTTAATTTTTAATTATATTTTAAAGATTTATTATGCATACAAAACTGGGGTATAGGCCAGAGGTGCAAGGGGGTGAAAGGATTTATCAGAAACAGTGGGGAACAGAACAGCGGATCTACTGAAATACACTGTTGAGGGGAGCAGCAGTTGAGACAGGAGAGGTCTGCTGCCCCATGTGGTTTAGCTCCCTGGCCTGGAGATTGAATCCATGCTGTAGTGACTTGTGATAGCTTGATAGCACTGTGTCTTTAACTCCTGTGCCATTAGGAAGGCTCCACTTAAGCATCTTTATTTATTTATTTATTTGTTATTCTATTTTCCCCTTTAATTTATATATATTTGACATCAATTGTAATCCCCATGTATTCCCCATCACCATATCACCAGTGCACCATCACCTCAGTCCCCGTGCTCCCATCTGCCCTCAGTCTTCCCCTTCCCCCCTCCCCACCAAGTGTCCCCAATTTGTCCTTGTCTTTTCATTTTTGGTTTTTGTTGTGTCTTTATTATTATTTTCTTATTCCTTTCCTTGATCCTTATTTGGTTCCCTTATATTCTTCCTATAAGGGAGACCACCTGGTATTTTTTTTGCCTTCTGACTTATTTCACTGAGCATAATCCCTTCCAGTTCCATCCATGTTCCTATGAATGCATCTAGTTTTTCTTTTTTGATTGCTGAACAGTATTCCATCGTGTATATGTACCAC
>JAGFMF010011926.1:185007-196697 GCA_019455555.1 Galemys pyrenaicus | reverse complement strand
CAGCTTGCATTCCCACCAGCAGTGTAAGCGAGTTCCTTTTTCTCCACATCCTCGCCAACATTTGTTGTTGCTATGTTTTTTGATATGTGCCATTCTCACTGGTGTGAGGTAGTATCTCATAACCACTTAAGCATCTTTTAAAACAACACTAAGTGTTCATATTCCTGACTGGCTTAGTGGAAAGATGCTTTAAAAACCTTCATTTATTTATTTATTCTTATTGTGGTAACATAGGTTTACAACACTGTATATGATTTAGAGGTGTAGGATCACACCCTTCAGGTATGTCACACACCCACCACCCAGGCACTGAGCGTCCTCTGTCATAGTCTGCTATACCCCTTCCCTACTTTGCTTTTCCCACCTTTGCTCCCCCTCTGGTATCCTCAATTCTACAGTCAGATTTTTAGGGTTGTTGGTTTGTTTTTTCTGACCCTTTGTCTTGTTTTTCTGTATTCCGCATATAAGTGACACCATACAGTATTTGTCTAGGTAAGATAATTTGTGCAAACTGAAATTTGAGATAGTAACTACTGTTTCCACTTTAGGTTTCAATGTGGGAGATAGAGGAGGAAAAAATCATCATTACTGTATGGGAGGCAGGTGATTAGGACAGGATTTGGCCTCTAGGATGACAACTTCCAGATCACACTTGTTTGTTTTTCAAAAATTTATTTATTTACTTATGTATACAAAAATTGGGGTGTAGGACAGAAGTGTGCGAGGTCAGAGGGTTCACCAGAGACAGAGTGGGGAGCAAAACTGGCAGGTTAACTGAAATACACTGCTGAGGGGAGTAGTGGGGAGACAGGAGAGGTCTGCTGTGCCATGTGGGTCACCTCCTTGACCAGGAGTCGAACTCGTGCTGCAGTGGCTGCAGATTGCTTCACAGTGCTGAGATTTAATCCCTGTGCTACCAAGGAGGCCCCAGAACACACTTGTTTTACTCTGTGTGGTTGACAGTAACAGTAGGAATTGTGTGAAGAAGTCCCATGAAAAGTTCTTGAAGCAACTGGAAGAAGTTGGATTCAGTGATACATTTCTTTATTAGTGTTTGTTAACACAAGTATCTTCCGAATGCTGGAATGCTGTTGAAAATAATATAAGCTGAGATTACATTGTGTCACAGAAACCAGTTCCTCTAGGTCAGCCACATCACCAGTGGGTGGGCTCTATTGCAGATCCCACTACAGGTCCAACCGATTGGGAAACCACAAGTGAACCAGGAGAATCTGTTTTCCTCTGCACTTTACTTTCCTCTTTTCATTTGCTGTTTCGTGCTCATGTAGTGAACTCCTATTCTGTGATACCAAATGCTAGCAGCAATTTTCATATTTTGTTTTGGCTATAGTATGTATTGTATGGTTTTACAAATGTGGCACATAATGCCTGCAAACAGGTTTCCTCTTTAATGGAAAGTTTTTTTTTTTTTTGTTCATTGTTGTAGTTTCTGGTAATCTATGCAAATTACTCAATTTAAAAAAATTATAAATAACTTCAGTCACAGATCAGTGCTGGAAAGGTATTTTACTTTATTTATTTGTTTTTTTATTGTAACATTTGTATTTCTTTATTGTTATCCCCTTTAATTTTATATATATTTGACACCAATTGTAATCCCCATGTATTCCCCATCATAATATCACCAGTGCACCATCACCTCAGTTCCCCGTGCTCCCATCTCCCCTCAGCCCACCCCCCTCCCCACCAAGTGTCCCCAATTTGTCCTTGTCTTTTCATTTTTGGTTTTTGTGTCTTTATTGTTATTGTTATTATTGTTGTTCTTATTCCTTGGAAAGGTATTTTATATACATGGTGGATACTGAGGTTTCCAGGAATTACATGTTCGAAGATCCATTTACTCCTGTCAGATTGTGAGATGAGTATGGAGAGCTGTTTTGGTATTTGATTTTCAATTTGGACACAGTGTACTATTTAAAATTAAATTTGAGGCATAATTTACAAATAATAAAATGTAATTGTGTTAAATTGTATATAGACTAATGTGTTTTCGCAAATAAATATACCTGGCTAACTATTATTATAATAAAAATATAGGACATTCTACTACTCTAAAAGTTAACCTAGGTCCCTCTTTCAATTAGTGTCCATCATTACACTTTCAATCCCCAATGATAGCCCTTGGAAACCACTGATCTATTATTTTCTTACAGTTCTAGCTGTTCTACAATTTCATATAAATGGTATATACAACATGTACCTGCCCATATTTGGCTGATCTCAGTATAATGTTTTTAGTCATCTATTTTGTTGTGTACACTGGTAGTTTTATAAGTTGAAAAACTTTCCTATGAAACCATTTCAAAACTAAAATGACGTAATGTGAAGAAACAATTAGTTAACTACATGGAAACAATTTCAAACATACCCAGACATCCCAAATAACCTACCAAATCATAGAAAATAACACATAAAATCTAGAATAACACTATATATATATAGTAAGAGAAGGACTGATATGATAAATGCACAGTCTATATTATGTAGATCCTGCAGAAGGAAGGACAATGCAAACTGTCTGTATTACAGCTACTGTCAAACAGGTGCTGAATACAAGTTTTGCTGACCACTTTTCATTGTAAAAGAAAAATTCTCTTCAGGTCTTTCCTTTAACAAAAATGTGTACCAATATAGTCCCTTTATAAAAATGAATTATAACTCAAACTTTTAAAAAGTGGAGGATAGGGGTCTCCCTGGTGGTGCAGTGGGTTAAGCAACACACTGTGAAGCAAACAGCAGCCACTGCAGCATGAGTTCGATCCCTGCCACTGGCCAGGGAGGGGATCCACATGGTATAGCAGACCTCTCCTGCCTCACCCGCTGCTCCCCTCAGCAGTGTGTTTCAGTCAGTCTGCCTGTTCTGCTCCCCACTCTGTCTCTGGTGGATCCTCTCACCACCCACACCTCTGTCTTGTACCCCAGCTCTTATGTGCATAAATAAAATCTTTAAAGAAAAAAAAAAGTGGAGGATACCTGTGTTGCACTGTATGCAAAATGTCACAGTTGTTCATCTGGTCTATATTGACTTGCTTCTAGTTTGTAACCATTTTGAATAAGCCACAAAGATCATTTGTGTTCAAGTCTTATGTGAGTATATATTCTCATTTCTCTTGGACAAAGTTCCTGGAGCAGAACTGTTTGGATACATGGTAAGTATGTGTTTAATTTATGAGAAATGACTGACTGTCTTTTATAGTGAGTGTATCTTTTAATACTCCCATGAGCAATCTATATGTAACTTACTGTTAGAGGGAGTACTTTGCATATATCTATTAGGCCAAACTTGCCTCTAGTGTTTAATCTACTATATCTATGCTGATTTTCTGTTTAACTACCAATTACTAAGAGAGAGGTGGTGAAATTAACAACATTAACAATAATAAACAATGATTTGTTTTTTTCTCCTGTAGTTCTGTAACTCTTGCTTCAAGTACTTCCTTTCTGGAAATTTTATTGCTCTTGGGGAGGAGGAGGCAGATAGCCCTTAGCTTCTTGCTGAGGTTGCCACAAACACTCACTGCTTCTGGATGCCACTGATGGGGAGATTCACAAGCTGGGTGGAGGTCAAGGGGGTCCTTGAACTGGGCTCTGGTGCTGGGGTGACTTATGTAGGCTGAAGCAGTTCCAGCAGCTGGGATGAGGACGTGGTGAAACAGCAGTCGATCCCTCAATTTGTAGCTGGGAATGAGACCTGCTTGCTTATGATGAAAGCCTGACTTTGGTTCTTTGCCCAGGTGCTGCCTTCATAGAGTCGCTGCCTGCCTCTTAGTTGGTGTAGATGAGACTGACATACTGCAATATAGATCTTCTACACTGTTATCCATTACTCCACCCAGGGCTGTTTCCTGTTGTTCTTTCCGAGACATTAGAGGGATGTCATTCGTCCAGGTAAAGTCTCCCTCCTGGAATTTGGGGAGTTGATAGTATAGACAGGTTTGGTCACCATTTCCTCTTAGCTCTGGCCTAGTCAACCAGTGAAGAAAGCTCAGTCTCACACTTCCGTGGAACAGTGAAATAGACAATGGGTTAAAGTGTCATGGTTGTGGTGTAGATGATAGTGACTCTGGAAGAGTCACTGTGAATCCCTGGTGAATATATGCATTTGTGATAAGTCCTCTGATGAACTTACTCCATCTTCCATAAATGATCCTCTTCATTCTTGGCAATATCCTTGTTCTGAGCTGGGGTACAGGTCAGAGTCACAGGAAGTGAGAAGATTCACCAGACAGAGTGGGGAGCAGAACAGGCAGACTGAAACACTGCCGAGGGCAGCAGCAGGTAAGGCAGGAGAGGTCTGCTACGCCATGTGGGTCCCCTCCATGGCCAGGGGCAGGAATCGAACTAGTGCTGCAGTGGCTGTGGTTTGCTTCATAGCTTCATAGTGAGTTGCTTAACTCACTGCGCCACCAGGGAGGCCCTATTTGGGACCTTTAAAAACAGGGACTTACATTCTCACAACTGTGAGTGGTTAAAAACAAAACAAGCAGGGCCCTCCCTAGTGGCGCAGTGGGCTAAGCAACGCGCTATGAAGCAAACGGCAGCCCCTGCAGCACTATGAAGCAAACGGCAGCCCCTGCAGCATGAGTTCGATCCCTGCCGGCGGTCGGGGAGGTTACCCACCTGGCGCAGGCAGACCTCCCCTGCCTCGAGGGCTGCTGCCCTCAGCAGTGTATTCAGCAGTGTATTTCAGTCCATCTGCCTGTTCTGCATCCTGCTCTGTCTGGTGGATTCTCTCACCTCCCTGCACCTCTGGCCTGTACCCCAGTGCTTGTATGCATAAATAAATAAATCTTTAAAAAAAAACAAGCAAAAAAACAATGACCCACAAACAAACCTAGAATCAAGTGTTGGCTCAGGTGTAGAGGAAAACGAATTCTTGATTACGGTTGGTGGGAATATAGGCTTCATGCTATGGAAAGTAGCATGAAGTTTCCTCAAATACTAGAAATGGATATATCACATGATATCCAAAGAGTTTATCACTAATTGAAAGGACTATATTCACTACTGTGTTAATTATAGCACTGTTTATAAGAGCCAAGCTGTGGGAACAACCCAGGTGCCCAATGACAGATCAGTGGATAATGAAGATGTGGTATATATCCACAATGGAATACCGCTCATCTACAAAAAGAGATGAAATTTTTCTATTTGCAACATCATGGATGGAACTGGAGGGCATTATGCAGGTGAAATAAGTCAGAAAGAGAAAGACAAATGCTGGATCATTTCACACATATGAAGAAAATAAATAAGCAAAAACAAAGGAACAAAACTAAGCCAAAACAAACCCTAGAAATATAATGGTAGAATTGAGGCTACTAGAGTGGGAGGGCAGGGGTGAGGAGCAAAGTGGGGGAAGGAAGGGAGCCCAAGGGACTATGGTGGACTGTGGTTGGTCTGGTGGTAGGTACAGTGTGGTAACATACACCTGAAGATACCTATTCCCCTAAGTTACATACAGTGTTATTAATCGATATTACCTTTATTAAAAAAAATTACAGGGAAAAAATTGCAAATAAAGCCTCAATATATAAATTAAAAAAAACAAACAAACAAGAACAGGGACTTGCAGTTTGTTGGTAATGATTCTAATACTAATTCTTATGTGTATGTAGGTTTTCCCCACTCTACCAAGCAATTATTAGAAATTAATTGTATGTCTTGCCAGTCAACTCAATTCTGGCACTATTTACCCAGAGACAGCATCAGATTCCACATGTAAAGGGTTCAGTCCCACAAGAGTGGCCTCCAGTTCCAATGCCAATAGCAAATAGTTACCTGTACTTTTGACTGACTATAAATCATGACTCCCATGAGCTCCTTGGGTTTGATTTATTTGCTAGATGACTCACAGGACTCAGAAAACCAGTTTATACACTAGATTTCAGACTTATTATAAAAGGATATAACTCAGGGATAATGACAGAAGAGATACACAGGACACGGCTAGGGGGAAGGGGACAGAGCTATAGAGCTTCCATGTCCTCTTTGAGTATGCCATGCTCCCCAGAAACCCACTTGTTCACCAACTTGGAAATTCCCTGAACCCCATCCTTTGGGTTTTTATGGCACCATCATTATATAGACACAATTAATTGAATCATTGGCAATTGGCAATTGATTTAAACTCCAATCTTTGTCCTTCCTCCCAGCCCCTTAAAGATTAGGAATAGGATGGAAATTTCCAATCCTCTAATTACAGGATTAACTCTTCTGACAACTAGGCCTCATCTTTAGGTGGGGTCCAATAGTCACCTCATTTTACAGAACAAAAGACACTTTTTATTTTTCTCATCACCAGGAAATTCCAAGGATTTTAGGAGCTAAATATAGAAATGGGACTGATGGTCAAATATATATTTTTTATAAATCACAGTATCACAATTTACTTAAAAAAGTTATAAACTTCTATTACTGATTAAAAATGAGGTTCTTATAAACCTCGACCTTACCAGGTATCATTGCCTATTTAATAAAGGAATCTTCCAAACTTTCATTTTCCTCCTTCTAACTTCTTATTATTTTCATATAGATTGTTCCTGCATACAATAAAGAGCTTTACTTTGAATCCCTGTGAATATATATATTTATGATAAGTCCCTTGATGAACTTACTCCATCTACAATAAATGATACTCTTCATTCTTGGCAATATACTCGTTAGGATTCCACAAATTTTATTTACTTATTTTTTAAAAAGATTTATTTATTTATGCATACAAGCACTGGGGTACAGGCCAGAGGTGTGGGGAGGTGAGAGAATCCACCAGACAGAGCAGGATGCAGAACGGGCATATTGACTGAAACACACTGCTGAGGCGAGCAGTGGGCCAGGCAGGAGAGGTCTGCCTGCGCCATGTGGGTCCCCTTCCTGGCCGGCGGCAGGGTTCGAACTCGTGCTGCAGTGGCTGCTGTTTGCTTCATAGTGTGTTGCTTAACCCACTGCGCCACCAGGGAGGGCCCCACAAATCTTATTATTAGTTTTGCTTTAAGTAGTCAAATCTCTTTTAAAAAGATTTAAAAGCTAACTGGTTATAAAACATTGATATTAGTGCCTTATTTAAAGAGGTTACCTCACATAGACAATCTGTAAAGGGCAGATTATATATATTTTTAGCTTTGAACTTTTACACAAAGAGTAGAAAAGACAAATGAAGAGGTGTTAACTCAGCTATTCTGGAAGCTAAATTATTTATAGATTGCATAGTAGACATTTTGGGGGTTTTTGGGCTGATGCTGATTTATTCATTGTGCAAGGGTAAGATTTGCCTTGTCAATGGACTTTGAGCCCCAAGAGTGTTGCAGTGGTGAATACAGTGACTAAACAAATTAATGTCATGCTAATTGCCAAAGGTTTGGAACTTTTCCATGTTTGGAGGTTGCTGGTTTTATTGTCCACTTAATAAATTGCCAAGTGAATGAAACTAATAGTAGGAGATTTACTGAAAGGGAAAGCTTTAAGTAATACCCCTGAGTATTCATTGATGGCAAGTTCAATTATACCCATGCAATGATCAACTCAAAACCCTATGTCAGGTAGATAAAAGTCCAACGCTTTCAAGCCTGATGGCCATTCTGGACTGAATTTTGTGTTCTTTCTGTTACAGAGCTTAAGAGGAGAACTGCATCCCTAGTGAAGGTATAGGCGTAGATGGTAAGTGTTTGCTGTCAGTGGAAAATCTAGTTCGTGTCTGTAAACAAATATTACTGATAATACACTGAAGAATATTGCTTTGGACTTTAAATGAGAATCTAGTTTAGTAGAGCTATGGATTGATTTGATAGTCCTGAGTTTTCTCATGCTCTTTTTGCCTCTCCTTTATAAAATGATAACAATTATTGTTATTTTTTAAGGTGGCTATTGAGGGAGGCAAGGAGATAATAAGATCTTCAAGGGAAGTTTATCTCCAGAGAGTAATAAATGAACAGCAGTCTTCCTTTTTACCTAAACTTCTGTAGTCCTAAGCCATATCCCCATTTTAAGACTGTTGTGAGAAGGGTGATTGTATTAGGGTCCTCTAGAGAAAAATAACCAACAAGATCTTTATTTTTCTACTGATTCATTTACCTACTATCTCAACCAATTTATATGGAGTGGGGGAGAGAGAGAGAGAGAGAGAGAGAGATTAATTTTAAGGAATTGGCTCATGAGATTTTGGAATTTGGCAAAGCTGATCAAGTCAGCAGAATGAAAATTCTGACAGAAGTCTGTCTTGCAGATTTGAACCTGAAGACAATCTGAGGCAGAATCACTTCTGGACATCTCTTTGTTTTAAGACCTTCCACTAATTGTGTGAGATCTACCCACATCGTGGAGAGTAATCTACCTAACTAAATGTTAGTGCATTTAAAGAACAGCTTCACAACAACATCAACACTGGTATTCAACCATGTCACTGGGTGCCACGGTCTAGCCAAACTGACACATAAAATTAACTACCACAGTCATTTAAAGGATATGATTTTCAGATAGTGAAAATAAAGTCAAGTGACTTGCCCAGGTGGACAGAAGTCTGATAGATGAGTTGGTAAAGGAGTAAAAAGAAGCAGTATTTGAATTTTAGCTATATTAATTCACAAGAGAGGTCTTTACTCAATAATACTTATATTAGTCCAGCAGGACAACAATAGAAACTAACACTAATTTGACAGAATCCCTTAAAACTTTTGCATTTTATTTTTCCCAATTTTATTGAGGTATAATTGACAAAATTACCTTTACTTAATGTATGTAATGTGATTATCTGATATATGTATACATTGTGAAATAGTTACCACAATCAAACACTGCTAGATTTTCTTGCTACAAAATTTTAAACTTCAAGTCAGTAATTAAATGACCTCTCATAAAGAGTACTATTATTTATATTAACTAGAAGTACTTTCCTTCTATAATAAAGATTTGTTGAATGAATGAACAGACTTTGAGTAACAGATTTTGGAACCTGTTCAAATTCATTTCTAATGGCTACTGATTAAAGTAGAAATGGCAAGTGGGCTTCGTTCTACCTAACTTGGCCAGAAGAAGGCAAAAGTACTGAAAAGGTCAAATGCAAACTTTCAAATAAGAAAAAGGATTAAAAAAATCCCAATGGCCAATGTGAGAAGGGTGAAACTATTTAAATAGAAAACCAGTTGCTAATATCTAAATTTATTTTTTGGTTTTTTTATTTTTTAAAGATTTATTTATTTATGCACACAAGAGCTGGGGTACAGGCCAGAGTCACAGAAAGTGAGAGGATTCACCAGACAGAGTGGGTACCAGAACAGGCAGATCAACTTAAATACACTGCTGAGGGGAGCAGCAGGCAAGGCAGGAGAGGTCTGCTGTGCCATGTGGATCCCCTCCCTGGCCGGTGGCAGGGATCAAACTCATGCTGCAGTGGCTGTGGTTTGCTTCATAGTGCGTTGCTTAACCCACTACGCCACCAGAGAGGCCCTATTTTTTGTTTTTTTAAATATTGTCTTTTCTGTTTCCTTTCATAAAGAATTATGAATAAAGTGGATGAAAGAACATAACATTAGCTACATCACCCCTGCATAACTAGAGAAAATTGTTTTCACTATCTTTTTAACTTGCATTGCCTTGCTTTTCTGGGGTGTGCACTTACATGGGAGCAAAAGCCTATCTCAGTTGCTTTTCTGATGTTGCATTAAGCGTGTTTTTAGAAGTTTAATAGAAAGTCTTTTAAGTTATAAAATTATTTTAAATTTTCTTCTGCTGGAGGACTCAGTGTATTTTTTAACGTGTTGCTTTCTATGAAGGGTATTCACCCCTTACCCTCCAAAAAACACACACTATAAATACACATATCACTCAGGGTTCCTCAGAATGCCTAGGGTTATGATTTGTAATCTTTTGTATTTTTCCACAGTAACTGTTCCTTCTTTCTAGTTATTGGAAAAATCATAGGAACTTTACGTTGGGGAAGACAAAGACCATCACTTCTCTCCTCCTCCTGTATTAGAATCCCAAGGACTGCACCTGACTAGACACTCACAAATGTTTATCAAATGAATGTTGAAGATATATTGTGAGGTCCAAAACCAGTAACACGATAATAATAATTAATTGGGTTATTGAATTTTGAGAATTCTTCTTACTCCATTTACCATTCTGTAGTTACGTTGCTTTCCTAACATTTGCACACATATGTAATATGTAAAAATATATTAAAGATGGGTCATAAGTTTAGGGTGAGCTAACAGAAGTAAAGACCAGAAATCTTAGTTCAATGAGTCATGACTGGAAGATTTTGGAGACCTAGAAATATAAATGGAGACTTGGAAGTAGAGAAAGGAAGGCATCATGGAAAACTTGAAGATCAGCATTTTTGCTACTTATATGTATATGAACTTGGAGGGTTTTATTTTTTAAGTCTCAATATCTCTGTGAAGTGGTGGTAAGGGTGGTTGGGAAGAGTGAGACCCAGCATCAGGCAGGCATATCTATGTCTGGTAGTTTTCTTGTTTTTATCACTTGTTCTTTGTAACATTAGGTCTTGCTAATTTATTTGTGGGTTTCCACAACTTCTCTAATATCCCACTAAACCTTTGTAATTCAAGAAAGACTCCTTGATAAATCATTGTTGGAGTAAGAAAGGACAACCTCTATGACTACCTGAGTGTAAGGGAGTATGGTTTTTTTTTTTGAAATTAACAAAGCTATTTATTTATTTATGCATCTAAGAACTGGGGTGTAGGCCAGAGGTGTGGGGAATGATAAGATTCACCAGAGACAGAGTGAGGAGTAGAACAGGTAGATCTACTGCAATACACTGCTGAGGGGAGCAGCAGGTGAAACAGGAGAGGTCTGCTGTGCCATGTGAGTCAGCTCCCTGGCCAGAGATTGAACTCATGCTGCAGTGCCTGCTGATAGCTTCATAGTGCTGAGACTTAACTTTTTGCACCACCAGGGATTCCCAGCAGGAGTATGGGTTTTTAAGGCAGAGTAAATGTCTTAAAAATTTATTCCACCTCTGAGCTAATTGTTAAGGAGCTACAAGAACTGGTAAAAGAAGTTGTAATTATAGCAGAGCATGTGGGCATTCAACTTTCTAATTTTTGTGTTTGTTCTTAGTAGAATGTCAGCATCCTACTCCCATAATCTATGATTAAATTAACACCATATTTTAAAAGAAAAAAGTCTATTTCTGGCTTAAAAGATTTGTATTTAAATAGTTAGGATAGCATTACATATATTTTAAAGTATTGAGACTATGTATAAACAGATTCTCATTTTTTATCCATTGCATTATTTCAGTATTTTTTCATATTGGTAATCCTTTGTGATTATCATTCCTAAACTTTATATAAAATCCTATTCAAATTTGTTATATTTATTTAAGTTTCTAAAAAAAAAGTCCTGTGGCTGTTATTTTAAATAATGCTGTAATTAATATTTTCTTGCATTTAGGTTTTTGTTTGTAATTTGGATATTTGGGAGATTTCTGCAAGTGAAATCTTAGCATTCATTAGACTACGAATATAATTCTTTTTGTGGTTTGTGGTAATTATTTCTTTTTTTTAATATTTATTTATTATTTATGCATACAAGCACTAGGGTATAGGCCAGAGGTGTGTGTGAGGGGGTGAGAGGATTCACCACAGAGAGCGGGGAGCAGAACAGGCAGATCAACAGAAGTACACTGCTGAGGGGAGCAGCGG
>JAGFMF010011926.1:98104-146664 GCA_019455555.1 Galemys pyrenaicus | reverse complement strand
GGTGATGGTGCACTGGTGAGATGGTGATGGGGAATACATGGGGATTATAATTAATGGCAAGTATATGTAAATTTTAAAATATTTTAATAAAAAAAAAGTAAAAAAAAAAAAAAGAGGCTGTACAAGTTTCCGGCAGTTCTTAGGTAGTTCACTAGATGGCGGTGGTGCACACAAAAGCTAGTCTATGAACTTGGCCCACAAAACCTGTTTGCATTAAAACTAATTTTGATGGCTAAGCTTATAGTATAAATTTTGCTCCTGAAAAAAAGCCTATCTCTCATTTATTAGTTACTAGGGTTTTATGATCATACTTTTTAGTATGTTAGCTTGTGATTAGTTCAGATTATCTTTTGTGTGGACACATCACTGTAATTTGAAGGAGGAAGCTGGCTTTCCTATCAATGATGTGACCCCTTTTGACATCCTTAGAGAAGGAAGCAAGTTTCTTGAGAGTTTAAATTAGCACAGCTCTGGTGATCTTTGAAAGTATACATCCCCCCTTTTTATATTTTAATCTTTTTTTATTTACTTTTTTATAATGTTTGCTTTCTTTTTTGGGTATAATCCCCATAGAATTTCCACCACCAATTCACGTATGCACCGTTTCCATAATCTCTTGTGCTCTTCCTGTCCCTGCCTTGATCCCAATCCCTCCCTTTTCCCTGCAGAATGTCTTTGATTTGTAGTTGTCTGTTAATTTTTGTTTTTGTCTTATTGTTGTTATTTTATTTTTTCCTTGATCCCTTATATTCCTCCTATAAGGGAGACCATCTGGTATTTTTCTTTTTCCTTCTGACTTATTTCACTGAGCATAGTCCCTTCAAGCTCCATCCATGTTTCTACAAATGACTCAACTTTATCTTTTTTGATTGCCGAGTAATATTCCATTATGTATATATACGACATTTTTTTGATCTAGTCATCTATTTTTGGATATTTGGGTTGATTCCATGTTGTACTATTATAAATAATGCTCTGATAAATATGGGGGTGCATGCATTCTTTTGAATTAATGTTTTTGTGTCTTTTGGTTAAATCCCTAGGAGTGGGATTGCTGGGTCATATAGTAGCTCCATTTTTAGTAGACTGAGGAACCTCCATAGAGCTTTCCATAGAGGCTGGACCAGTTTGCATTCTCACCAGCAGTGTAGGAGAGTCCCTTTTTCACCACATCCTTGCCAACATTTATTGTTGCTAGTTTTTTAATATGTGCCATTCTTATTGACGTCAGGTGAGAATACATTCCTATTTAAGATGAGTCTCTTGGGCACCATTGAAGTAACTACTAAGCAGTCTCCTAACTGTAGTCACCCTCTGGAGTTTGCAGATTCTGACTGTGATGTCACTGACACAAAGATGAAAATGCAAAACAGGTGGCTTTAAATCAGCTTCTCTGGGAGGAACACACTTGCAGCGGAGACCTGAGACTGGTTGTGTATGGGCCATGGCTTTGCAGAACACTGTAGAAGCAGTGTGGCTGGGGCTCCTCCTCAGCTTTCTCTGGAAGGGTGAGTTGACTCCTTCACCACCTGGTCTTTCCAAAGTATATGCCATTGTTTCAAAATTTGGGCTAATGTTTTGGAAAACAATAAAAAAAAAGCGCCAGATTTATTGATACTCACTGTCCTAAGAGGTGAATCAGCAAGCTAAATAGCAACTTAAAATTCACAATGTGAGAAATAGCATTTTATAGTGTGGATAGTATATTAAAATAAGAATAAAGATTTACTATAATAAAGTGAATTTCTGCACTTTGAGTTGGTGTTTTAAATTTCTGATAGTTGTATCTTTAAAAACATATGTACCCATATTAAATAGTGAATTCTAAGTATTTAAACAAGTGTGTATGGAAAAGATAGGTGATTCATAAAAGTCATGGGTTCTATCTTTAAATATTGGGACTGAGCTTTTACATGATCTAAAATAAATGATGAATATTTACTTATATTGATGAGATAAACAATTTGTAGTGTAAGTATATTAATAAGAACATTGATAGTCATTTTGTCTATTAAATATTTTCAAGCGTTCTATCAGTGTTTTGATGTTATTTTATTAAAATCTTGTAAGAATGTAAAACAAAAATTGCATGACCTTCATTTATTTATGATTCATTCATTCATTTATTTATAAATCTCAATCTTTTTTGTTTGTTACCTGCAGCTACAGAGAGCAAGGACCAAGTACTTCAGTTTTCCACCGTCATATCTCCGGAGGGAGCTGTGGCAGAAATCTCCTGTAATCACTCTATATCCAATGTTTACAACTTCTTTTGGTACATTCACCTCCCAGAATCCGCTCCAAGACTCCTTATAAAGGGCACACGGCCTGCACAGCAGGGACGCTACAACATGACTTACGAGCGTTTCTCTTCATCACTGCTCATCACCCAGGTGCAGGTGGCTGATGCTGCCACTTACTACTGTGCCCTGGAGGACACAGAAGCAGGGGACCCAGAGGGAGATGAACAGAAACTGGGAGAGATCACAACCTTCTGCAGGAGGTGGAAAAGAGATGAAAAATAACTACTTTCTCCCTCTAATGCAGTGTTCCCAAGCTTTCCCATCTGGAACAGCTATCAGAAAACTTTGACCTCCAGACATAATCTTTTTTTAAAAATTTATTTATGCATACAAGAGCTGGGGTGTAGGCCAGAGGGGCAGGGAGTGAGAGGATTCACCAGAGACAGAGTGGGGAACAGAACAGGTGGATCCCCTGAAACACACTGCTGAGGGAATCAGCAGGCGAGACAAACCAGGTCTGCTGCTCCATATGGGTCATCTCTCTGGCTGGGGATTGAATTCGTGCTGCACTGCCTGTGGATAGCTTCATAGTGCTGAGACTTAACCCCTTGCACTGCCAGGGAGGCACCTCCAGGCATATTCTATATCAGCAAAAGTACATAGGAAAATATGCTTTTCTGGGGGTGTGTGTGGGTGGGTGATTCACTAATGGTCTTTCAAATACTCTTCTCGGTCATTGAAATGTTTTTGATTCATTTCTTTTGAGATTTAATTAGATTATTTTCCTTGCCTTTACACAATAACTGCTGAAGAATTTGTGGTAGAAATGAGAGGTATGTCAGCTTTGTTATTCTTTTTTTCTTGTTCTCTGTGCTTGTATTTTTATTATTTTCTGCTAACTTCAATCTCTTTGGTGGAATATTTTCAAGGCATTTCTACTTTGTAAAGGGTAGTTTAATGAATACAGGAAAACATAATAGGAAGCTGAAAGACAAGAAATGAGTGAGTGGCAGCTACCAACAGTCCTGAGTTTGAACCCCAATCGTTCTCTCAGGATACCTTGCTTATGACCCTAGATACAGATCCAGTGAGGATGCTGGTGAAAATCAATATTGAAATAGTAGTAAAACTAAATCTCCTTCCTAATTTTAATTCTCTAGGACAGGCCAGGGCTTTCTAAACATTTTTTTTTTATCGGAAGTATCTGGAATTGGGGGCTCCCTCATGGCGCAATGGGTTAAGCAACACACTATGAAGCAGAATTCTGCAGCCATTGCAGCATAAGTTTGATCCCTGCCTCCGGCCAGGGAGACGACCCACATGGAGCAGCAGACATCTCCTGTCTCTCCCATTGCTCCCCTCAGCAGTGTACTTCAGTAGATCCATCTCTTCTGTTCCCCACTCTGACTCTGGTGAATCCTGTCACCCACCCACACCTCTGGCCTGTACTCCAGCTCTTATATGCATAAATAAATAAATCTTTCAAAAAAAAAAAAGAAGTATCTGGAGTTTTGTGAAATGAAAAAGCAAACAAAAGATATTTTGCTGTATTCCAGGTCAACAGAGCCAGAGGTTTCAGGAATAGGGCTCAGAAATCTGTGTTCTCTGTGATGGTCTTTCGTGGTTCTGCTGCTCAGTCAGGTTTGACTGGGGCCCCTGAAGCTCTGATACCAGATCTTGAGACTTGAACCTCTGTTCTCTATCATCTTTCGCTTAGAGTTATAGAAAAGCCAGGAGTTTCAGGAACTGATCCCCACAGTGGCAGCACACAGCAGGCTCTCAGCAGGAGTTCACACATGGAATAAAGTGAAGGGCAGATTGCTGATGACAATAGAAAGAACATTCTGGTAATAACTGTCACAAAGCTTTCCCAAGACATCTTAAACAACTTGAATCAGAATGCAATTTTTAAAATGATCTAAATATCTCTATTAGATATAAGTTTGTAGGAATTCTGAGGAATAGTCTATTTTGGACTATTGCCTACTTTGGACTGTTGCCTACTGAAAGTTTATTAATAAACTAAAAGTTTATTTGAACCAAATGAAATATCTGAGAAGACCCATGAGAAGTTATTCTTTTTTAAAAAGGTTTATTTTACTTATTTATGCATAAAGAACAGGGGTCTAGGCCAGATGTGTGGTGGGTGAAGATTCACCAGAGACAGAATGGGGAGCAGAACAGATGTATCTACTGAAATACATTGCTGAGGGAAGCAGCAGGTGAAATAGGAGCTGGTTTAGCTCCCTGGCTGGGGATCAAACTCTTGGTTGTCAATAGCTTGATAGCGTGAAGACTTAACCCCTGACCCATCAGGGAGGCCCTGGAACTTATTCTTTAAGAGTCTTGCATGGTACCATGTTTACTGTAGTTGCTGAATAAGTGGTAAGTAAACATGTGGCCCTCTCAATGCTTTGCAAACAAGGAGAAAGAAAATAATTCCCTTTGGTCATACTAGGGGGTACTTTCCAGCTGACCGGGGTGTATGCATGTGGTATATTGAAAATTCTACCTTTTACATTGGTGGGTTTAAATCTTTTTGTATTTTATTACAACACTGTTCATTTTTGTATATTATTTGAGTTCTCCTCTCTGGTGTGGTCCCTGTGGTTCTCCCATCACCGTAGCACCCATACTCCATCACCACAGTTCCTTGTGCTCTTCCCTACCTGTTTTGACCCCTCTCCGAACCTCTCCCCTGCTGTATGTACATTGGTGTTTTCATTCTGTTGTTTAAACTGTAAACAACTAGTCTTCCACCAGGTTTTCTTCCAGCTCACATGTAGAACACTAAGGCATTATTACCCAAAGGGGAAGTGGAAAGAGAATGAAATAAAAGAAGAGGAAAATGTGGTGGGTGGGAGAGGAATTGCAAAGAAGAGAGCATCAGTGACAGCTCAACCTTAAAGATACAGCACTGTGAAACTCTGCGTTCCCTGGTGGCAAGGGGCGAGAAGCCCACAGGACGGTAAAACCCTCTATTTTCAAGTCCTGAGAGATTATATGCATATAAATATTACCATTTTTAAAAACTTCCCATAAAACAAAGCAAAATACAAAATTCCTGCATGAGGAAATTGTAGTGATCCTGAGAATGTATGTAGACGGGCGAGCCTGGGCACTTATCTAAAGGACTAAGGCAGGCGGTGCAGAGCTGACCAAGTTTGGGGTGAATCTGCTCAGACAATATTGGTTGTGATGGCAGTGATGGACAGTCTCTAAGCTTACCCAGGCTCTTCACCTGTCTGAGGACCTCAAAGGGTTACATGCATCTGCCATTGACACCATGGGAAATTCCAGACGCTGCTCATTCTCAGGATAGGGCTGGCCCTGTCCTGCTCTCCTGGATCTTGGTTTTTCTGACCTCATGTGCTTCAGGAAACTCTAGACCATGTGGACACCAATTTCTATGTTAAAAGAACCTTCCAATCTCCATGGACTACATGGACCAGAGATGCAGTTAATGATCAAGCCTGTGTACATGATAAGGCATCCATAGAAATCTTAATAGTTGGGGCTCAGAGAACTTCCTGTTGGTGAATGCGTGGGCTGGAGGAGCGGGCATGGAAGCTCCGTGCTCTTTCTCCACACCTAGCCCGAAATATCTCTTCGTACGTGCCTATGTCATACCTTTTGGTAATGAACTGGTAAACAGAAAGTAAACCGATTTTCTGAGTTCTGTGAGCCACTCTAGCAAGTTAATCGAACTCGAGGAGGGAGTTGTGGGAATCCGTGATTTACAGCTGATCGAATGGAAGCACTGGTTACAGCCTGGACTCGTGACTGTCTTCTGAAATAGGGCAGGGCACTCTTGCGGGACTGAGCCCTTACCCGGCGGGACCGACTCCTCCTCGCCTCCAGGTCGATGGTGCAGCACTGAGTTAAATTGGAGGACACAGCTGGTGTGGCAGGATTTCCTGGTATGGGGAAATCTACACATCTGGTGTCAGAGGTTTCAGAGTATGGCGGTAGTGTGAGAGCAAAGAGATCTGAGGTTTTTTCCTTCACTGCATGCTGAGTGTCGCTCAAACCCCTACACTGCCCGTGCTGGGGATTCTTTTTCTTCTCTGTTGGTACAAAGATCCGCAAGGTGTTTGATTGTGTATTCCTCTCAGTCTAATGTGTTACTCTTCCAACATGTGCATATTTATATGTGTAAAGATTATGCTCATTCCCCTTCTGTTCCTCATGGAAATGTAAACACCCAAAGGTCTGGCTCTGTGACGAGTCCTGGAACCACAGACACCTGCGACAGCAAAGTCGCAGCGCTGCGGTGGGCACTAGGGGGCGTTGCCGTTTGTCCCGGTAGAAAGAGGAGTAACAGTCTTGCTCTTCACAGAGCTTTGGTGAGCCTGGACCAGGAACTTGCTCAACAGAGAGAGGGTACAGGTGCCAGAAAGCACTTGTTTCCCGAAGGAGGGCCATTTCTAAAACACTGCTGTCACAGGGGTGACCATGCTTTGAGAGCCCAGCCTCAGGTGGTGGGCCACATCTCCAGTTGCAGTGGACTGTGACGGAGACTCCAGGCAGTGCACCCAGAGCCATGGCCTCTGCACGCATCGCCACACTTGGGATTCTCTTCACACTGAGTGAGTAATAAAAGGAATAATATTCCTTTTATTTTCCACTTGCATTTTCTACTTATATTCTTTTCAGTAGCTTCACTGACACATTGTGGATTAATTTACAGGTGGACTGAGAACTCAGTCTGTGACTCAGCCAGAAGATCAGGTCACTGTGAACGAAGGGGACCCTCTGACTGTGAACTGTACTTATTCAATTTCTGGGAGCCCTTATCTCTTTTGGTATGTCCAATATCCCAGCCAAGGTCCCAAGTTCCTTCTGAAATACATTGGCGGGAAAAACCTGGTTAAAGGCAGCGATGGCTTTGAAGCTGAATTTAACAAGAGCCACACTTCTTTTCACCTGAGGAGACACTCTGTGACGGGGAGAGACTCTGCCATGTACTTCTGTGCTGGGACAGACACAGTGGGAAAGACTGCAGGGGGAGCAGAACACAAACTCCAGTAAAAACCATTTCCCTGAAGACTTTAAGTCCCTGCACAAGGGGATTATGTCGCTCCAGGATATGTCATTACAAATGAAATTGAAAGTCACAGAATTTGTTCATTTGATAAATGTCTGTTCGATCTTTATGTGCCAGATACTGTGCTAAGTCCTGGTCATAAGTGGGTGAAAAAAGACTATCCTTTATCTGTAGGTTCCAGGCGTCCCACATGTTCAAGAACATTTAGTTCCTAACTATCATCATCAGCTTCACTTTACAGATGAAGAACTAAGGCACTGAGAATTTAAGCAGCTGAGTCAAGTCACAAAACTATTAAAAGGCAAATTGAGAGGCAGGCAGTCTCTCTCAGGTGCGGGGCTCATCCTCTACTTCTAGCACCCTGCTGGCTCCTGGAGGCGTGAGGCTGAGATTTCAGCCCTGAGGTAGTCTAACTTCCAAAAGGGTCCTTGTCAAAGAAAAAAGCATTGGATAGAGGACTGAACAGTAAACTAATGACTCAAAAAAGTAAATGCTAAAATAGGGGATTACACAAAATGCTATGTGATGAGAATGTAGAGAGAGAGAGGTTGCACAAAGGAAGGAGAATTTAAAGGAAGGAGGGTTTGAACTGTTAATTCAGCTCCTGTGCTCACATCTCTCATGTGCGCTCCTGAGATGCACTGGACATGATGCTCCACTGCACCTCCTCCATCTCTCCCTGCCAAATGGAACAGTTATTATTATTATTATTAATTTATTTTTTGTCAAAGACACACAATGCTCAAACCTATTTCCTGCTCAGGAACATTCTTCAAGGTCAGACTAACCCTCAGCCATTTTCAACATGTGGTGGTGACAGGAAGTCATGGAGGGAAATGGGAATCTATAGTCTCTCAATTTTTTGAGGTGTCAGGGAAGGTCACCTGTGTTTTCTTAGAAGTTCTGTTTTGATACTTGGTTCTGGTAATGGGTCTGATTTACTTTGGGGAGGAAAGTGAGCCCAGGATTATTTTTTCTTATGCTTCTTGGAAAAACTATTCCTTATAATTAGTTAGCTCTTAGGTAAAACTAGAAATCTAATAGCATTTATTTTAATAATATTCATTTTTAAAATCAACCTTTTAAATCTCACTTCAAGAACTCTGTGGAAAGAGGACTAAATTAAGAATTAGGAAGTACAGACATTCTTTTCTGATTCCTCTAGAAGTCTGTGGGACACTGGATAAGCCATTTTTACTCTATGTGCCTTGATTCCTCATTAATACAATTAATTCCTCATTAATACAATAGTTGGAACAATTAGAGTAAATATTGTTGTGTATCAGAACGTGTCTTAGGCTGGAAAAAAAGTGGGTGTTAAGAGTGGCTCAACAATCAGATAATGGGGTCACTGTTTTAGACTGCATTTGTGTGTTCCTCCATTCACATGTAGAAACCTAATTCCCAGTGCAATATTGGGGGGTAGACCCTTGGGAAGTGGGTAGGTCATGAGGGGGTGAGCCCTGATATATCCTTTAAAAGGTACCCCAAAGTTCCCAGTGCCTCTTCCTCCATTGAGAATAAGTAGAAAGATGGGGGACGTGAACCAGACTCATCAGATGCTGCCTCTGCTGGCACCTTGATCTTGGATACTCCAGTCTTGTGAGAAATAAACACCCTGAGCTGCCTCTATTTGAACTAAGAAGGAAATAAACCATCCAGTTGAAGCTACTTTACTTAAGGCCTTTATGATTTCATTTAGACCTGTATTCTAATCCCATTCTCTACACTGGAAACCCTGCTTTTAGGAAAGGAGCCAGAATGAACTAATTACACCCTGGTTATATTGCACTTAAGCAAGAACTTTTTTTTTTTGTGGGTTCACAGTTTTGGTCCCTGTAATATAATTTTAAGCATTTTAAAGAAGGCAGGGTATAAAATAAATTTGGGGACAGGACAGTTGTCCAGGTTTTCCTGAGAACACTAGTTGTTGATGGACACCTGCTCCATCCATGGGAGAATTCCCCCTGCCTGGATGCTGGGGACAGCTTTCCCCAAGGGAAACCATTCTCCGCACTGCCATCTTGTGCTCCATTCAGCCCTCCCTCCTCAGATCTTTATCTGACTGTAGAGTGCATTTCACTGGGTTCTCTGTAAGAATCCGAAAGCCCCTCGAGTGAAAAGGTGCAGTTTAGCTCTTCATCTTCTCCCCTTCCCAAGGCAAAATGAAGCATAGTTTTCCTTTTTTAATTTGCTGCATCAAACGATGGCCCCACCATTCACTCTCTAGATCCCAGTTCTGTCCAGATGCTGTATCTTTTGCCTCTTTCCATCTCTCAGGCTTTCGTAGGTTCATCTAGCCTTTTCCCTTATATTTTAGTTGTGGGTGTGTAGGGTCACGGAAAAGTGATCAGGTTTTTCCACCTGTGGTCCTGCATGCATGCCTGATGGTGGGCACCTCAGGTAAGGGTGTGGGCATGTGCAAGTGGGTGCACCTGGGCTGAGACACAGGGCGTATAAGGGCGGTGTCATAAGACATCATCAGAGAGGGAGAGAAAGAGATTGAGAGAGAGAGAGAAGAAGAAGCAGGAAACAAGAGCTGCAGGAGCAGAAGGAGGAAGAGAGCAGAGGCTAGAGAGCCCAGAGAGAGTGAGATTTGCTGGGGGCTAGGAGGCCTGTCAGCTTCCTGGCGCCCCCCTGCCTGCCTTGTACCTGGTCGCCTCTGATGTAAAGAGCAATAAAAGCCTGAAAAAGCCACTGTGGACTCCAGGACTCCTCCTTGTCCCTTCAGCTCAGATCATAGAAAACCTGCTCTGTGCCCTCCTGGCACCACAGAGTGCCATGCTACTGGGAAGTCTTCCTAGCACCCCAGAAGCAAAACAGTTTCATTTCCTGAATTTTCCTATAATTCTCTGTAACAAGTTACCATAAGGACAACCTTTACTTTTAAAAGTCTCTTTTTTGAAGTGGAAAATGTTTAAAGTTATGTTGAAAATGTTACGGCAGAAATTCCATCAGGAAGCCAGGCAGCACTCAGAGAGGAGGAGGGCAGTTCTTTATTTGCACCAGTGGGTTTTACTGGGTTGGGATCAGAGATGTCTCTCAAAGGCTGAGCCCTGACAACTGGGTTACAGTATATATTGACTGAAGCAAGGGATACAGTCATCTGGGCTGCATGAATCAGGGTGCATGTGACCTTGAGTTATCAGATGTTCCCTGAAACTTTCACTCTATGGACTGTGTTCCAACTTCAGCTAATCCACAGGTCAGCCTGACATTTTCCATTTTAAAACAAAGCCTCAATGTAGACCAAAAGTTCCAGGGAGTAACTGATGAACTTTCTCAAGGCTACATATCTGACTTACACCCAGATAACTCCTAGAAATCTTCTGCTTCTATACTTCCTTCTTGCTTCAAAGTGCAAAAAGCACCCTTGCTTAGATGGGTATATTTTGTAGTTTAAAATCTCTTAGAAGAATTGAGCTAAGCATCATGAAATACTAAGTGCCCTTAGTTCTTCCTTCTTCCCTTTTCCACCCTCACTGCCAACTGTGGTGCTCCTCTCCCCCTCCTGTCTCACCCTCCCCAGTTTATTCTCCAACTTTATCCAAATGCATTCCCCTGAACCTTGAGGACTAATTGTGTTACATTCTAATCAAATTCTCTGTGTCCCTCCCAGGATGATAACACTGGGGCAAGCATCTGAGGGTTCCATTAAGAGTTGTTAACCCTGAAGGAACATTCCTGCTGAAGACCATAAATAATGTAGCTCTTGAGTCTATACTGCCCTGCCTTCTTTCCACCTGGGAATGCAAAGTCCCTCACTTCCTTCATGTGAACACCTCCTCACATTCCTTGGTCCTGTCTAATCACAGCAGCCCACCATTTGGGGAGCTGGCCTCTCTTAGGGTATCAGTACTGTTGACATCCTGGTGACCACCTCACATAATAAACTTGTTTATGAAGAGACATTCTTGTAGTTCAGTCTTTGACTTTCTGGGTTGCAAGTGAGAGACTTGGTTTGGTTGTTTACAAAACGTTCAGGATATAATCTAATGTTACTTCAATAATAAATTACAGAGAAATATTTAAAAATGGCAATATTAAACCTTACAAATTTGAAACAAATTATAGAAAAAATACTTTTCAAAAGAGTAAGTACATATGTAATATAGAATTATTAACATCATGTTTAGTTTGCTATAGGGTTAGATAAAGTACTACAAACTGGGTGACTTAACAGAAATTGAATGTCTCACAGTTCTGGAGGCTCGGTGGCTGAGATTGAGGTGTGGGCAGTGGCTCTCACTGTGAGGGAGAATCTGTTCCAGGCTGCTCTTCATGGTTTGTAGATGCTCATCTTTCTCTGTGTCTTGTCACATCATTTCTCCATTATTTGTGCCTGTCTCTGTCCAAATTTCCTTTCTTTTATAATATACCATTGCTATTGGATGAGAGTCAGCCAAATCGCCTAATTTTAACTTGGTTAGATCTATCCCTAAATAAGGTTATATCCTGAGGTCCTAGGAATTAGGACTCCAGCATCTGTTTTGGTGGAGAACACAATTCAACCCACAGAACACCACAACCATTAATGATTATTTTCATTCCAAATACCAATACACAGAAAAAAATTCTAGTGTTTCTCTCTCCAGTTGCTTGATATCCAGCAACACTCTCCTAGGTGAGATGATAAATGCCAAAACAGAAACATCAATTTGCACTTGTTGACCTGAAAATATAAGATCGTGTTTGTCTTACGATGTGTCCTATGTGAAACATAGTTTGTAAAGAGTTTTCTCATACTCATTTAATTGATTCCTATAATCATGTAGAAATGAAGAAACTATTTCTTAGAGGTGACTTGCACAAAATGGCATAACCAGCAAGTCAAGAGAATTGTCTACATCCAGTTTATCTAACTTGCTCAGTGTTTCTACCATTGTTCAAAATGTGACCAAGTTGAACTAACAGCTTCTACATTTTACAAAGAGTTTCGTACCTCGCATGGGCCTAAGACAATTTTTGAGACATTTCATCTGTGGTAATTATACCACAAGGGGTTGCTGTTGCAATGAATTGAATCTAAGTGTAATCCTTTTATGTTTATTTTTATAAAAAGTGTCTCAGCATTTTAGCTCTCTCATGAATCCTTCATTTTTCTTTCACTTGGTACTGAGGGAAAACTAGGTATTTAGTCCATACTTTGTGATATCCACTCTGTCAGTATGTTATTAGAAGTCATCAGAACTTACAGATGCTTTCCATGGAAAAATGGAAAAATTGCCCAGTAACCCCACATTGGGCCATTCTGGACTCTAGAGGTATCTCCCAGATATTTTGTTTTTATCTTATAGGAATAAAACCCTCAAACAACACACTATTATCATTTCCTCCTTAACGGGACCAACTTAATTATGGCACTTGGCTGTTTCAATTAACATTATAGTGTCTTTTGGATTTGAATATTTTCCTGAATAACTATTTTTCAAAACTTTTTTGTGTCCTTGCTATTGAGTTTATATTGAAAGTTTCTTAAAGAATGAATAAACAGTGTTTTTTTTCCTTTTTAAATTACATATATGCTTTTGCACAACTGCTTTCTGCTGGCCAAGTTACTTTGCATGTAACTCAGTTGAGAGGAGAGAAATGGGAAACATCGCTCACTAAGAGTACATTGAATAAAATTTACGATTGATTCAATGCCAGAGGCTGACTCTGAAGGAAGTGTTGTATTATTGTCCCTATTTTACAGATGAAGACACTGAGACTCAGAGGCATGGGTTTCCCAAGGGCACAAGGCGGCAGAGCTGGGACTTGGTTCTAGGTCTGCCTAACTCTGAGTCTGTGCCTTCTTTGCCTCTCTTCCTCCCTGGTGAGGTGAATGATAACACCTCAAATGTCTTCTTGAGCTGGTCAGTGGGTATTAGCGAGGGGTCTGCTCCATTGTTTAAAGTCTAAAAGTGAGATCTAGAGGCAGATGTTAGATGTGCACTCAGTGAAATGGCGAAAGGACCTCAGATGTCAGGGATGAAAGCTCCATTTCATGCTGCCTGTTTGGCTGTTTTGTGGAATAAGATTGGGATTCTCTATTTCTTCTGGCCCCACAGGGACAAATGGGGGGTTATTTTCAGAACTCTGTCAGACTGACCATGAGAAGTGCCCACCTTTGGGACTGTGAGAAAGGGCTGCGGACTAGAAGCGTGGTGACATCTCCTCCCCAGGCATCAACCTTATTCATGTCCAGTATATCAGGGGCTAGTCCTAGTAAAGATCTAAAGCTATCATGCTGGAAGCTTGTACCCCTAGTTTCCTTCCTGGGTGTTCAGTTAACTTGCAGAGGAAGCTCTGACTGAGGAGCTGCCACCTGCTATTGGCTGCCTCTGGGTACAGGTGGGAGGGGAAGTGAGGGGAGAACTGTGGTGTGGGCTCTGCAGGTCTAGCTTCTTCCCAGGTTCATATTCCAGTCCAGGCTGAGATTCAGCAACAGAGCAGAGACTGGGTTCTGGTTTGCACCTTGAATATGAGGCTGGTGACAAGACTGACTGTGTTTCTGACGTTGGGTGAGTTGTTTTGGGGTTAAGAGGAATCGGGATCTGTACCTGGATGGTCACCTTTAACCTTGCTTTCTATCATAGCTCCTTATCCAAGATGTTGGGGGAAGGCTCTGAGGTTCTGTTTCTCTCCTAGCAGATCCTAGGCATTTCTGTGAGGGGTGTTTCTGGCAACAGAGGTCTTCTGTGTTCCTGAGGCCCATCTGTGGAAGGGAGAAATGAGCTCTGTAGCCTCTGTGCATCTGTTCCTGGGATTCCTTGGAATAATTCTATATATTGTCATGAAACACAAATGGATAGTGAATTGTATATGTCTGTGGATGGTGAGAGAGTAGGATGTGGGTGGATCTGTTATGCAAAGAAACCTGGAGAGTGCTGAATTGGACCTTCCATTCACCTCGGCTCAGGAGAGGAGTGAGTATTGTGTTTTCAACCCCACAGGAACTTTGAGCCTTGCTAAAACCACACAGCCCGGCTTCATTGACTCCTGTGAAGGACAAGAAGTGAACATAACTTGCGAGCACACTGGCATTGCTACAGATGAATATATTTTCTGGTACCGGCAGGCCCCCAACCAGGGACCACGATTTGTTATTCAAGGGTATAAGACGAACGTGGTAAATGAAGTGGCATCTCTGTTGATCCCTGAGGACAGGAAGTCCAGCACCCTGCACCTGCCCCCGACCACCCTGAGCGACTCGGCTGTGTACTACTGCATTGTGAGAGGCACAGTGACACAGACAGGCCTGCACCTGTGCAGGATCCTTCAGTTGCTGGGAGCACAGCCCAGGGGGAGCCCAAGGAGTGCTTTCTGCAGTGTTCATTTTATTCTTCTATTTTCACAAGGTTGATCAGCAAATCGTTATGCATCCCATTATGATTTAAAAACATTTTGATCTTACTTTCAATAAGTATTCTACTTACATGGTCTAACATTTAAAAAGTATGAAAAGGCATTTAGCGCAATATCTTCTTCTCACAGTCCATGAGCTGCTCCATTATTCACAGTGAGACAATCTATGGTGTTTGCACTATTGTTGCTTAGCTCACGGGTGCTCCTCACCTTCTGTGTACACACTTCTGCACACTGCCCTCAGTGAGTATGGACAACATGATTCTCAGCTTTTTAAAAAGTTAGCTTGAGTGTGCGGCTATTAATCATCACACAAATGTGAACATTTCTTGGGTCATTTCCAAGCACCTAAAGAATGTTTTGCACTTCTTTTGAGTTTACGCTTCTCACTCTGTTGCTCCGTTAACTATGTGTTGTGTGGCAAGACGAATGGAGAGGCGATAGGAGAGGAGGAGGCAGGGGAGCTCTTTCTGATTGTTGTTCTAGATGTTCAATTTGGACCTGTTAACACCTCCAAAAACAAAACTTAAGTCAATCCACTTGAGTTCCCTGCTCTAAGGATTGCTCTGGCCCTGTCCAATGTAATCTGTTACAGACAATGAATCAGAAGACTAGAGTCCTCATTCATGAATTTTTTCTGTGAAGTCTCTCAATTCTCTCCTTATGTATCTTCAGAGTTGAGATGACAGTGTGGACCACAGAGAACCACATGCTCATGTATTAGAAAAGTAGGAAAATTTCAAAACAAACATAAAGCCCATCAAATCTCTGAAATCACATGAACACCAAAAATTGTGGACCTGGAGAATTATGATTACACACAATTTCAATGGAAAACAGAGAACATTCCTGAGTTACCTAACATTATTAATAGAAAATTTCCAGTCCATTCCTATGGGAGTCCCTCCTAATGATGCCTGAAATCCCCAGGGATTTAGGAAGTCTCACTAGGAAAACTACTTCTCTGCTTCACCTCCACAGGGCAATTAACAGAAATCTAGGTAAAGAATTGCATAATTCCCTAGGTTCTCAGTCACCAAGTTGGATGAGGTGTATAGGGGGAGTTCTTTGCAGAGGGTGACATGTGAGGAGAATTTAGATATCAGAAAACATCCATATTTTTCCATGAAAATATTTTTGAACATCTCTGGGAGATTCTAGAACACCAACCATACCCATTCTTGTTCCAAAGGCGGTGCTTCCTCAGTCGTGTTCCTTCCAGCATAGGGAAGATCTTCAAAAATGATCCCACGGCTTCTTCACTGCTCAACCATGAGGCTGCTCCCAATGCTCATGATACTTTTTGCCCAGAGTGAATAAAATTCTATTCCATCCTCTTGTTCCTTAGAAGTATGGCATTACAAGGTGGCTCTGAAAAGAAACACTGTCTCATAAGTGAGTCTGTCCTGATCTCACTGGCCCTTCATTGATGTTGCAGGGAATGTTGATTATCTCATTACTTCTCGCCTGCCCCCAACAGCTGGATTCCCCAACCCCCAGCATATCACATACCTGAGAGACATATACTCAGCTTGGGCTGGCTCCTTGTTGGTGGAGTTTCCTGTTAAGAATGGAAATGACAGAGCCCAGGTGTGAATGTGATTGGTGCTCAGTGACTCTGGAGGAACACACTGACTACTAAGAACCACATTTGCTTGCTGTGGACTTGACAGCCTTCAGAGCAGGGGTGAATGCAGCCCAGCAACAGGGCAGGGATCATGAGACACTGGGATGCTCTGTTGAGGCTTCTTTGGATCCAGGTTGTCTGTGAATTGGGGTGGTCCCAGATGGGGTATGGGGAAGTGCCACAGCTGATGGCGGGGGATGGGAGGAATTGGTGACACGGAGCTCCTACGGGGTCCTCCATGCTCATGGGTATTTCTTGGGATGTTTTACAAGTTCAGGCTCTGCATCAGTGGCTGCTCATTGGCATCATATGTGTTTGTTCTTCTTTCTCCATGCAGGGGTGAGAGGGATGCAGATGGATCAGAGTCCTCTATTTCTGAGTGTTGTAGGGTAAAGGTTGATCAGGTATTTCCACCCTCCCACCACTGATAATGGACACCTGAGGTGCTGTGAGCACTCCAGGGTGGGCATGCGCAAGTGGGCACACCTGTGTTGGACACGGGCATAAATGGGCGGCATCATGAGGCTGCCAGAACTGCGAGGACCAACAGATAGGATCAGCAGCAGCAGCAGCAGCAGCAGCAGAAAGAGATAGAGAGAAGAAGCAGCCGAGAGGGTGAGATGCACTGGGGGCTGGGAGGCCTGCCAGACTCCTGGCCTCCCGGCCCCCCCCCCCCGGCACCCCTGCCTGCCATGTACCTGGCCACCTCTACTAAATAAAGTATGAAAAGCCACCGAGGGCTCCAAGACTCTCCTTCCTTGACCCATCTGCCCAGAACCATCCTGAACCTTGCTTCTGTGCTGCAGCTTCCTGCCACTACAGTGTCCAGGAGGGAAACAACTACACTCTGATGTGCAAATTTTCTACTACCTTGCAAGGTATGCAGTGGTTCCAATAGAACCCCGGGGGCAGCCTGGTCACCCTGTTTTACACAGCTTCAGAGACTCCAAAGCAACAGGGAAGGCTAAGCACCTCACTGAACTTTAAGGATCAGTCCAATACCCTAAACATCATGGACTTCCAGCTGGAGGACTCAGCCGCCTACCTGTGTGTGGTGGAGGCACAGTGCTCTGGGGTGATCTGCAGCCTGTTCCCGAGGCTGCAGCCTCAGCCCCAGCCTGTACCACAGGGAAGCTTGCACAGCAGCATTTGTACAGACTGATGTCAGTGATGGATGCTGTTTGAGCCTTCACGCCTCTGCCACATACTTAGGACCTTCTAGAAGTTGGGAGCAATATGTTCCCTGGACTCTGGCTTTTGGGTGGGTCCAGCCAGTGGGGAGTTGGGGTAGAAAAGCAAAGGAAAGGAGGAGAGTGGGGTCAAGGGTCTTCATTTACTGTGTCCCTCCCTGCAGGCCATGTTCTAGTTCCCCAATTGGTTTTTTCTGTTACCACCTCTAGAACCTGTTCCCTCACCCCTGCTTGCACCTTCGGATCTAGGAAAGGGGCTGGAACCCTGAACTATTGGACTTGGACTTCTGCTGGATCCCTGCAATCCCCTTTACCTGTCCACACTTTTGTCAAGAGTGTCTTCCTCATGCAGTCCACATATTACAATCACCTGTGGGTGTGGTCTCCTTGCCGCTAGGGCCCTGACTGACAAGGAGCCCCCTTTGCACATCTGTGCCATGGGTGCCAGGCCCTACTGACGAGCAGGCCCAGCCAACCTGCAAAGGAGGAGGAGCACCTCATTGAGGCTTGTGGGCCTCTCCTGCTCATCACTCCTGCTTGGATAACTGTGCTTTCCACTTCATCAGGAGTGAAAAAGCACTTTTTGCCCAGGTTTAGCATGAGAATTATCTGGAATAGAGCTACCATAATTAGGATCATCACGTTCTACAAGAGCATCTCATGTAATAACTACAACAGAGGACGTTAATTGAAATTACTGGGTTTGACATGAGCCCATGAGTATATTTATGACAGAGCTGGCTATTTTTTTCATCTTTTTTTAATATAAATTTTTTTTAAATTTACACATATTTGACATCAATTGTAATCCCCATGTATTCCCCATCACCGTAACACCAGTGCACTATCACCTCAGTCCACCATGCTCCCGTCTGCCCTCCACCCTTTCCCTCTTCCCTTCCCACCAAGTGTCCCCAGTTTGTCTTTGTCTTTTCATTTTTGGTTTTTGTTTCTTTCTTGTTGTTGTTATTATTATTATTATTGTTCTTATTCCTTTCCTTGATCTTTATTTGATTCCCTTATATTCCTCCTAGGGGAGGAACCATCTGGTATTTTTCTTTTGCCTTCTGACTTATTTTACTGAGCATAATCCCTTCCAGTTTCATCCATGTCCCTATGAATGCATCTAGTTTTTCATTTTTGATTGCTGAGTAGTATTCCACCATGTATATGTACCACAGATCTGGCTATTTTTAAGCTACAATAATGGTCTAAAGAGAACCAGGATTGCTCTCTGAGCAGAGAGTGGTTCCTTGGGTAGCCACTTAAAGTGATGCTTATATGGATATAGGGGGCAAGGAGTGGGGGTTTGGTGCTTGGGTGCCTATCTTGTGTCTCTTGATGATTAGCTGGGCTCTCGGGGGTCTCTCAGACTTCTGAGTTTGTGGGGTTCTTCTAGGCTATCTTGGTCCACTGAGTTTGCCTGTGTTACCTGGATGACCTTCCTGAAACTACCCTTTCATGTCTACAGCATTGTGTTATTGTGCTGGTGTCTGAACTCTCCAATCAGACTATGAAATGGTCTAGGGCTTGGGGGTGCAGAGGCGTTGGGAGGGAAGGAGTTCCTTCTAGAAATATCAGTACTATCACTCACAAGAAATCCACGGGTAGAAAAAGACATTAGTTCCACTGAAAAGCATTTCCTCACCTCAATATACATAAATATTTCCCAATAAGATTGTTTAACTCATTATGATGAAAACTTTGGGAAAAGCAAGGTTAAGAGGATGCTTCCTGAATATTATAAAGACAATATGTCTTGACTCAAGAACCAACACAGAGTTAAATATTAAACTCTGGAGACACAACTGAAAATGGGGAGGGGCTGGAGTACTCTGAATCCTTTACCTCAGTGAGTTCTGGAAGTTCCAGACAATTTAACTAGAATTCAATAAACTTTCCTCTTTTTTTGGGTTGATACAAAAGAATACTTTCTGTATGTATTCATATATGACAGGTAATTTTGTTTTCAATGTTCACTATATTCCTCTACTGCTTAATTTCATCACTTTTCCCCATGCAGATTCTTTTCTTTTTATTTCAGAAAAGCTACTGAATAAAGAAATACAAATTGAGAGAAATTCATGAGGTGTTAAGAGCAAGATTTGATTATGTAAATATTAAGAGCTAATTTATCCTGTGGAAAAGGGTAAACCATAGTTTACCCTTGATTTTCTGTTAATGTGACAACAGATAATGACTTTTCTAAATAATTTTTATATCATCAAAAGAAAAATATTAATCTCCAAGTAGGCAGATAGAAGATGTGAGGAAACAATTTACACACGATAAAATAACATTACTCACAAACAGATGGTAATGCTTAGACCTACTGGCACTCATGAAAATGCAAAATAATTGAAAATCTCATTAGGGAATTGTAGGAATAATGTAATTGCAATTTAAAAAACTTCTATGGAAAGGATGCAGTAAAATAGACATACTCTAGTGAGAGAGTAAATTTAGAAGTCATTTTAGAAAGTAATTAAAAAACATGACTTGGTAATCTAAAAACATTAATTTTTTATTGTAATTTTCTCAAGAGAATCTATCTTGAGGAAAAACCCTCAATGCATATGGAAATAATTATGTACAAAGACATTTGGAAAGTTATTTATAGTACCCAAAATATCAGATCTGAAAGGGAAAAGCTTAGTGGCCCTAGTGGAATTTTATGTAGCTAGTAAATGATATTTGTAAGGAGACTCTATGATTAATAAAAAGCAGTAATTGAAAGCAATTAAGATATGAACTAATATGATTGCTACTTAATTAAAATACTAACAGTACCAAGGCTGGAAAGTAATAGACTAAGGTGCTGATAATATAGATCCTTGTTTGTCGTGATTTTTCCTTTACATTCCATTATTTTTATGTTTTCAAAAATTTGAATTTTATTTGATTTAGCTTCATTAATCCATTGTTTCTTGCACATTCTCTAAAATTCTTGTTGGCAGCAGTCAAAGAAACTGCAGGGGAAATTTTACTAGAGATTGTTACTGAATAATAATATTGGGGGACAGATCAACCAGTAGCCCTGGTTCAGTCCCCTGAGCCTCCAAGAAGGTGGCAAGGACCTCCTGACTGACTGTGCAGCCTCCATTGTATTCCTTTCCTTATATTAATAACTCAAGTTTATTTGACCCTTAACTATCTTTGGTGCACTATAAAGAGAAATTAATAAACATTATTCCATGTGTTCCTCTTGCTAACCTCCTGTTGGTCCTTCCACTTTACAGACAAGGAAATTGCTACTTGGAGACACTGAGTAGCTTGTTCAAGCTGACACAGACAGATTAACTGAGAGAGTGGAGTTTCAAAGTCAGATCAGTTTGAGACTGGGACACAGTCTCTTATCTGTCCCTGTCAATTTACTTCTCCAAAATATGCTTATGGACAATCAGACAGATTAAGGTGTAGAATTCCATTTTTATAACATTGCTTGCTTGCTCAATACCCTATTTTTTGGTTGGCCAATACATAGCCTACAAACTAATTCAGGCTTTCAAAATCTGCTTCCTAGACCCAAGTCTTCCTTCCAGCATCATTTCTCATGACACTGTAGCCCCTTCTTCCTTCCAGGTATAATCAATCTAGCTCTCTGTCCATCTATTCATCCATCTATTGTTTAGGGCACAGAATTACCTACATGAATTTGAGGAAGTGGCTACAATACATCCATCTCAGCACTAGCAAAGTGAAAAAGAACGAAATTCTGATATACACAATCAAACAAATGTTTTAAAAACAAGTTACAAGACCTCTCACAGGGCATTTTGTATCAGTTGGGAATTGTCAATGATTTGAGTTCTTGCTGCATTTAAGCTGAGTATTTATTTTCATTAACCCAATGGGATCAAGAAGAAAGACCCTTTGAGGTCAAAGCAATAATTTTCCTACTTTCAGGGAGGCGGATAGGGGTGAAGAGAGGAGGTTACCTGTATGGATCTGAGAACGTTCCCAGCATCCTGCGGACGCCTTCTCCTGTGCTGCCCATTGCCGAGCGAGAGCCATGATGCACGCTGACGACTGCGGTGGGAACGCAGAGTAATTTGGTTGGGTGATGGAATGGAGACCTTGGGAAACTTACCATTTGTGTTATATCAAACCTTAATGCTGGCAAATTCCATTTTCGTGTACGGAGACACAATCACAGATGTGAGAACCAACATCGCCGACATCACCCCTAAGCTTGTTAGAAATAGAGGCTATCCAGCTGCACCCTAGACCTACTGAAACCGAATATGCTTTTTAGAAAAATCCCTGGGTGATTTGAATTAAATGATAAGGCTTCTCAACATTAAATTTGAGATTCCTTGTTGGGGAACGCAATCCAGTATTGTTAACACCTTCTGAACACAAGATGGCAGTGTTTCCCACGCGCTCGGAGCCTCTGTCAGATTTGAACCATTTCCCTTTAAATTGGATTAGGTCTTTATGCCTGTGTAAGGGGCTGAACAGGCTTGTCACTGATTGGTTGGGTAAGAGGCTGCGCTTCCTTCTGGGGATAGAGGCAAATCCCCTCTATGGACACGCCTCAAACGGAAGAGAATGATTTTTTGACTGAGGAAACTGTCACATTTCAGGCCAAGTGGGAGAGTAGAATGGAACCGGTCCTGGGAGTTGTGGTGATTTTTTGTCTTCCAGTGGGATGTGAGTTGGAGGCTTTCTGGTGGTGGGCCAAAGACTCCAGGGAGACAGTCCCCAGGATGGAGGGAGTTGGGGTGGGATTCATTTTGCTTCATCTTTGCTTCTATCTGGGGTTATGGGAAAAAAATATGACTCAAGATTATTATTGTAGTAACCAACCTCTTGTTTCTGGCATTGTGTTTCTGCCTTAGGGGTGAGTGGCCAAAAGATGGAACAGAATCCTCCGTCCCTGAGCATCCAGGAGGGTGAAGAGGCTGTTATGACCTGTAACTATAACAATCTCTCTCCAGCATACTTACACTGGTACCGACAAGATCTGGGACGAGACCTCTTCTTCTTAGTGCTAATACGGGAAAATGAGGGTGAGAAGCAGGCAGGAAAACTGAGGGTCACATTTGAGACCGCCAACAAAAAGAGCACCTTGCGGATTGCAGCCTCCCAGCCCTCAGACTCAGCCACCTACTTCTGTGCGGCAGATGCACAGCGGGGCCCTGCCACCAGCTTCCTGCACACAAACTCTGCCAACCCCTCATGGCCCACAGAGCTGCAGGCTGTCTCCTTAAGGCTCAGCTCCTGGAAAAATAAACTGGGCCCATCTGAAAGGGGCCCTGTACTACAGGAGGCTCCGTCTCTCGACCTCAGTGCCACTGTGACTGATTGTAGGGCACTGAGTCACTTGTAGATTTGCAGGACTGTTCCCTCATCTGAGAATGACAGGCTAAATGCATGATCTCTCAAGTTTTTCTCAGCTCTAAAATTCAAGCAGGGTCTAATTTTTCAGGAAAAAAAAAAAAAGAAGAAAAACAAAGTCCGGAAGAATGCTTGAGAGCAAGGAAAGAGGATTAGTTATAAAGACAGTTATTTCTGTGACTCTGATTGCCTGTGATTAAGTTAGACAGCATGAGATGCATATAGGTTAAACGCACTCCTTTTAAACATAAATAAAAAATATATTCCCCTAGATATAAAATAGCCCAAACATTTTGGAGACCCTTATAAACTGAACTATAATTGAAGTTGATGGTGATGATATGGATAAAGAATGGACCTGCATTCTTTGTCATTTCTCATCAGCTGAATGAAGCACCAACTATATATGTCATGGGCATCGCAAAGATAGGTTTAGAGCCTTCATTTACTGTGTGGTATCAGTGAGCATGTCTTTTAATTATTTTTTACATTTTATTTATTTCTTTTACATTTTAAAGGGCAGGTTTATTAGGAAAAGGAGAAAGAAAAAGAGGCACCTGTATAGTCACAGGTGGGCAGGAGAGCTGATGTTACTGTTTTGCAGTTTGTCTTTTTAAAAGAAGGACCTTCACCTTATGCTGAGGGTCTCTCTCTCTGTTTCTCTCTTTGCTATTTCTCTCATTCTCTACCACTCATATCTTGTATCTTTTTTTGATTAATTTTCAACAACAGAATAAGACCAGACCCCAGATGTCAAAACAGATTCAGTTACTAATGATGGCAGAAGTCATGGACTTTGACTTTTTGCCTTAGCGTTGGTGTCCCGGTGTGCTCTGGTCATGTGGAGTCATTGCCACAGGACGCGGTCAATGTGCCGCTTGCATGTGAGTGCAGGGGAGAGGGCCTGAGAGAGCTTATTTGGGGTAATAGAGAAGAAAATTATGAAATTAGAAAAAATTGAGTGAAGACTAGAATACACTTTAGCAGTCAACCAGTTCAATTCCTTATTCTAGCACAACTAACAGAATAGAAGAAAACAGGAATAAGAAAATATGGGCTCAGAGTCTTTGGCACCTGGGATTTGTCAGAAAGAAGAGGAGACCTAATGTATGGGTTATTAACCATAGTTGGCTTCATTTTTATGTTCAAGAGGATATTAAATCATTTATAGATTACACATGATAGTAGATGATATGCAAGCTTCACTCCCATCTGTAGTTTTACCTGGTACCATAATTTAGTTTAAATATATTGCATGGGGTATGCCAGCAATCATTAAAAACCAAGTAAACTTCATGGCCCTTTACATAGTGAACTCCAAGTCACAACACAGTAACTGTCAGTTTGACTGTACCTAGATTTCTGAAAACAATGACTTCTCCACTGAAGCAGGTTATAAATAAATTTTAAATATAACCTTGTATCATCCTAAGGGATTCTAACTTCACACCTAATTTCACCAAATTTGCCAAGACTGCTTCAGAGTAGACTAACTTTACACAGCACATTAAAAGACAAAAAGAGGGCCTCTCTGGTGGCGCAGTGGGTTAGGCAACGCACTATGAAGCAAACCACAGCCACTGCAGCACGAGTTTGATCCCTGCTGCTGGCCAGGGAGGGGACCCACATGGTGCGGCAGACCTCTCCTGCTGTGCCCGCTGCTCCCCTCAGCAGTGTACTTCTGTTAATCTGCCTGTTCTGCTCCCTGCTCTCTGTGGTGAGTCCTCTCACCCCCCCACACCTCTGGCCTGTACCCCAGCTCTTGTGTGCATAAATAAATCTTTAAAAAAATAAAAGACAAAAAGATAAATTTATTCAGAGTCATAATCAGACTATTACATTTAGCAATCAACATCATTGGTGCAAAACAACAATACCACACTACGTTCAAACATTTTACTGGAATGATTTACACTTTCCATAGAACAGAAACTAAAATAACCTGTTAAACATTTAGTGACAAATGCAGTCCTTGAGTTTTTGCCCACACACGAGTATTATCTAATACTAATTTCCTAATTAGTATTAGTATTAGTCTTTGTAGCAGCTGGACCCTGCCACCTCTGGGCTTGGCTGAGTTCACTCTGTTGTTACCTGTAGCTTCCCTGTCACTTCTTTGGCTTTCATCTCCTGCTGAGCTTTGATTCCTGGCAGATAATTATGACCTTTTGCCACTGCTATTGCAACTGTTGTGGCTCAAAGCACCATAGTCATGTTGGTTTCATGGTTTGGCAAGTATTGGGCCAGAGCTTCTGCGTCTGAAGTGTCCTCTTTTCATGGGTTCATTGTTTGAAGACTTCTTGTTGTAATAGCCAAAATCATTGTAGCTTCCACCAGTTTCAAAATGACTTCATCATTACCAAATCTATTATAGCCATTCCCACCACCACCATGTCCATCACCATGACTGCCACTAAAGCCACCTCTACCACTGAAGTTTTCTCCATAATGAAAGTTGTCAATCCCACCAACATCACCTCCACAACCACCACCAGTTTCCAGAGTCACTTCCGCTTCTTTGGCTGGATGAAGTGCTCTCTATCACTTGCTTAGAAGGGTTTCCTTATTTCACAGCTGTGGTCATTCACATTGTGGTATTTCTGAATAACAATCCTGTCTACAGCATCATGGACATCAAAAGTTACAAAAGCAAAGACTAGGTCTTCTTGCCACCACTGCCTCAATTGGTCACGATTTCAATTACTTCAAATTTCCTGCACTGCTCAAAACTATCTCTTAGGTGATATCATTCAGTGTCTTCTTTAATGGCCCCAACAAAAATCTTCTTCATAGTTAAGTGGACACTGGGCATTTGAGAATCTTAACACAGCCCTCCTTGGTTCCACATCTCCTCCATCCACCTTGTGTGCCTTGCCTTCATGGCTGCATCTATCTCCTCCACTGTGGCATAAGTGATCAACCCAAAGCACCTGGAGGACTTGGTGTGTGGATCTCTCATTACCACACAGACTGTGTGCATTTCCCATCATTCAAAATGACTTCTCAGATGCTCATCAGTTGTTTCAAAGCTTAAACCTCTGATGAAGAGCTTCCGTAGCTGCTTTGGCTCCTTGAAGACTCTGACTTAAACAAGATGGCAGTGGAAGGGGAGACTCTTATGATGCTTACTTAGTGTCCATGGATGGAAAGCCAAAGTTGGACTTCTTGAAGGTTCATAAATGCCTTGAAAATGAACATAACTGTATTAATAAGACTTGTGTATAGTTTGGGAGGCGTTTTTACCATATTTTAAAAAAGTGTCAATGAGCCACAAAATACCCAGACTGCCCCGGCCTGCGGGGCGACAACGAGGGCGCGCGGGAACCACCTAAGAGAATGAAACAGACAGGGGACGCGAAGAATGGAGGCAAGACAGGGATCTGATCAAGCCTCAGATTTTATTCTTACAGTGTTAGAATATATACTGTTTTGGAGACCGGGAACGGGAGACAGGGCCTACGGGGTCAGCAGGTTTCAGGCAGTTGCTTCAGGAAGATAGTTATCTTTAGCTACAGGCCAAACCTCAGGAAACTTCCATCTGCTGACTGAGTCAAACATGTTTTTCCGAGACTGACTTTATCAAGCAATCTCTCTAGTGGCTCCCAACACCAGTTTGGATAAGAGTAAGTGTCAAGTCAGGAAAGGGGGTTGAAAGAAGAGTGGGAGTTGACTACCATCTCAGGACAGAGGTGGGAAGGTACTTAGAAGTGATTGGATGTAAAACAGTTGTGTCAGAATTGAGTAAATTGTTTTCTCCATGAGGAACTAACGTATTTTTCACTTTGTAATAAATAGGAAGTATAAATTCCAGTTTATAATTTATAGGAGGTATAAATTACTAATTGAGAAGATGGGCATGGGTGCTCAACAAAAAACTGCCTAACCTGTGTAACCTTGGGCAAGTGTTTTGAGCTCTATGAGTATTACCTCTTGTGCAAAATTCTAGCAAATAGGAGGAAGTCATAGGATTAAATAAATTATTTAATTAGTAAAAATTAAATATAAATGCAACTCCTATAGTAGGAGGTATACTAGTTTACCAGGCATTCAACAGAGACTTGATTCTATGGATGGTTTTCTTATTTCCTCCAAGATTTCCAGGCCTAAATTTTCTGCCCTGGACATTATATATATACTCTTTCATATTTCTAGCTCATTGATATTTTTACAAATCACCTGAAAACCTAGTTGAAAAAAGTCAGTGTGTAATCTGGATTTCACAAGCCAGAGTCACTAGCAAATATTGTTGTGCACCTGCTAGGTGTCAGCTACTGCTATAGATAGCTAAGTGATTATACGGTGACCAAGTCAGATAGAGCAGTGACTAGATCAGAGAAAATTTCTATCCTCATAGACCTTATATTCTATGGGGAGGACAGATAATATATTTAAAAAGCGGTAAACAATACATTATGTAATATGTTAGAAGCTAGTAGGTGCTATGGAGAAAGTGAGAGCCTGTAATCTTTAAAGAAGATATTTTGGATCATTGGAGTGACTGCAGTGTACCAAGGTATTACCAGGCCATACCAAAGCCCTAATGCGAAATAATTGTGTAATGTCAATTGATGGCCAAATAATATGACAGTGTACTATGGTACACTAAGGTTTTGCAGTAGCAAGAATAGAGAAAGATGACAGAAATTTGGATAATTGTATATTATATCATAGTAGAGGCAGGCCAAACTCAAAAGAAGTGAAGCTCTAACACAGTCACATTTTAAGTAGCTTTATCATTTGATTTCTCTTTGACAATAGCCACCTGCAATGGTTTATTTATTTATTTATTTTAAAGATTTATTTATTTATGCACACAAAAGCTGGGGTACAGGCCAGAGTCACAGGAGGTGAGAGGATTCACCAGACAGAGTGGGGAGCAGAATAGGCAGACCGACTGAAATACACTGCTGAGGGCAGCAGCAGGCGAGGCAGGAGAGGTCTGCTACGCCATGTGGGTCCCCTCCCTGGCCGGCAGCAGGGATCAAACTTGTGCTGCAGTGGCTGCAGTGTGCTTCATAGTGCGTTGCTTAACCCACTGTACCACCAGGGAGGCCCCTGCAATGGTTTATTACAAGAAAGGGAACATATGGATGTAATGAAGATTTTATATCCAATTTTACCTAAATTTTTTTTTAGTATTGTATTTTGCAGACGAATCATTATATAGAATAAGCCATCTTGATAGGGATTAAAAAATAATTTATTATTAGAATGGAGAAATATGGCAAAATTCATGACAATGATCTATTATGCTCAAAATGAAAATTTGTAAATTCAATATAAAATATGAATATAAATTTTGCATTCTAAGTACCCAACTTTGATGACATCATGTCAATGTGCAGAGAAAACCACAAGAGGGAGTTCCTTTCCTCTGACAGGGTTTATTCACACATGCTCACAGTGACTTGATATCATTGCCTCCTCCTCTGCATCTTATTTTTTCTCTTCCGTTGTTGAGTTACTGCAAGTTTGGAAGGTGCTATTTCCAAAGGAGCAAGTTCTCTCAGGAATCCTACCTGGAATTCAGAATTGAGAGTAGGTCAATAGCCTATCAGCTTTAGTGTACTAAATGGTACAAAACCTGTTGGACTTCCCATGACTTAGTCAGCCACGTTCCCCACTTTTTGCCCAATGCTTATGGTGATCTTGCTATTAATTATCAGTGAGTGTCATTTCATCTTAAAATTATTTTAGATTCCTACATCTGGGTGATGCTATCTATTTCTGCCTTTGTGTTTATATATTCCTAAGTAACAAAATCTTAATTATTTTAGGAAGGACTAATGGAGACTCAGTGACCCAGACAGCAGGCCCCATCACTCTCCCCGAGGGACATCTCTGACTGTGAAATGCACCTACCAAACCACTTGCTCAGCTTCTTACCTTTTCTAGTATGTGTAGTATCACGGTAAAGCTCCTCAACTCCTCCTGAAGAGCTTTACAGAAAGCCAGGAGCAGAGTGTCATTTTCAGGCTACTCATGATCAGAATAACAAAAACTTCTACTTGAAAAAACCCTCCATGCAAGTGTCTGACTTAGCTGTGTACTTCTGTGCTGTAGACACACAGTGAGGGGGTTGCAGGGGAGCTGAGAACAAACCCAGAGGGCACAGCTAGGGCTGAGGGGGAGCAGCCCTGGGAGGGAGAGTCATGATCTCTCTAGTTATTGTGTGGAACTGCAGACAACCAGAGGAGAAGAAACAAATTCCACCTCCAAGTTCAGGAGCCCAGGGGTTACTCTGCTCTAGGAATGGAGAGAGAAATGTGAGCAAAAATTTGAGGTCTGATTTCCAGAAATGTTTGTTTTCAGTTATGGTGACACTTGTTTCCACTATTAAAAATGTCCCTTGGTATAATGAGATATCATCTCATACCTGTGATAATAGCCAACAAGAAGACTAGAAACAAGTGCTGGTGAAAATAATGGGAGAAGAGGAAACTTGTAACTGTTGATGGGAATATAAACTATTTCAGCCGCTGTGGAAAAGAGTTTGGAGGTTTCTAAAACTATTAAAAATAGATCTTGTATATGATCCAGCAATTCCACTCTTAAGTATCTATCCAAAGAACACAAAAACACGAATTCAAAAAGAAACCTATACTCCTATGTCATTGCAGCACTATTTAAAATAGCCAAGCGGGCCTCCCTGGTGGCGGAGTGGGTTAAACAATACACAATGAAGCAAACCGCAGTCACTGCTGCACGAGTTTGATCCCTGCCTCTGGCCAGGGAGGGGCCCCACATGGTGCAGCAGACCTCTCCTGCCTCTCCCACTGCTCTCCTCAGCAGTGTACTTTAGTCTGTCTGCCTGTTCTGTTCCCTCCTCTGTCTCTGGTGAATCCTCTCACTTTCCGTGACTCTGGCCTGTACCCAGCTATTGTATAAACAAATAAATAAACCTTTAAAAAATAAAATAACCAAGCTATGGAAACAACGTAAGTGTCCAGGGACATAGGAGTGGATAAGAAAAATGTGAGACACACACACATATTATATACACAGACACCGTTGTACTACTCAGATATAAAAGATGATGAACTCTTGCCAAAACACAAATGCTAGTGAGAGCGATAACACGGAAGTGATTCATACCCTACAGAACTATAAAATGGATTGAGAGGTAAATGGGAGAAATTAGATCAGATGGGAAAAAAAGAAGATATTTTGGAAGATGAGCTAGAGACAGGAAGAAATAGAGAAATAGGAGGGAGAGACAAAAGAACACATGAATGTGAGCAAATATATGTAAGCCTACAGCCTGAAAACTGAGTGATTCGATTCCCTGTGTCAGGGGCATGGAAGGCCTAGTGGATGGGCAAGGACCATGACCTGGTGCTTGTCCCTCAGTAGCCAATCAATAGCTGTTTGCTGAATGGATTGACAGAATAGATTATTTTATGATCAAGCTCTCTGTAAGCTAAGAACTAGGCTGGGAGTGAGGAAAGGGCTGACTAGAGTCAGGTCATATTAAATACTGAGAGACAGAGGCCCATGAAACTGATGAAGATGGGAAATGTTTATTCTGCTTCTGCCTGCCTGCACGTGTCTCTGGAGATTCTTCTTAATAACTGCAAACACCTTAGACAAAGTATTATTCTCCTTCACCCTAAAATTAGGTCATAAAATGAGTGGTTAGTTTAACTCCAGCTCTCTCAGGAAAATAAAAGAACTAAATAAAATAAATGAACCCATTAATTGAATGACTTGTTCCAAATGCAGAAAATTAAAAATAAGTATCAAAGACTCGAAGTTAATCACCCAACTGTAAAGACAGCAGGAGCTTTTCTCATAGTTGATAATGTCATCATAGTCATTTAGAATAAGTCATAAGCTCCTTGGTCCCCAGTATATTGGCTTTATGTTTTCATTCAGGCCAATTTTTTACTTATTAATTCATTCAACAAATTTATGGAGCACCTACACTGGGCCATTGGAAGCTAAATTTGAATCAGTCTTGGAATAAAGTTTTATTAATATTCACCAGTTATGCTTACATTGAAGTATAAAGCTTATAAGCTACTTTATATATAGTTTGTTATTTGCTCTTTACTATAACCTTGGGAATAAACCAGGTCAGGCATTATTAATCTGTTCATTAGAAGCCATTAGATGTTACCAAATTGCCAAATCTTATTCTCTTGATTCCTATTCTGCTCTTGGAGCTACCAGTGCTGTCTTGCAATTATAAACCATACCTCTTGTGGTACTGGGCATTGCTGTGAGCATTAAAAACAACTTATCATAGCAACCCTTTTAACACTACATCCCCAGCACCAAGAAAAGTATCTTGCAGCCTAGTTGCAGACTTCGGCGATTATGGGAGGGGTGTTCAAATCTGGATGTATATTTCATACATTTCATTCACTTATGCAGGTAGGGGTGTGGCTGGAACCCAAGAACCAGAGATTCTGACTTAACTGGCCTGGAGAGGGCACTGACACTGATGTTACAGACCAGTCACTGAAAGTGAGAGGATTCACCAGAGACAGAGAGGGGAGCAGAATAGGCAGATCAACTGAAATATACTGTGGAGGGGAGCAGCAGGCGAGGCAGGAGAGGTCTGCTGTGCCACGTGGGGCCTCTCCCTGCCTGGGGATCCAACTCACGATGCTGTGCCACGGATGCTTCACAGTGCGGTGCTCCTCCCGCTGGGCCACCAGGGAGGCCCACACTGATGTTTTTCAAACATCACCCAGATAATTCTAATGTGCAGCCAGAGTTGGGGACCACCAAGGCATGCAGGCTGTAAGTTCCAGAGAATGCTGCTTCATCTGTGCCTAAAAGTAATGCCGGAGTCCCTGACCGGGGTAGGGGCTCTTGATACAACATCTGGATGTGTTACAGGACAATGTAAAAAGTGACTACCTGTTAAGCTAGGAAAATGGGAGTGAGAACTAACAGTTAATGATCATTTACTATGTGCCAGGCATTAGGCACACATTTTTTGTCATGAAGTCTTCACTTGGTTTGACTAAATAAAAATAAATGTTGCTGCAGTGTGGCTGTGAGGTGTTCTGAAGATTGTCCAAAGTCATACCCTTCATGATTGTTAGAGGCTGGACTAGAACCTCTGTCTTTGCTTGGGAGCCCGTGGCCTGTGGGTCACATCTTGGAGCCCTCGGGCAGCAGGCCCTTCCACCTTGGATCTGACACATGAGACCTTCCACTTTCTTAGTCTTGTTCCAACACAGAGCTTTGGCCAAAAGAACCAAATCTCTCAAATCTTTTTATAACACTTTTTAATTAATATGCTTCTATTTTAACAATTTCTAGTGTGATTAGATTGCCTTCATTACTTTTTTATCAGAAATATCTAGTCTAGCCTTTTTTCTTTTGATTCATTTTTTTCATATATATTGGGAATTACCTTGTCTAGTTGTGGTCAAAAAAACTTCATAGGATTTTACCAGGATCATATTAAACATATAAATTAATTTATGATAGAATTATGGTTGCATGATGGAAGGTCTGTCAATCCAAAAGCGTGACTGGTTTCTCTGTTCTTTTGAAGAGTTCTAAATATCCAGAATACTTAATGAATTACTACAATCTGATAGTAATATTAAAAATGTGTAAAAGACTTGAACAATTTACAAATAAGATACAGGAATAGCCAATAAACACACTGAAGTTTGCTTAATATCTTTAGTCATGAAAGAAATGCAGATCAAAACCCTCTTATCCAACTGTGTCATCTAGAGAGTATTTTATCCACTGCTGTGTGCTGCTTACCTCTTGTCTCTCTCTCTCTTCAGCAACGGTAAGATGGATTACATTTTCCTCAGGGAAGAGAAATCCATGCTTTGTTGTTTTTGCCAATAACCAAAATATTGGAGTGATGGGTGACAAAAGTTGCCATTGGAGGCTTTCATATGGACAATATCAAAAGAACCAGGGTGTTTCTCTTGTTGGTGATCACACCCGTTCTTCCCAGGTTAGTACCTCAGTTACTATGGCTATGTTACCAGTGTCAAACTTGATGAAATCTGCAATCTCATCAGCTTCCAAATCAATCTGATGGGAATTCTTTTGGTATCCTCAAAGACCTTTCTCAAGGTCAAACTTGATGAAATCTGCAGTCTCATCAGCTTCCAAATCAATCTGATGGGAATTCTTTTGGTATCCTCAAAGACCTTTCTCAAGGTCAAACTTGATGAAATCTGCAATCTCATCAGCTTCCAAATCAATCTGATGGGAATTCTTTTGGTATCCTCAAAGACTTTTCTCAAAGTCAAACTTGATGAAACTTTCTCAAGTGTCTGATGGGAATTCTTTTGGTATCCTCAAAGACCTTTCTCAAGGTCAAACTTGATGAAATCTGCAATCTCATCAGCTTCCAAATCAACCAGATGGGAATTTTTTTGGTATCCTCAAAGACCTTTCTCAATATGCACATCCCGTACTCAGCTTCATCAGGTGTAAAGCTGCCCTTGACATCATGGATCAGATAGAAATTCTCTCCAGTTTCGTCAATGCTGATGATGTCCATAAAGCCATCAGGGCTGGTTCTTTGGGTGTGGTCCTTACCATGGACTTGGTGATACAGATCTTTACATCATCTCCTGTTAGAGCACACCTCAGTCTGTTCCTTAGGAAAATGATGGGAGGGAGAATAATGGAGATGGCCTGAAGAGGATGGAAAAGGCAAAAGAGTTCATCCCTAAAGTTTTCAATCCTGTTGATACCTTCATGTTAGCTCTGTGAAACCTGTGTTAGGATCTCTAAGAGAATTTTGTGTAATTTACTCATTTATTTATGTAACATATAAATTTGTAGTAATTTGCTACAGCAGCAATATAAAATGAATATGAAAAAAAAAAGAAAATGAATATGGTCATGAGAGATTTCAATTTGCAGCCCTTTATTCAGAAGATGTGACTAAAGCTTTGATACTGCTTTCGACCCAGTTCTTCATTCTCTAGTCTCCCACCCCCAACTTCATGCCAGATTGAGGAGTTACTCATGATGATTTCCATTACAGTAATCTGATAGTTTATCATTTTGTTTTTACTGTGGTTTCGCCTCTCTAGTCCATCCCTTTGCATTTTTATTCCTTCATCGTTTGTGATTTTTGAGAGATGAGCACTGAGTAGATATGGTTGTCTGATATTTGGAAACATGATTTACTAATGTTTAAAGTCTCAAACCTATAACACATCATACGTGAAAGACAATCTTCAGGAAAAATAAGCAAGAAAATGAGGACACTGAAAACAGATCTGATCACATGCTGCTAGAAATAATCTTTCCTTGGGAAAGAGGATTTCTGGTTTTAGAAAAAGGGCCCTGTTGGCTGGATGAAAAGCAACTTGTTTCTCTCTTCTTTGTGTTCCTGAAATTGATCTCCTGGTGTGATGACTACTAGCTGCAGGGACCTGCAGGCTGAAGTAGATGGGGAGAAAAAACTTCTCTTGAAATTACACCTTGCTATTTGGGCACAGTCTAGTCTATCCTCATTTTACAAGACTCAACCTTCACCCCCGTGAGACTGCTGGCTGCCTATCTCTTTTAAATTTCATCGTCAGACTGTTTCCATATCTTGTTTTCCTCTCAAAGTTTCTTTTAGCTTTGGTTTGCTGATGGCATTTTTCGGAGTTCAGGGTTAATGCAGATTTCCTTTTCCTCTGTCTTTAATTCTGTCAAAAACTATTTATGTATGTTTTGGGACTTTTCCATTCTGCTCTGTCACCACGAGATATTCAAGTCTGTCAGTATTCCCTTGAAGATATGGTGCCCAGAATGGGGTATAGTATTCCTGTCATGTTCTAAGCAGAGGGCAGTGGGGCTTTACTTTTTTATCTGAATGTTATACTGTTAATCTAAAACCACCTGTCTTCATAATTCTGCTTGAATTATTATATAATTCCAGTAAACAAAGATATATTACTTTATTTTCATAGCTAGGGCTTCTTTTCCTGGCTATCGTTTTGTATATCTGATTTTATTTTTTAATTTCTCCAGTGGAGGTGAGTATCTCCACATCCTCTTACACCCTCCTTTTAATGTTTTCTGACAGTAAGGCCATCCCCAGCTAATCCTAAGGAAGCTGACTGATCATCTCTGTGTACAGAAAAAGGGCTCAAAGTTTCTCTCTGAATTACTCCTCTATTTTGTAGGCCCCAATATTACCTAACAAATATAAAGGAACAAAGAAACATACTTTCTTTCTTTTTGATAAGTCTCAGTAGAAGGAACGCTCAGATTAAGTTCTTGTGAGGTGTCTGGAGCTTTGGTCCTTCTTGACCTCCAGAGGGCGATGTTGATTGGCACCTTCCCCCGTTCCTCTTTCCTGCACCTAGCCTTCTGAAGCACCCTCCTGAGTTTATTTGAGTTCAGAGACAAGTGAGAGACACAAAGGTCAGAAGGCAACCAAGAGAACCTCAGCAATTTTTGTACTTTAACCTAAACAACGGAATTGTCTATATCCGAGAACTGAGTTCCACAGCCATTTTCCACAGGTTCAGGAGAGACCTTCCAGAGAGAAGCCCGGGCATTACCACCGCTCAGCCATGTTGATGTTGCTCACCCCAGTGCTGTGGATGCTTTTAGCTTGAGTAATATTTGATTTTGTCCTTAATTCTAGAGACGTAACTCTTTCCTTATTCATTTTAATAAAAACACGTCTGTCTCATAGTCAAGTCCGTGTTGCTTTCTTTGATACAACGTTCATTTTGCAGGAGACTCCAGCGTCCAGTTGGTGACCCAGCTTGACTCCCACATCTCAGTCTCTGTAGGAGCCTCGCTGGAGCTGAGGTGCAACTGTTCATATGTTGGGTCTTCTGGTTTGTCCAGTACCCCAACCAAGGACTTCAACTTCTCAGTTCCTTTTCATTAGACACTTTAGTTAAAAGACTTCAATGATTTTGAGGCTGAATTCAAGAAGAATGAATCTTCCTTCAACCTGAGGAAACGCTTTGCTCGTTGGAGAGACTCGGCTGAGTACTTCTGCGTCTTGAATGGCACAGTGCTGGGGACTAGAGAGGGAGCTTAGCACAAACTCTGTGAGATGCTAGGTAGGATTTTGAACTCTGACACAGTAGATACTACCTTGTTATTATTAAATGGTGTGGAGATGTCCAAGGACTTGATGAGCCAGCATGGACATCTTCTGTGAAACCTGTGTTGGGACCTCTAAGAGAAATTTTACCCTTGCTGTGAAATGCTTCAGCGCTTCAATAGACATGTGTCTCTGCTAATCCTAGAAGCAGGATTGAGATTGAGATTGAGCTCATTCTCTTGTCTTTTGAGGCAAATAGACATGTGTCTGCTAATCCTAGAAGCAGGATTGAGATTGAGATTGAGCTCATTCTCTTGTCTTTTGAGGCAAATCCATATATTCTGCAAATAATTTTGTTGAACTGTATTGGTCAATAACAATGTCAGATGGGCTTATGCAGAGTATATTTGAGGTAAAGTTTCCATTAAAAATTTAATATCAGAACATTTGCCTGATATACATAGGCCCATCAGATTATCTGAGATCATTAACATTCTAAAGCAGAAAACAGTGATGTTAGATGACCTTTTAGGAGTTCAGTAGCTTTACTTAATGTATTTCTTTAATACTGTGTTATGTATTTTTCACTATTAATCAATATGCGTGTACTATAGGATTTCTTTTTTTCTTTGAAAACTTTTTATTAAATTATTTCTTATAATTGATGTCTTGTAATATGATATTTCATGTAATAACAATTCCTCATTTGTAGGCCATTTACTTCTTTATTTACTGATGCACTTAAGAAATACTTGTTGACTACCCATTAAGTGTCCACAGGAACATAGATGTGGCAATAAAGTGGTAAAGAAAGCCCTCTTAAGTCCAAAATCATTCCAAATCATGACATTTCTCTGATTTTCTCCTAAAACTTGTTTATATAATATTTCAGTGGATCACAAGATAGCAAAAAAAATAAAAGGCTAATTAAGAAAATATAAAACTGAATTCTTAGAAATGTCATCATGTGGAGCACCTACATTGGGCAGCGTGCGAGGAAATTATGAGCTTAGGGGAAATACCAACCATGCTTTAGGTTTCTTTTGTTTTCTTTTTTTTCCTCCCAAAGGGTTATTTATTTATGCATACAAGAGCGGGGGCACAAGCCAGGGGTGCGGCAGTGAGAAGATTCACCAGAGACAGAGTGGGGAATAGAATAGGTAGATCCAACTGAAACACACTGCTGAGGGGAACAGCAGGTGAGACAGGAGAAGTCTGCTGCGCCACCTAGGTCCCCTCCCTGGCCGGCAGCAGGGATCGAACTCATGGTGCAGTGGCTGCGGTTTGCTTCATAGCGAGGTGCTTAACCCATTGCGCCACCAGGGAGGCCCCATGCTTTAGGTTTCTAAAGGTCCATCCTGACAACTAATTGTTCATAAAATAAAGCTAGTCCCTCACTCCATGGCTTCACTATGTCTCTCTTCCTTCTGAGACTAACTCTGCTAAGCTTGTGACTCTTGGCGCCAAATGAAATAAACCTTCATTTTAAGTTGCTGGGGGGAAAAAAAACCCAGAAATGAAGATATGTCAATAGAACTGACTCTGGAGAGAGAAGGCTAACGGTCCTCTGTGTTTAACATCTTGCCCAAAGGGGGGCACATGTTCCCAAAACACACACATTCTGAACTCACATTTGTCTTTTCACTGTGACCTCACAGTAAGCAGTCAAGACCAAAGGACACCAGAGACTCTGGGAATGCACTCCTCTCCAGCATCTGTGATTTTGTTATTCTTAATGTTTGGTAAGTAAAGTGGCACATGAAACTTGAAGTCTTTTCTTCCATTGTGTTGCTCTAATTTTTAACCACAAGTTCCTCTAAGAGAGCTCAAACCATATCCAAAATAGCCGGAATTGTCATTGCTCTATTTCTTCTCTTTCAGGAGGAAGCAATGGAGACTCGGGGACCCAGACCACAGGCCAGATGACCCTCTCATAAAAGGACTCCCTGACTGTGAACTGCTCGTACTCAGCCTCGGGGTACCCAGCTCTTTTCTGGTATGTCCACTATCCTGGAGAGAGTCCACAAATACTCCTGAAAGTCATGACTGCCGGAAACAAGGGGACAAACAAAGGTTTTGAGGCCACTTACCGGAAAGACCCCAATTCCTTCCACTTGGAGAAAACCTCAGTGCAAGAGTCAGACTCGGCTGTGTACTACTGTGCCCTGCGTGACACAGTGACAGAAGCTGCAGGGGGAGCTGAGCACAAACTGAGCACAGAAGGGGTCTGGCCATTGAGTGTCTGCATTATTTCCACTCTGCTGAGGACCAAGAGTTGGTCTGCTCCTGGTATCACCCACAGCACAGTCCAGGCACTCTTATTGGTGGGAAAGGCAGCCAAATCCACTCTGGAGCACTGCAGGAGAACAGGAAGTAAACACGCCTCATGGAAGATATTTTACTGGTGAGCGTGAAAATAGTGTGTCACCACTATTTATGAAACAGAGCTGAAGTTTGTGATTTTTGACGAGATCGGGCGCGTTCAGGGTGGTATGGCCGTAGACAGTTTGTGATTTTTGAAAGTGTCAAATCCCAAGATGAATGAAAGGGTCTGTGTGTTTATCCTTAGACAAAATTCCAATTCCCTGACCTTGTCCCAGGTCATCTAGGGAAATAGTCTATCAGCGACACATCTGTAACAGAGCAGTTTATAGATGCTCATCTACCTAATGACCTGGGGCAAGTATGGGTGAATCCTAGGAAAGCTTCAGCCCCCTAAATAATATAATATTTTCTTAAATCAAAAATTATTTATCACTGGTTTACAAAATTACTTAGATTTTGGGACTATGACTTCACACCCTTATATGTCTTACCATACTGATAGAGGCTAGGAAGGGGGAGATTGGGTAAAACACTAGGCAAGGTATCATAAAAAAAATCTGCACACTCATGTTGTTTATGGCTTGTCTGCTCTGAGTTCATTTCTAGACCAAGGACACATCTGGAGGAGTACAGGGAGCCAGTGCCAAAGAAGACCAGACACAGCACACCAGGATGCACTTGGGGCCATATGTCCAGGAGGGCGATTGGGAGCTCTGGGCGCTGGAGTCACCAGCTCCTGGCCGTGGTGAAGGCCTGCTACTGCTGAACACAGACTATTCAACTCACAATATAAACAAGCCAGCTGGAAATGAAATGTGAAGGCGGTTTCTTCAGGGTGTTAACATTCCTCCTGCTCCTTCTCACCCCATCTTCTGGATTGCCGGCTGTCTGATTAAATAGCACCTAAAAGATTAATTTCCTGTCTGCACTTTATTGGCATTTGGTAGGGCCAGGTGGCCTCAGCTCCAGTTTTTTGGTTACAATACCTACCACTAGAGTTTCAGTGCCACTCCCACTATCAGAATTATCTCCCTTTTCTCCCACTCCCTTCCCCTTTGGTAACCACTGTCCTTTTCAAGGATCTAAGTTTATTTTTGCTGGGAACAGTTTATTCTAAAAGGAAGAAATATAAGGTAGGAAGGCGGAGAAGAGAGTCTGACGCGTGACCACTCATAGGAAGGAGAAGACAGAATATTTCTTAGAGTTTTTTGGGGTGTGCGTTGGTGAGGAAATTACATGTTGGGCATAGACTGTGTTCTCTATGCACATTAAACAAAATTGTCATATCCTCTGCAATTAGAATAGTGCTTATCGTGGTACATTCTCTTTGAATTTTTGTTAATAAATGAGTAGGAAATCCATTACTGCTACATAAAAAAGCTAATTTTTTTCTCAGAACAAATTTACTCAACAAAGAATTATTTGTGTCAGGATCATAATCTTGTGCCACATCATAATCTAAGACATAGTACAAAGATCAGATAGCATTTGCTGTCCTAATAGAGCTTATAGTCTAATAGGAGGCTTCGTATTACCATCACAAGCATCATAACATTTAATTCCCTCAAAATTATTATATATTAATTATTAATTAATAATATAATATTATTAAATATTATAAAACTATTATATATTAATGCTTCCATTAGATATATATGTATACCAAGGCACAAAGTGCTTAAGTCACTTACTCATGATCACCTACATAGTTAGCAGAGCCAAGACTCAAGTACACGTTCTCATGTCTTAAGTGTTAACCTAGGTATATGGAGGTGCATACCCATTACATCACTAGTAGTAAGGAGAAGACTGAACAGAAGTTAATCAGAAGTTTTCGACAATTGTCGGTCTAACTCTAAGATGGTCTTGTTGGTTTTCCTCCTTACATTCATAGCATAACTCTTCAAGTGAATGTAGTAGAGTCTGGTCTAGTCTCTGTTGAGATGGGTAGAGAATGTCAGTCCCTTTCCTGTAGCAGAAAAAGATACAGGATAGAGAATCTAGAAGCAGTGCTGGGCAGTGCACTTGGTAGAGTGTATCAAGAGGCATCTGAGAGTCTTCTAGATGTTTTGTGGCATCATATTTGTTGTGAGAATCATCTGTAAATAAAAAGAAAGTAGAGGACAATGCATGAGGGTTGCATGCGCACATGTCTCAGACATACCAACACATACTAAACCCACACACAACTTCTTTTCAGCCAAAGAGCTTCAAAATCCTTCTCTGAAGGAACAACTCCAGTCAAAGCTTGGTGGTACAAGGTCATGGTTGGGATCATGTGATACCAATAAAAATCCAGGTACAAAATATTTCACCTTCATCCCATCCCCAAGTCTCCAATAAACTAACTTTCCTTCTAGGAAATCCCTGTTTTTCACAAGCCACATGGCCTGCGGCTTTTGTGGAAACTGGCTCAGAGGAGGTTTCCCAAGACTGAGAAGACATGGTGGGGAGGGGAGGAGGACAAGAAAGCAAAACATCTGGAGAGGGTCTGGGAAAGGGGACGCCTGCCCTTGGCTGTTGTACTCTAGTTAGCTCCTCCACACCTTGACAGGGTTGTCTGCAGTGGGCTCTCACTTTATTCTGTGCCATCGAACTTGTACTGTAGATTTGCCACATGCCATTTCTAAAGGACTCTTGGATTAATAAAACCATCATAGCCTTGGGAAGAAAGAAACATACCATGTGGAAGTTTCGCTATATCTCAGAAAGTATCAGTGACACCTTAATTAGGTCTTCATGGGGTTTGGGGCTCTGTGGGTCTGCATCTGACCTCCAGAGGGCGATGTTGCAACAACTAGAGATTCTGTGGATGGCCAACATCTGTTCAGCCCCTCCCCTTGCAGCTAGTTGAGTTCTTTGCAGGCAGAGCCAGGTGATGAGAATCAGACATCTGAAAGCTCCATGCTCATCTCAGTGGCCTTTGTATTATTATGTAAGCTAGGAACTTGCTAAGCCTAACTTTTCCACATCCCTAATTGTCAAGGGAGGGCAGCCACTTTCCTGACTGCTCAGGGAAGGACTTCTAGAAGAATCCACAGCTTTCCACCGCTCAGCCATGTTCCTGTTGCTCATCTCAATACTGGAGATATTTACCCTGAGTGAGTAAAATTTCATAATTGTCTATAGTTCTACAGGCTCTGAATGGAAATATTTCTTATAGAAAAATATGTCCTGCTTTCACTGATGAAACATTGATTTTGCAGGAGATGCCAGGGCCCAGTCAGTGACCCAGCTGGACACCCATGTCTTGGTCTCTGAAGGAAACTCACTGGAGCTGAGGTGCAACTATTCATATGGCGCAACTCCTTATCGCTTCTGGTACGTCCAGTACCCCAACCAAGGCCTCCAGCTTCTCCTCAAGTCCTTTTCACAGGATACCCTGGTTCAGGGCATTAAAGATTTTAAAGCTAAATTTGAGAAGACTAACTCTTCCTTCAACCTGAAAAAGTCCTCGGCTCACTGGAGTGATTCAGCCCAGTACTTCTGTGCTGTGAGTGACACAGCGACTGAAGCTGCAGGGGGAGCTGAGCACAAACCACCCATAGTGGCATTTTTGACTCAAGATCTCGTCCTCTGGTACTTAAAAGATCTCTTGCTTTTTGATTGCAAATGAGCCAAGAACTGAGCAGACCCATACAATTCCAGGTCTGACAAACTTTACTTCAGAGACATTTTGCTCATTGTAGAACTGTGTATTGATAAACAGTATTTCATAACGCTCCAACAGAGGCATTTCAAAAGAGTGTTCTACTTTTGTTGTCATTGTTAATGTGGGTGGACTCCAGGAGAGCAGCTCTGGGCTGGCAACCAGCAAGAGAATGGGCAGCTCAGTTCTACATTGTAAGGAACTGAATTCTGTCAACAGCAAGAAAGATAAGAGAAAGCAGTTTCTCCCCCAATTCTCTTATCAATTTTTTCTGCATCTATCGATATATTCATATAGTTTTTATCTGAACTTTTGTTGATACAATATATTACATCGATTGATTTACATATATTAAGTCATCTTTGTATTCTTTGAATAAGTTTCATTTCATTGTGATGTATAATCCTTGTACTGTATTTTGAATTTTATTTGCTAGTATTATCCTCCCCATCATTTGGTGCACATATAAATTATTTTTATAACTAAATAAATATTTATATATCTACTTCTTATTTTATTAGGCCCTTAATCAGAATATAATGTCCATCTCTATCTCTTATTACCTTTATAAATGAAAAATATTTTTTGTGATGTAAGTATGGCTGTTCCTCATATTTTTGATTATCTTTTGCTGACAGGATTGTATTCCATCCTTTAACTCTGTCTGTGCTTGTTATTGTTGGTAAGATGAGTTTCCTATAAACAATAGAAGCTTGGGTTTTTTATTTTTTTGAAAACATTCAGTCACACTATACCCTTTGATTGGTGTCTGCTTATAGGTTACTCTTATTTCTCTCTGTACTTTTTATATTCTCTCCTTGTCACTGGCTATCAACTGTGTTCTTAGAATATGTCTTGGAGTGTGTTGTCTGGTTTATTTTGTTTCATAGAAGTAACAAGTGGCACAAGGTGAGCATTGTCAAAATATTTTAGGATATTAATTTCCATGAAATGATATCTTGAAAGTAGGGATTGGTTCATCTTTAACCCCTGTTCAATCGAGGCAGCTATTTTGTTTTCTGACCATCTCTCTGCATTTCCTTCATTAGGGAATATGGGGTTGAGGTTGTGTGACTGCTGAGCTAATTCATCTGAGATGATCTGAAGATAGTTTTGGTCCACTAAGGGGCACTCTAGGTTTTATTAAAAGTGAAGACTTGGTTAGAAGAACTCATGGAGGCCTTATAGTGTCAGAGAACTGAACAATTTTAAGTGGAGACTAGATAACATGTGAGCCTATAGAATTATATACAGAAAAGAGGGGGAGGTGTGTTATAAATAATTCATCTGAGGTATTCAGTTTTGCCAGTCTATGTATATAAACTTAAAAAGGCTGGAACACATATTCTCTATAGACAGTGAGGATGATCCCCTGAGCAGAGATGCAGGAATACTGGGCACATGAGCATGGAAGGTATACAAGACACCAATCCATTAATTTTTAAAATTTTTTATGACTAAAGTTCTTGAAATTCATGGACCTAGAAATTATTTAATATACCAGATACCCTAACTTTCATATATCTCTCTTGCGATATTAAGGAACAAGAAAAAATGAGGACAATACAAGAAAGAATAAAAGAATAAGTGCCACAAAGAGAAGGAGGAAAGGGATAGTATAATATTCAGTTTGACCAGCATTGTGTATCCTAATAGAATCAGCTGTGTGCATCAGGACAGGAGAAAAGGAGAGGGAGAAAATAAATCACAGTGGACATGACACCATATCTTATTTTTTCACCAACATTTATTGGAATCATTTTCTATCCAGAGAGTAACTACATGTCCTGGATTTCTAGAATTTTCCTGATTTCAGAAAATATATTTTCTTCTTCAATATGCAATGCAACGTATCAGAAAAACTCCCTCTACCAGATTTTCCATATCACTGAATCCTTAAATTCTAGGACAAAATAGCAATTTGGGAAATTGGGTCACTCTTCCAAGGCTCTACTTTAAGGCTTCATTATTTGTCAATGAAAATGTTAATCCAGTTGATTGTTTTCAGAAATATGATTCTCTGTTCCTCACACACTAAGCCATACACTTTTCTTAGATAAGGTGCTTTAAGAAAAAAAAAAACACCTTTATGATAACATACATTTGGAATAGCCCTCTTATTCTTCTGCGTTATTTGATCCTACACTTTGGTGAGATTACCTGGCAGTGTCACGGGGACACTGTGGGTGGGGTTTCCTGTTAAGATGATGTCATAGCTCAAATGTGATTGGTGCTCAGTGATTCTGGTGGAACATATTGACTGTAATTTGCCTGCATCCAAGACTTGACACCATCCAGAGCAGGGGTGAAGGCACCCCAGCTACAGGGCTGGGATCATGAGGCACTGGGGTGCTTTGCTGGGGCTTCTGTGGGTCCAGATTGGCTGTAAGTTGGGGCAAACCCAGATGGGATATGGGGAGAGCCACAGTTGACTGTGGGGAGTGGAGGGATATCGACAGGGAGCTCCTAGAGGGTCCTCCATGCTCATGGGTGTTTCTTGGGATATTTTGCAAGCTTAGAATCTGCATCAGTAACTGTTGGCATCATACATGTTTGTTCTTCTCTCTCCATGCAGGGGTGAGAGGGATGCAGGTGGATCAGACTCCTCCATCCCTGAGTCTCCAGGAGGGAAACAGCTGTACTCTGAGGTGCAACTTTTCTACCACTGTGACCTATGTGCAGTGGTTCCGACAGAACCCCGGGGGCAGCCTGGTCACCCTGCTTTACACAGCTTCAGCGACTCTGAAGCATGATGGAAGGTTCAGCACCTCACTGAACTTTAAGGATCAGTCCAGCACCCTGAACATCACAGACTCCCAGCTGGAGGACTCAGCCACCTACCTGTGTGCGGGGAGGCACAGTGCTCTGGGGTGATCTGCAGGCTGTACCCAAACTGCAGCTGGGCCTCAACCCCACCCCTTTCTGGGGCTGGGCAGGTGGGGGTGGGGCATGTAGCCTTGTGGATAAATTATTACAAAAAAGTTGTATATTTGAACTTTTGCAATATGCTTTTTGGAGAGATTATAATTCTCCAACATTTAGAAACTCTGGTTTTACAAGCAACTCAATATTGGAAAGCCAGTATCTGTAGGTGTAAAAATAATACATAAAGTTAATGGATTAAGTGGAAAACTTAAAACACTTCATGTGAACTCGAACTAATTTAACCAATTATTAACCATCCCTGGTTTAGAATTTTGAACAGTCAAGCTCATGTTGGAAGGAGAGAGGTAGAAAGTAGAACACAATCTGATTGTTTGAGAAGGTATATGCTTTGCATATAAGTTCATCCACCTCCTCTAGGTTCTACATGTTGCTGTATTTTTTTCTTATAAGATATATATTTTATATAAGAAATATATGTTATAGATATAAGAACCAAATCTCCAGAAAGGAACATCCTGCTTTCCTATGGGATAAAATTCTCAAATCTTTCATTAGGCACATTTTTCTTTTCTTATAGTGATGCTTTAGGTCAGCATTTATCCTTTCAAATTATTGTATCCGAGGTTAGGGGCAACCTTAGACACCGCAGATTGTATATGGATGTGAATGCAAAAGGTCATGGGCAGAATCAATTTAAAGGAAGAGAGTCTAAGCTAGCAGGTATTTGAAATATTGAGTGTTCTTTCTCATGCTGATCTTCGCTTACCATGTTTTTGTCCATGGCAGACAAATGAGGGTAGTTGATTAGACTGAATAGGAAGACATTGTCTTTTCTTTATTAAAGAGCAAATCCTTCTAGACACAGTGGCTGCCATGTTAAGTTCTCATGAAGGTGCACAAGGATCCAATTTCTGCATATCTTTGTCATAACTTGTTTTTTTTTTTCACTTGTGGTGGGTTTTTCTTTTTATTTTAGGTAATAAGCATCCAATGGGTTTGAGATGGTATCTCACTCAGGTTTTGATTGGCATTCCCTGCTGACTAGTGATGTTTAGCTGTTGTTCAGATCTTTAAGACCCACCCAAAGACTGACATGGGCCTGATCATAAAGTTAGGACTTGGGAGGAGTCCAAAAAACCACACAGCCCATTACATACTCTGTCCACCAGGGGGTGCAGTTTCTCAACACATGCATTTCATGAGTGAAGAACCTGGCTTGATCATTTCACTACGACTTCAACATTCCTTCTTGTTGAGAATCAAGAACATCTAGGGGACACTCTAGAGATGAACTCTTCTCCAGGCTTAGTGGCTGTGGTGTTCTTACTTCTTCGTAAGTAAAATGCCTGCTAAAATTTATTTTATTTTTTCTTATGTCAGCAAAATCTTGAACCATGATTTTATCCAAGAGCCTTATGTCCAAGATGAGACAATCTCTTTTGTTTTTCCCAGGACAAACACATGGAGACTCTGTGACCCAGCTGGAAGGCCAAATGATACTCTCATCAGGGGATGCCCTGAATGTGACCTGCACTTTTTCAACCACACAGTACCAGTATCCCACTCTTTTCTGGTATGTCCAATATCCTGGAGAAAGTCTACAGCTCCTGCTGAGAGCCCAGACAGTCAACAAGAAAGAAACAAACAAAGGTTTTGAAGCCACTTACCGAAAGACCCCAATTCCTTCCACTTGGAGAAAACCTCAGTGCAAGAGTCAGACTCGGCTGTGTACTACTGTGCCCAGATTGACAGAGACTGCAGGGGGAGCTGAGCACAAACTGAGCAGCAGAATGGGCCTGGCTTTTGAGTGCATCTGCGTATTTGATTCACTGTGGTTTCAGCACAGTCTTTTGTTGTTTTTTCCCAGTCTGTGGTTGATTCGCAAATCATGCAAATGTCTAGAGCATAAGAACAAGAAGCATTCCCCATACTCGACTCTTCATTAATGAAATTGCCACCAGAACGAGACCAGAGTTCCTCACACATCATCAAGGTAATTTGAAGGGAAAACTGCACAGACAATGAGGTGGTCTCTTGCTCATCCTTGCCAAGTCATGCCTCACCTCTTGCCCCCATATCAGGTCAATAGGGTACATATTGATATCTCTGGTCATACTTTTGGAGAGACAAAGTGTAGCAGAGAAGGTGGCATCTACCTATTGTCCTTCTGAAAGAATATGGTAGGAGTGTTGAAGGGTGGAATGAATCCCCAAGGTTCTGGTTTTTTTCTTTTCTTTTTTTTTATTTATTTATGCATGCAAAAACCGGGGTACAAGCCAGAGGTGTGGGGGTGAGAAGATTCATCCGAGACAGAGTGGAGCACAGAACAGGCAGATCGACTGAAACACACTGGGTCCAACTATTTCCTAGCTGAAATATGAATAACTCATTGTGTTGTCCCTTGCCCCTTATCATTGAGATAGGATTCTCTACAGCTTATTACAAATCATCTTTACTGGAGGAACATTGCACACATTGATGGTTGGTATTGACTCTTCTCTGAAAACAGCAAGGTCATGGGCACCACCAATTTAAAGGAACAGAATCTAAGCTACCGTACTTTTGAAATATTGAGTGTCTTCTTCACGTACATATATTTTTTTGGAAAGTTTTTCTCCATAGCAGGGAAATGAGGATAGTTGGTCACACCGAATAGGAAGACATTCGTTTTTGTTTCTTGAGGAGTGGATCCTGGTGCCTTCCTGATTTAAACATGTAAACCAAGCCCTTCACTGAGTAAATGCCAACCTCCTCTACCTCTTTCGAACTTACACACAGTGACTCAGCAGTGTACAGAGACATAAACCTTGACTTGCACAGTCTTACTGTGCGTTTAGCCTCTGATCCGGGACCTAAGTTATGTGACCTTTGCTGTCTTTATTGCTTGACCCCTCACAGGCACTGGGTAAGGGCACATTCAGGGGGACTCCAGGGCCTGAGGATGTGACCACTAGAGGGAGTGCTCCTCCGCTGATGTGGACACTGGGAGGGCTCATTTGAGTGGGTTCTGAAAAAGCAGACTCACAGGAAAGCAGAAGCCTTTCTGTAGCTGGCGGGTAGATCCTGTGAGGAAACCTCTGGTGGGGAGTAACAATGAGGACATCCACCCCTGCTTTAGTGGTGTTCCTGTGGCTGCAGATGGACTGTGAGTCAAGTCCTCATGGACTGTTTTGGGAAACAAGGCAGATGGTGTCTTTTTGGAGTCAGTGGGTTTGGGAAGTGGGACTCTTGGGTTCACTCTGGGAAGGGTTTTACCAGAGCTTCCTGTTCAGCAGCATGTGGCGAGTTTCTCCATGAGGCAGAGACGTTGGTTATTTTAAAGAGCAGTTTTACTGGGAAAGGGACAGGAAAGTGAAAGACACTTGCATAGACACAAGCGGGCAGGAAGAGCTGCCCCTTAGTCGGGGCAGCATTAGGTTTTATCATTTTCTTTTGGTAGGAAGGGGCTTGGGGGACAGTCTCCAAACAGTGGCCTCAGGAGATACCTCAATGGGCTCCAGAGATAGAACTCAATCTCCTGTCTTTACTTTTGGTCTGACACTCCTGCTAGCTGTCAGATATCTACTTGGATCTTGCTTCACGACCCAAGGGTCTTTGTTTATATAGGATCTTTGTTTATATAGTTGGGTTAGTGGTTGTGAATCCCTTCCAACCCACCTCCTTGTGCAAGCCACGTCTCTGGTCTTAAGGTGCTTCTGGTCTCAGTTTCTTTATTCTTTATCCTCCATCTTAAAATACAGTTTTTAGCAAACTAAGAAGGTGAATGGCTTAATGGCTTAATTTAGGTCTGCTTGGTTACCAATGAAAAGAAAAATAAACCCTTGGAGGTTAAGACCTGACAAACCTTCTTTCTCCACAGGGCTCAGCCAAGGAGAGAAGGTGGAGCAGCAGCCTTCCAGCCTGAGC
>JAGFMF010011926.1:15317-89501 GCA_019455555.1 Galemys pyrenaicus | reverse complement strand
CCCTCCCTCCCTCCCTCCCTCCCTCCCTCCCTCCCTCCCTCCCTCCCTCCCTCCCTCCCTCCTTCCTTCCCTCTATCCCCCTGCTTATCTCTCTCTCTCTCTCTTTTTGATAATAGGCATCCTAATGGGTTAGAGGTGGTATCTCAATCAGGATTTAGTGTGCATTTCTTGATGTTCAGATTCCTAAGACCCACCCAAAGACTGACATGGTCCTGATCATAAAGTCAGCACTTGGGGATAGTCTAGGAAACAGACATCAATTTCAGATTCTGTCCACCAGGGGGTGCAGTTTCTCAAGGTACACACATTTCCTGTGTCCTGTGTGAAACGCAGGTTTGCCTTGATCATTTCACTGTGACTTCAACATTCCTTCTTGTTGAGAATCAAGAACATCTAGGGGACACTCTAGAGATGAACTCTTCTTCAGGCTTAGTGGCTGTGGTGCTCTTACTGTTTGGTAAGTAAAACTGGTTGAAATTTGCTAGAAATTGTTCTGTTATGTCAGCAAAATCTTGAACCATAATTTTATCCAAGAGCCTTATGTCCAAGATGAGACAATCTCTTTTATTTTCCCCAGGACAAACACATGGAGACTCTGTGACCCAGCTGGAAGGCCAAATGATACTCTCATCAGGGGATGCCCTGAATGTGACCTGCACTTTTTTAACCACAGGATACCCAACTTTGTTCTGGTATGTCCAATATCCTGGAGAAGGTCTACAGCTCCTGTTGAAAGCCCAGACGGCCAACAGCAAGGGGACAGGCAAAGGTTTTGAAGCCACTTACCGGAAAGACCCCAATTCCTTCCACTTGGAGAAAACCTCAGTGCAAGAGTCAGACTCGGCTGTGTACTACTGTGCCCAGAGTGACACAGTGACAGAAGCTGCAGGGGGAGCTGAGCACAAACTGAGCAGCAGAAACTGGCTGCTGTGTGCCTCTGCGTATTTGATCCACTGTGGTTCCAGCAAAGTCTGTGATCTTTTGTCTCCCAGTCTGTGGTTGATTCACAAATCATGCAAATGTTCAGAGCATAAGAACAAGAAGTAAGCATTCCCTACACCCAACTCTTCATTAATGAAAAGGTGCCAACAGAGCCAGACCAAACAGAGTTCCTTATACATTGTTTAGGTAATTTTTCTTTTTTTTTTAAGTTTTTATTTATGCATACAAGAGCAGGGGTACAGGCCAGAGGTGGGGGGGGGTGAGGCAGAGCAGGGAGCAGAAGAGGCAGATCAACTGAAGTACACTGCTGAGGGGAGCAGCAGGTGAGGCAGGAGAGGTCTGCTGGCCAGGGATTGAACTCGTGCTGAAGTGACTGCAGAAGCTCCACAGTGCGGTGTTCAACCCCTTCTGCCACCAGGGAGGCCCCATCATCTAGGTAATTGGAAGGAGAAACTGCACAGACAATGAGGTGGTCTCTTGCTCGTTCTTGCATCAAAATCTTGCTCCCACATTTGATTCCAGACTAGTATGGAAGATATTTATGAATCTTGTCATACTTTAAGGGAGACAACATGTAGCAGAGCTGGTGACATCTACATAATGTCTTTGTGAAAGATCATGATAAAACTGATGACAGGTGGGATAAGTCCCAAAGTTTCAGGTTCTTAATTAAGAAAGAAGGGAAGGAAAGGAAGGAGAAAGAACAGAACCTGTGTTTAAGCTGAACATTGAAAAAAGAGCATCATTTTTCTCTTGTTTCTTCCTTTGATTAGACACAGGTGATACTCAAGGTGAAGTGGAGAAACCAAAAGCATAATCGAGGGCACACTGTTGTCTAAATCATGAACAATGGTCTTTTCTTAACCTTATCAGTTGGTTTTCTAACAATAAGAGAGAGAGAGAGAGAGAGAGAGAGAGAGAGAGTATTCAATCATAATGACGATAATCATTTTCTTTTGTGTTTTTGGTATGGTCCTCCTGACAGGTGTGACATTTTCCTGGTGGCTAATGATATTGAGCTTTTTCCACATACTCAGTTTTTTGGGTGTCTTCTTTGGACAGTTGTCTATTCTGTTCCTTCATCATTTTATATAATTGATTCATTAGTTTTTTTTTGTTCTATTTTTGTATTGTAGTAATTCCTTACAACTTTATTTTTATATTAACCCCTTTCCATGTGTGGGTTTGCAATTTGTTCTTCTATTCTGTAGGTCGATTTTCAGTGCTGTTGATTGTTTTCTTGGCTGTGCAGAAGTTTGCTAGTTTGATATAGCACCAATATGTTAATTTTGTTTCTGTTTCCTATGTGTATGGTGTTTATCGATAATCATTGCCAAATCAATGTCACAAACTTTTCTTGTATGTTTTGTTTGGAAAACAACTCTTAGCTCATTGATTTTTCCATTGTTTTACCATTTTATGCTCTAATTTTTTTATCCTCCCTTTCCAGGTTTTAGACTTAGTTTGTTCTATTTCTAGTTACTTGAGGTGTTCAGTTGTTATTGGGCATCATTCTCTTTTAGTGTGTTTATCACTGTCAACTTCCTGGTTAGTACTGAATTTGCTAAATTTCATAAAACCGGTATGTTGAGTTTTCTTTTCATTTGGTCTGACATATTTTCTAATTTTGTTCTCAACATTCTGTGATTCATTGGTTATTCAAGATTATGTGTATAATGTCCACATATTTGTGAATTCTCCAGATTTTCTTCTGCTACTTATTTCTAGTTTCATACCATTGTGGAGTAAAAAGCTAATTGATATGATACCCAAACTTCTTAAATTAGTTAAGATTTGTTTTGTGACCTAACATGTGGTCAATAGTGGAGAAAGATTTGTGTGTGTTTGTGAAGAAAATGTGTTCTGTTGCTATTGGTTGCAACTTTATTTTTTTTTGTATGTTAAGTCCATTTGATCTATAGTGCTAAACATGTGATATATTTTCCTTGTTGGTCTTCTATTTGGATGTTCTGTACATTAGTGAAAGTGGAGTATTGAAGTCTCCTACTTTGTACTGCATTCTATTTCTTCCTTCAGTTCTTCTAATGTTTCCTTTCTGTATTTAGGTGCTCTGCTATTGGGTACATTTATAATTGTTATAGTTTCTTGGACTCAGATTGAATTACACTACCAGTTTTCCTTTTTCAAGTTACAAGTAGAATTTCTTGATTCCTATTTCTACATGAGTGAGTTCCTGTAGTAAATTTCATTTTATATGTGTATATGTAGATAGTTTATGTGTACAGAAAAGCTTTAATGTCTTGATCAATAGTTATAGAGATAGATGGTGATTTAGTTCAGTCTGAGTCCAAAGGTCTGAGAACTATGAGTGACAATGGTTGAAGACAGGATAAGATGGGAATCTCAATTTGAGCAAGAAAAGAATTCAACCTTTCTCTGCCTGTTTGACATTTAGGATGGGGATGATATCTACCCACATTGATGAGGGCGACCTTTACTCAGTCTTGTGACTCAAACACTAATCTCTACCATGGACACCCATGCTGACATACTCTCAAATGATGTTTGTTAGCGCTCTGAGACTCCCTTAGCACAATCAAGTTGTAGAAATATCCATGACTGTTTTTAAAATATTTTAACTAACACAGGTATCTCTAATACTTCTACTACAAGTATGCATTTCTAACATTCACTATGCTATTTAACATGTGACCAGTTTTGCCAATAAAAACCTAAACACTGCTGTCCCTTTTCTACTAAACAAACTTTCAGTTATTGATCAAGTTGAGGGTAGTCCAACTGTTTTCTATCATGGCCTTCTATTACGAATCTAGAAGACTACCCCTGGAATTTGTTTTCTTGACTGTAGTGATTGACTTTTCTTAGAACTGAAATTAAGTCTAGTGGTCTGTGTTGAAAAGTTTTAATATGAATATTTCATCCTTACACCTTGCTGCATATATTTTTTAGTAAATGATATATGGTTACTCTGAAAAATTTATAGATATGTGTTGTTGAAAATTCCAAACCACAAGCCATGTTAATGTGATCGTTACATGGATAAAATATGGAGATTTTAAAGTAAGATTTAGAAGCACTTTACTGAAAAGAATGTTAAAATATTGAAATGCTAATTTGGTAACTATGAAGAAAATTCCATTATTTTATTATTAAACATCAAATATATAATACACTCAATACAGGTTTCTAACCTTTTTAGGATGTTAACAAATTTGTTATAATGACAATAATTACATATTCATACACATCCCTATGTAAATATTTAAGACAAAGGAATACATTTTTTTTTTTACAAAACATTGCACTAAAACATAAATATGAAAAAGGCAGATGGCTAAAATGTTTAAACTCTTTTACGTTATATTTATGGCTCCAAACCTGATTGAAGTTTCCACAAATTTCTTACTCATAGGGTAGTTACTTACAAATTTGGTGATGACTGTTTCTTACCTCCTGTTACTGCTTTTCAATAATTAGAAATGTACTTTTATTAATAGTTCATAAAGGAATCTAAAGTGTAAAAGTATGGAGGTTGGGAGAACCAGTGATTAAAATGCAAAGGTGTTCTTAACAGTCAGCTTTTTAAAAAATTTAATGCTATGTAGAGATATGGAATTTCCTTAACTTTGTTTTCACTCTTTTCTATAAATCTTAATTTTTTCTTTCTGTTTCATTTTTCCCCCATTCACTTTTGACTTGAATATTATTTTTAATCTATATTTTATTTGTAGCCTTTTAAAACAGATTTATTTATTATGTCATACAAGAACTGGGGTACAGTCCAGAGGTGTTGAGGGGGCGGTGAGAGGATTTACCAGAGACAGACTGGGGAGCAGAACAGGCAGATTGACTGAAATATACTGCTGAGGGGAGCAGTGGGTGAGACAGTAAGGGTCTGATGCGCCATGTGGATCAGCTCCCTGGCTGGAGATCGAACTCATGCTGCAGTGGCTGCAGATAGTGTCATAGTACTGCGACTTAACCCCTTGAGCCACCAGGGAGGGCTTTGTTTGTATCCTTGATATCACCTTTACAGGAGTTAATTTAGTTCACTAACCTGGTGTTCTCTTGGACTTCTCTTAGTGGTCATTTAGCAGAACTGGCATTTCTTTGGAACCTTTCCAGTGTGGGTGAAATGGGTTTAGAGAGCAAGTGAAGGAGCTTTGGGCTTTGCACACAAGGACAGCAGGAAGCACCCACCTATGTGCTTTGCTTTCTTGGTTGTTTCCCCCGGTTTGTTTCTGATGCACTATTTAACAAAACCTTTTAACTTACCTCAATCCACAATTTTCTAGATGTTTTGATGATTAATATATTTTGACACAGAAGTCCTAATGTTCTATTGTTGTTTCATGTACTCTTGTGGTTTTGTTTTGTTGTTACATGTACTCTTTTTTTTTTTAAATTTCATTTTGTGGTCTGTGTTCTGTTGCATTGATAAAATTTTCCTTTTTCTGTCTGCTGAAATAGAAAATATAGTGAATTTCTGACCTAAAGACAAGTATTTTTATGTTATATGTGGGTATCTATATATAGGTATATGTGTGTGTATGCATACATAGGCATACACACATGCATGTATACATACAATTACTTAAACCTCCAATATTCTGTAACATATTTTCCCATATATATCATTCCTTCTCCATGTGTGTGCTTTTTCTCTCACTTTTTGCTCTCTGTTGAATTAGCTCATTGACTACTTCAAGCAAACTACATACCAGTTAGATATCAGGACAGCAATTTCAGAGAGGGTTTAGTAAATGAGGTGATTTACTAAAGTTCTAATGATCTTTAATAAAATGATTAAATAAGTCCACCCAACACAATAATCAGAACATGAATTCAAAACATTCTTCCTCAGAGGTGTTGTCCCTGATCTTTCCTCAGCCTGGAGTGTTTTTCACTTACTATCTATAGGGCTCATCCATCTATTTCTTCCCACTCTTTGTTCCTGGATACGTGTGATCCTGTTAACAAAAAATAATGCTCAATAAGTTTGCTCTGCACGGTTACACTTCACAGATAAAAGAGTCAACATCTTAACTGTTCATCAATAGGTTAAGGTATATTATCTCTCCAATGACATTTTAAAAGTTGACGATGGTTCTTTCAATCCCCCATTCAGTGTATCAGTTAATTTCCAATCAATGTGCATTTCCTTCATCAGGAAGCATGGAGTGAATGGGGCTGAGGTTGGGTGGCAGCTGAGTTGGGGCATTCGAACTAGTCTTTGTTAATGGTTTCAGACCACTAAGGGGCACTGTAGACCTTATAAGACAGACTTCCTGATGGCCCCAGAACCTTTAACAGTTAAGAGACCAGAGAGCATGCGAGTAAATCAACGTGCATGTAGCAAAGACTGAAAGAGGGGCAACTGTGTCTGTGAAGTTCCCCGCAGGTATTCAGTTTTGCCACTACAGATACACCTTATAACACTGGAGCCCACACTGTGTAAATCTGCGCTGACAGTGATCTCTCAGCTGAGCTACAGGAACAGGAACGTTAGGGGCACATGAGCCTGGAAGGTCAACAGAACACCACTTCTTTAGCTGTTTTAATTTAAAAAATTTTTATGACTAAAATCTTTGCAAATTCATGAACTTGTAATTCTAGTGCCACTAAAATACTACCATTTCATCTCTCTCCTCTAGGATCGGAAGGAATAAGAATAAATAGGATAGTGGAAGAAGGGATGAAAAACAATCACAAATAGGAAGAGGAAAGGGAAAGGATCATATCTAGTTTGACAGCAGTGTGTGCCTTGACCAGAATCAGCTGTGTGGGACGGGAGGGGAGAAGAGGCGAGGAGGAAAGTAGACTGGACATACCTTAATTTTCTCTAATACTTGCTGGAATCATTTTCTATGCAGAGGGTGACTAATGTCCTAGACTTCTAGACCTCTCCTGATTTCAGAAAATATATTTTCATCTTCAATATGCAATGCAACATATAAAAAAATCTTCCTTTCTTAGAATTTTCATATTACTGAATCCTTAAGTTCTAGGCCAAAATAGCAATTTGAGAAATGAGATAATTATCCCCAGGCTATGCTTCAAGGCTTTATTAATTTTCAATGCAAACATTAACCCAGTTGAGACACTGATTGTTTTCAGAAGTATGATCCTCTGTTCCTCACACACGAACCCATACAGTTTTCTTAATGAAGTATTTTAGGAAAAAAACCAAAAAATTATTTATAACCTCATTATTGGAAATAGTGTCTCTCCCCTCCTGTGCTGTTTGCACCCACAGTTTGGGTGAGATTGCCTTACAGTGTCATGGGGACACTGTGGGTGGGGTTTCCGGTGAAGGTGATGTCAGAGCTCAGATGTGATTGGTGCTCAGTGATTCTGGTGGAACATGTTGACTGTAATTTGCTTGAACCCAAGACCTGACATCTTCCAGAGTGGGGAGAAGTCACCTGAGAAACAGCCAGGGATCATGAGACACTGGGGCATTCGGCTGGCGCTTCTGTGTGTCCAGGTTTGCTGTGAGTTGGGGCTGTCCCAGATTGGGTATGAAGAGAGCTCCCCAACTGACAGTGTGGGAGGGATGCAGTTGCTGACACAGAGCTCCTAGAGGGCCCTCCATGCTCTTGGGTGTTTCTTGGGATGTTTTACAAGATTAGAGTCTGCTTCAGGGACTGCCTGTTGACATCAGATATACTTGTTCTTCTCCATGCAGGGTTGAGAGGAGCGCAGGTGCAGCAGAGTCCTTCATCCCTGAGTCTCCAGGAGGGAAACAACTGCAGTCTGATGTGCACATTTTCTACTGCCTTGCAAAGTGTGCAGTGGTTCAGACAGAATCCTGGGGGTGGCCTTGTTACCTTGTTTTACACAGCTTCAGCGACTCCAAAGCATAATGGAAGGTTAAGCACATCATTGAGCACCAAGAATAAGTCCAGTACACTGAACATCACGGGCGCCCAGCCAGAGGACTCAGCCACCTACCTGTGTGGGATGCAGGCACAGTGCTCTGGGGTGATCTGCAGCCTGTACGCAAACTGCAGCTGGGCTTCAGCCCCTCCTCTTCCTATGAGCTGGTGATATTGCCTCACTGTAGCTTTTCCACAACAGGAGGTTTCAGATTCTTCTTCAGATTCTTTCTTCTCCTCAAGTTAGAGCCTTCAGGTTTTGTGTCATTGTCTTCCAAATAGCCTGTATGAAAAATGCCAAATATAGGACTATTGGAGCAACTGATGAAGACGTGAATAGCCAGTGCTGGTCCCACAGAACCTCTGGGAGATAGTATGTGAATGACTTGTACATTACTCTGAAACTATAGCTTGGCGGGCTCAGATTCAATGTGGTTGAAATGCAAACCATTATTTTCTTGGTTTTTTTATTCTTTCCTTCAATGCTTTGTAGGATATAAGACAAATAGCATTGCTAAAATTCCTTTAAATATGTCAGATAGTAAACTGTAAGACAAACATATCTAGGTTTCAAACTATTTCACATAGTCAAGATATTAAAAACTCATGAGATTTGTCCCTCACTCTTTATCACTGAGATTTGACCACCTCTAATGAAGGAAGAAGTCACATCTTGATTGTTGGTATTAACTTTTCTCTGAAAACAGCAGGGTCACGGCAGCACCAACTTAGATGAACGGAGCCACAGCTAGTAGGCATTTGGAATACTGAGTGTTCTCCCCCTCTCGCTTTCTGATTTCTCTCACTCATGATCCTTTAGAGTGAGTTTTTCTCCATAGCAGTGAAACAAGGGTAGTTGATTAGACAGCAAGGGAAGCCATTATGTATTCTTTGTTTAGGAATGAATCCTGGAGTTCTCTGATTCCAAACATGGAAACCAAGCCCACTGTTGAATGAACACCAACAGCATCCATCTCTTTCCAGCTTCTTCACCAGGACTCACTAGTGTACAGAGATATAAATTTTTTTCTCAACATTCTTACTGTGCATTAAATCTCCATCTGTAACCTAATTTATGTGACTTTGCTGCCTTTTTTGTCTTAGTCTTTCCTAGGCCCTGGGTCAAGGGCGCCTTTCACCAGCAAGTTCAGTAGTTGGGGACGTGACCACTAGAGGGCAGTGCCCCTCTGCTGCTTGGACTATGGGAGGCTTCTTTTCGGTGGGTTCTGAAAGAATGGGGTATAGCAGAAACGGTGTTTTTCTTACTGGCTGGGTGGATAATGTGAGAAACCACTTGATGTTCAGGAGAAGCAGTGGCAACTCGGGAGCAGAGCAACTCTGTTGGCTGGAGACTGCAGGTCCGCAACTGACACTAAAGAGAAGGATGAAGACATCCACTGGAACGGCAATGATGTTGCTGTGGCTGCAGTGCAACTGTGAGTTGAAGAATTTGGGGAGACAGGCTTTAATAGAGGGTGTTTTCAGACGTCAAGGAGGAGACTTTCATTCAGAATTTCTTTAGTTAGAGAAAATCTTGGGGTGTTATGATCTGACAAACCTCCTTTCTCTGACTCTTTCTCCACAGGGCTCAGCCAAGGAGAGAAGGTGGAGCAGCAGCCTTCCAGCCTGAGCATCCAGGAGGGACACAGTGCTGTCATCGACTGTGCTTATTCAGACAGTGCTTCAAGTTACTTCTCTTGGTATAAGCAAGAACCTGGACAAGGTCCCCAGCTCATCATATACATTCGTTCACCTAAGAGTGAGAATCTAGGACCCAGGCACACTGTCTTACTGGATACAGAAGCCAAAAAGCTTACCCTGATCATCACAGTCACCCAGCCTGAAGACTCGGCGGTGTACTTGTGTGCAGCGAGTGCACAGTGCTGCCCCTGCACCTGCAGCCTGTGCTGAAACCTGCGCTGGCTGCCCCTCCCCTTGCTCAGCCCTCCCTGCAGTACAGCCTTTGTGCTGTTAGTCTGCAGTGGGGCTAGTGTGCATATGGTAAAGCACATAATAGGGTTAGGCTCAAGTGATCCAGAAGGGTCGGGATATTTTGTCCCCTGATATTTGTGTAATGGATTTTTTTAGGTATATTGTGATGATTTGTTTTGAAATTCAGACTTTAAAGATGATTCTACATTTGCTATTCAGACTCACCTATAATGAGCCACTTGGTGTGATATTCCAATTCTTATTATGGGTGGGCTTTTAAATATTGCTTGAAAATAGCATTTATCTCCTTATTTTTAGCCATTGCATGCCACATATAGAAAACATTTATAATGTAAGAAATATATAATCTTATATTTCTATAGCAAGATAATATTTCTTCTATTTGGTTTGCTCATTTTACAAGTTATTATCAATCAGACATGATTTTTTCACTTAAAATTATATCTTGATTTGCACCTTCCCCATTTCCTCATCTCCTCAAACATTTTCTTTTTAATACCATCATGAAAGATTTTAATACATTGCAGTTTTATATTCATTAATTTCTCTCTATAACTGGCAACATTTGACAAACCTTCCTATGTACTGACCTCTTTCTTGTTGAGAAGATGAGACGCGGAGTTTTCTTTGGAGTTAGTGATGGCGTATATTACTTGTGTCTTACAGGAAAATTAGGAAGTAATTGAAAAACATGAACATCAGAAAACACACAAATCTATTTTGTTTTGTAAAGTTCTGTCAGTATTGTGTACATGTACTATCTCATAGAATCTAGAAGAAGGTGTCCTATATTTTATTTACTGCTCTGTCTGTGATACCTAGCACAAAGTTTTTCACATAGTTGACTAGTATGTAAATATTTGTTAAAGAATGAAGGAAAGGTCAATTTTGCTTTATTCATAGTTTTTAAAAAGATTTATTTATGCATATAAGAGATGGGGTACAGGTCAGAGGTGTGGCAGTGAGAGGATCCACCAGAGACAAAGTGGGGAGCAGAACTGGCGGACTGACCAAAACACACTGCTGAAGGGAGCAGCGGGAGAGGCAGGAGAGGTCTGCTATGCCATGTGGGTCCCCTCCCTGGCCAGCGACAGGGCTCAAACTCGTGCTGTAGTGGCTGCGATTTGCTTCTTTGTGCATTGCTTAACCCACTGCGCCACCAGGGAGACTCTTTATTCATAGTTTTAAAATAGGTTTTGTGATTGAATTTAAATTATAAGTTGATTTGCAACTTATGAAACTAACGAATTTCTGGGCCTCCCTGGTGGCGCAGTGGGTTAAGCAACACACTATGAAGCAAACCACAGCCACTGCAGTACGAGTTTCATCCCTGCCTCCGGCCAGGGAGGGGACCCACATGGCACAGCAGACCTCTCCTGCTGTGCCCGCTGCTCCCCTCAGCAGTGTGTTTCAGTCAATCTGACTGTTCTGCTCCCCACTCTTGTCTGGTGTCCTCTCACCTCCCGCGACTCTGACCTGTACCCCAGCTCTTGTATGCATAAATAAATACATCTTTAAAAAAAAAAGAAAATAACGAATTTCTTTCATGTCTATGTTTGATTGAGTGTACAGTTTCTTCCATTTCTTTGCCTTTCTTACCAAAACTCTGTAGCTTTAAGAGAATTAAATTTATTCTTAGACATGTAATTTCTGTTAACATTATCACTGGAATCTTTCTGGGGCATATAGGTACTTTTTTATGCTGATTTATCAGCATCTTACTCAAATCTTACTGGTAGGTGGAACAAAAGCCTTTAGACCAAAGTTAATTTAGATATAGGCAGCTACGCTTTCTCTGTGTTGATTCTTTGACTGAGTCAGCATGACTAACCACAGTCTTTTTTAAGAAAAAGTTATTTCTTTTAGTATTATAGATCAATCAGTGGAATGAAAGAAATTGCAGAAAAAAAAAACCTTACTTGTTCCAACCCTGGCTAAAGTTAGTCTTTTTTCAAGATCTTCCTTATTCTTCCTGCAGATGGTTATAATAAGTTACTATGACCAGGTGACACCTCTTGGCTGATCTGTGTCTGTTAGTTATTATTGTAAGAAAACATTTACAGAGAGACTTAGGGACTATCCCTATCTCTCATTTAAAATTATAATTTATAATATCTGCTATCAGTCACTACTTGAGGAAGTTTTATGAATCTCAAGAGCCATACCAAAACTCAGGCAGTGCCTGTCTTCCTCCCTATTCTGTGCCATCAGCACGGTATGGGTGCAGCTGAGACCCAAAAGCAAGACTGTCTCTAGCAAATTTCGAACCCCTCATAGAAAAATTTTTCATGAAAAACAGTAAGAGAGAGAAATTCTTCATGCTTTCCCAGTTATAGTTATTTGAGGAGGAGGTCATAGACCCCGACACTAGAGTTTTGCCATTGGCTATTTTTAAGGAAATGGTAATCAAAGTTCATTTACAAAGGGAATTGTTAAAGTTATAGAAAATGGGTGTAATCTGACTTCTTGGGACTGGAAGGTTTTTACCAACTATATCGCTCTACTGTGGCTGGCTATGGGGTGGTGCCTCTGTTCTCAGCAAGTAGCTGCCTGGACCTTAGCTCCAGTGTTGTATCACTGGCATGTCTCTGCTCCTTCCTGTGGTGGGAAACTGGACTCTCCTCTTTCCACCCTGATACTGTTCTATAGGCAGAAATTTCTAAAAATTTCTAAATTGGTATTTGGGCCTTTCCCAGAAAAGATTTGTGACAGTCTTTCAGTTCTCCATTGGCTTCATCTGTTGATGACCTGCAAGAGCCCCTGTCGATTTAGTTTGATCAGCTTAAAAAAACCAACATCTCAAGAAACGATTGTGGCCTTTGTATCCCTTACCAATCCAAAAAAATTGGTTGACCAGCCTATCCTTGAAATTGCTAATTCAGTTGCTGCTTGTTATTTTTCTTATTATTGCGTTTACAGGATGTTTGTGCCACTACTGGGTGTAATTTAGAAGACAGAAGCCATCAAGATAGCTCAGCCTGGCACATGTCCACATAGACTTCTACCTTGTCACCCTCCTCCTTTAATAAATAAAAAAGGGGGACATATGGGTATGCAAGTCTCCTTTCACGTTAGACAAGAGCAGGGTGCTCGGTTGCCCTGCGCCAATAGAATAAATTACCAGGTATGATCAGGAAAGCTGGGGTGAGTGGGTGGGTGGGCGGGGGTGCATTGACTGATGTACTTTGTGCCCATGGACTCATCAGTGGAACTCCATGTTAATAAGTTTGGAGCCATGGGTGGGACTTGGGAGTATATCATTGGACTCATTCTCCCTAAATCTAATGTTCAGATTCACCTTTCCTAAAGGGGCCAGAATCTTGCTCTGAGAGCAGCATCCTGCATCCCACAGTCTGTTCCATGACTCCTGTTTCTTCTCTTTATCACTGCGGTGTTTTTGACGCAACAACTAGTTAACTGGTTTGTCCTTGGAAGGAATGCCATTTGGTTAACTTAGACTTGAAACAGCTGAAGAAGAAAAGCTAGTGTGTTGCCCAGAAGCCCAAGGAGCTTTTTTTATTTACCTCAATTAACAAGTCGCTCTGGTCTGTGGAGACAGGGGCTCTTCTCTTGTGCCTTCCTATTGGATGATAATGGATTGAGACAGGCACTTGGCTTCTATTTTATTTAACTGGCTTATTTTTTAAGTCAAGAAGAGGGTGCAGTGATTATGGGCATACCTGCCTTGTCACACTTAAGTGAGAGATTATCCGGGAAGAAAAAGTGCCCTGGAGGCTATGCAGTCAGTGCTTTTTTCCCTCTTATCCTGCACATTCAAGCTTTAAACCCTCATCCTAGTTATATCTGTTACTAGTGTCTGATGATTTACCACACACATGGGGGATAAAGCAAAAGAACTTTTGTTTTGGTATGGTTCTGTGGTCTGAAATTGACAGTATTTTCACTGGCTGAAATGAGGGTGTCAGCAGGGCTGGCCCGAGGGAGGCTGTGGGGGTGAGCCAGGCTGCTGGCATTTTTTGGCTGGTGGTTGCAACACTCACAGTCTCTACCCACTGCTTTCCTGTCAGAGACCAGCTTCAGGCAACGGCAGGGTCCTCACAGGAGGAGACAGCATCTGTGAATGAAGGAGTGAGGAGACACACACACTTGATCAGGGTGCAAGCATCTCTTGCAAGCATCTCCTGGTGATAGTCTCAGAGGGTCGGGTCTTTATTTATACATTACAAGCAAGTGGTGGGATTACATCAGCATGTGTATAGAGCAGAAAGATAACATTTGTTACATTTTTTTTAAGAATAGCTTGGGGTCTTTATGACCTCCAGCTAAGATTTATGACATATACTATTTCAAAGTAAAGCCTACTTGCAAAACAACATTTTTCTATCAGCATTTTAATTTTGTAGTTATATAATTTATTTATCAGTGTTAAAGCAGACATAACAACTTTGCTCAATCACATTATTTAGAACAAGGTGGAGGGGGATAGGAAGGGTTCATGTGACTCATTGATCATTTGGGAGAGGCAGAGCCTTTTATGATGATCCAAGTTACAGAGGTTTTTTTTTTGGTTCCCAAGGACAGTTTCTCATAGTAAATGTTTAAGTCTGGGAAATTGTCTGTCTTATAACTAACTTTTGAGTTTGTAAAAAACCAAATTCCATTTACATTTTATATACCTGGTTTTATGGTATTGGTTTTCTTGAGTTGATTTACAGTATTTGCCAATCAGTAAGTCATCATCAAAATGCATAGCAACCAATTATTTTGTTTAGCAAAACAGCCAATTTCACAATCACCTCCGTGGATTATCTTCCAGTAAACACATACCATGAGACTCACAGAACTGCAATTATAAAGTTAGCTAAAACAAAAGGAATCCGGCAGGGGCAAATTCGGAGTTTGCTGATTTTTCAGGAATGTCCCTCATACTGGACTTTTGTCACATAGCATGAATAGCATGGGCCACATCACCTCCCTCTAAAAGTATGTGTGTGATTGTGTGAGGGTTAGTGTCCCACCTCAGGTTCATTGTCTTAATCATATATTTATATATGATTTTCTAAGTAAGGAACATTCACAATTTCCAGGTTCACAAGGTAATTTTATAGAAAAAAGTTTATATTTTAAAAAATCCAGCTCGTATGAAAACTGTTTATGTCAGCTGGCAATGTTGGTGCTTTACTTCTCCAAGTGGAGAAAATAACAAATACATTCATTGAAGCCCAGTCAAAAAATAAAAGCACATCTAATATTTTATTTTTCAGTGCTATTGATGTTTGTTACAAAATCATATAGAAAAATGACTGTGAAGTTTCATTTGTGAATTTAATTAATAAAATATTACATATTTACATGTGTATTATATATTTAAAGCATGTGGTAGACCAGATAACTATCAACACTCATGACACATAACATTTTCTCTGACTCCAAGAACTCCCTTGTTCTGTCATGTTTAGCCACAGTTTCTCCCATCCCTAATACCTTAGAATCCTTGATTTGTTCTTTTATGTTTTAAGTCTTTTTAAGAATATCACATAAATATTTTCACATGCACTGTTTTCAAATTGTGATTGGTTCATCCAGGGCAATTGTCAAAACCAGCAGATAGTGTCTGCACACAGTGTCTGGCATGACCCCTGCTAACCTGCTGCACCAGCAGAGCCCTGATCCTGCTCTGGGGCAGCAGCAGCAGCACAAACCAGTAACTCCACCCTTACCTGGAGGGTTCCCCTCACAGTGCAGAACCCTAAATGATGAAGAATGTGCACCTTCCTGTCTGGTGGAAGAACTGAAATGTGTTGCTCTCCAGCCTTCTGGATGTGGCCTTGATGTCCCTGTGGGTAGGTAGGGGCAGTCCAGTGTGGGACTGTGGCCCTCCATGACCTGAGTGCATGTGTGTCTGGTGCGTACTCTGGGAAGGGAGTAGCAAGGTGTCCATATTGCTCATTCCTAAATCCATGACTGTTTTTTCCTCTCCAGGATGCAGAATTGCCTGGATGATAACTCAAACCCAACAGCAATGTCAGTGCAGGAGGAAAGATCATGAGCCTAAACTCACCTGTGACCCATTTCTGTGAGTCATAGTTTACTTTGGAACAAGCTGTCCAGGACATGTTTTCCGTTAGGACATGACTTTTCTCATTTGCCACAATTGTCAAAACCAGCACAATGCCACAGAAGTCTCCTCACTAGATTTCCAGAAGACCAGCAATTCCATCATCCTTGTCATCTCAGCTTCACCGTGGGAGGACTCTGCAGTATACTTTTGTGAAATGAGAGAGCCAGAGTGAGAAGCATATTGCGGGAGTTTACCCAACCCCTGGGCTCTGCTTAGTGCCTCTGCCTTCTGTGCGAACTACAGCAAGTAACTGTCATCACAGAAAGGACTTACCAGCTGTGGTAGCACAGGTATAAGGTGAGATGAAAAACACTCACTCTTAGAAAACATCTCTCAGGTTTGGAGACCGTGTCCAGAATTATCAGTCATCAATAACATTCTTATCCCTAATTCATTAGCTTGATTTTACACATAAGAAGTTTGATCAAAGATTCAAGAACAAGGACAGCCACATAATAATCTTTGCATTTGTCTACTGGATTGAGCTAGAAGAATTGAGTAGGGAAGTTCAGAATTACGATAAAAAACCAAAATATACATTAATTATTGACTTTTCAGAACAATTCAACAATTATTTATTGAACATATGTTATGTAGGAGATGAAACATTCTTCTGTGTCTTCTTTGGTTTTCTAACTGTGCCTTAGAATTAAACTTTTTAAAAAAAGATTTATTTATTCATGCATACAAGCACTGGGGTACAGGCCAGAGGTGCAGGGAGGTGAGAGAATCCACCAGACAGAGCAGGGGGCAGAACAGGCAGATGGACTGAAACACACTGCTGAGGCGAGCAGCGGGCCAAGCAGGAGAGGTCTGCCTGAGCCATGTGGGTCACCTCCCCAGCTGGCGGCAGGGATCGAACTCATGCTGCAGTGGCTGCGGTTTGCTTCGTAGTGCGTTGCTTAACCTACTGTGCCACCAGGGAGGGCCCTTAGAATTAAACTTTTATAAAACAGACTAACAGGAGAAAAACATAAAAATTTTATTATACTTTTACATATGCTATATGATATAGTATTATGTTCTCAAGTTTCATCCATTTTGTAAGAATTTATGCCTTTAAAAGTCTGAATAGTATTCAACTCTGTAATACCACCGTTGTGGATTCGCTTATTTGTTGATAGATACACGTGTTGCTTCTATTTTTTTTTTGCAGTTTTGATTAGTAATGTTGTGAACATGGGCATAACGCATTTCTTAGTATTTTGACTATATACCCACATTACTTCAATTTGGAGGCTTTATACCCATAAATGTAACTGGTGGTTCATATGGCAATTCCATTTTTAATTTTTGAAGAACAACCATTCTTTTTTTTACGAGTGGCTGCAACTTTAAGTTCTCATGAACTGTGCACAAGCGTCCAATGTTTGCATATCCTTGTTCTCATTTTTTTTTTTAAATTTTGGAAGGTTTTTCTTGTTGTTTTGGATAGTAGGCTTTGTAATGGTTTTTAGTTGGTATCTTATTCATGGTTTAATTTACATTTCCTTGATGATTAGTGATGTTTGGGGTTATTTAGTTTTCTAAGCCCCACCCAAAGACTGACATGTGCCTGCTCAGTGAAGTCAGGATTTGAGATGCCAGGAAACACACATCCCATTTCAAAATTTGTCCACCAGGGGGTGCAGCTTTCACACATATTTCGTGTGTGAAATGCAAGCTTCCTGGATCATTTCACTGTGACTTCACCATTCCTTCTTGTTGAGAATCAAGAACATCTAGGGGACACTCTAGAGATGAACTCTTCTTCAGGCTTAGTGGCTGTGGTGCTCTTACTTCTTCGTAAGTAAAATGCCTGCTAAAATTTATTTATTTATTTTTTTGTTTTGTAAGCAAAATCTTGAACCATAATTTTATTCAAGAGCCGATGTCCAATCTCTTTTATTTTTTCCCAGGACAAACAAATGGAGACTCTGTGACCCAGCTGGAAGGGCAACTGACATTCTCAGCAGGGGACTCCCTGACTGTGAACTGTACTTATTCAGCCTCAGGATATCTCACTCTTTTCTGGTATGTCCAGTATCCTGGAGAAGGTCTACAGCTCCTGTTGAAAGCCCAGACGGCCAACAGCAAGGGGACAGGCAAAGGTTTTGAAGCCACTTACCGGAAAGACCCCAATTCCTTCCACTTGGAGAAAACCTCAGTGCAAGAGTCAGACTCGGCTGTGTACTACTGTGCCCTGCGTGACACAGTGACAGAAGCTGCAGGGGGAGCTGAGCACAAACTGAGCAGCAGAAGGGGCCTGGCTGCTGTGTGCCTCTGCGTATTTGATCCACTGTGGTTTCCGCACAGCCTATTGTTGTTGTTTTCCCAGTTTGTGGTTAATTCACAAGTCATGCAAATGTCCAGAGCATAAGAACAAGAAGTAAGGATTCCCCATGCCCAACTCTTCTTTAATGAAATAGCTACTAGAACCAGACCAGAGTTCCTTCCACATCATCAAGGTAATTTGAAAGGAAAACTGCACAAACAATGAGGTGCTCTTTTGCACATATTTGTAGTCAAAGTCCAGTGCCCACATCTTTTCCCAGGCCAACAGGGAAGACATTTCATAGGTCTTCTCATATTTTGGAGAGCTAAGGTGAAGCAGAGATGGTGGCATCTAATTAATGTCTTTCTGAAAGATTATGATAGGAGTGATGATAGGTGAGTTAAGTCCCAAAGTTTCAGGTTCTTAAGAAAGAAGGGGAGGAAAGGAGATGTGAAAGAAGAAAATCTTGTGTGAAAGCTGAACATTAAAAACAGAGTATAATTTTTCCTTGTTTTTTTCTTTGGCCAATCAGATGGTGGACATGGGCTGACATACAAGTTGAAGTGAAGGAATCAAAAGCATAATTGAGGAATGGACTCTTGTCTAAATTATGATTATCGTCTTTGTCTTATCCTGACAAGTTACATAGATCAGTTGTCTTTCTAAAAATAAGCACTCAAGTGAGAGAGTTTTCTGTGACAAAGACAATACTTATTGTCTTTTATGTTTTTAGTAATGGTCATTCTGACAGTTATGACATTTTCCGGGTGGTTAATGATATTGAGCTTTTTTTCATACTCAGTTTTTTGTATGCCTTCTTGTTTATTCTACTCCTTCATCTTTTTTAAAAAATTGATTCATTAGAGTTTTTTTTATTATTTTTTTCCTTACAAGTTTATTTTGATATAGCCTCTCTCCATGTGTGGGTTTGCAATTTATTTTTATTCTGTAAGTTGACTTTCAATGCTGTTGATTGGTTCCTTTCCTTGGCTGTGCAGTTTTGTTGTTTGATATCGTCCCAACATATTAATTTATTTCTGTTTTCTATGTATATGGCGCTTTACCCACACTCTTTGCCAAATCAATGTCACAAAGCTTTTCTTCTATGTTTACTTTAATGACTATGAAGAAAATTCCACTTATTAAACATCAAATACATATTTCATTCAATACAGGTTTCTAATTGATATTGTACATTAGCAAGTTTGTTAGAAGAATATGAATATAGGTGTATTCATGTACATCCCTGTGTAAATATTTAAGACAAAGGAATACATTTTTTATGGAACATTGCACGAACGTATGTATATTTATATATATATAAATATACAAGATAGGTTGATAAAATGTTTAAACTATTTTACATTATATTTATGAGTCCAAAGCTGATTGAAATTTCCACAGATTTCTTCTTATGCATAGAGTTGTTACATATAATTTTGATGATGAGAGTTTCTTACCTTCTGTTACTGTTTTTCAATAGTTAGAAATTTCCTTTTATTAATAGTCATTAAGGATCCAAATTGTAAAAGAATAGAAGTTGGGAGGACCACTGATTAAAATGTAAAAGTTGTTATCAACACTCAGCTTTTTAATAAATTGAATACTATATGGTGATAGGGAATTTTCTTAACTTTGGCATCATTTTTTTCTATAAATACTTTGTTCTTGCCATTTCAGCCTTTTTCTCCATTTCACTTTGACTTGAATATTATTGTTTAACCTCTTTTTTTTTTTATCCTGTTATCATCTTTACTGGAGTTAATTTAATTCATTAAAGTTTGTTCTCTTGAAAAATATCGGATGACTTCACTATTAGGAGGAATATGAAACAACAACAACAACAATAAAGAATAAGCTCAAGGAATTGAGCAATTATAACCAAAAGTAAACAACAACAACAACAAAAAACTTAATAAGACCAAAAGCCGGGATAAACCAAAGGGACCATGGGGGGGGGAGGGAAAGGGGGGAGGGCAAAGATGGGGAAGAGGCCAGAGGGTGCACAAGGGACTGAGGTGATGGTGCACGGGTGAAATGGTGGTGGGTACTCCCTGGGGACTACAAATGATGTCAAATATAACTAATAAAAAAAAAAGTTTGTTCTCTTGAACTTCTCTTACTGGTCACAGCAGAACTGTCATTTCTTTGGGACCTTGCCAGTGTGGGTGTGGTATGTATAGAGGGCAAAGCCTATGGGTTTTGCAACAGGGGCACAAGGATGAATACCCTACTAGGTGCTTTTGCTTTCTTGGTTGTTTTCTTCTAGGTTTGTTTCTTATGTAGTATATAACAAGACCTTTAATTGCACTTCAATCAACAATTTCTCTAGATGTTTTGATTAGTGATATATTTGGACTCCATTCTAATGTTCTGTTCTTGCTCCATGTGCTTGTGTTTTTTTTTCCCTTTTGTAGTCTGTGTTCTGTTATATTGATAGAATTTTCCTTTTTGTCTTTGCTGAAATAGAAATATAGTGAAATTCTTCTTCTTTTTTTAAAGATTTATTTGTTTATGCATACAAGAACCAAGGTATAGGCCAGAGGTGTGTGGGGTGAGCAGATTCACCAGAGACAGAGTGGGGTGCAGAACAGGCAGATTGATGGAAGCACACTGCTGAGGGGAGTAGCAGGCGAGGTGGGAGAGGTCTACTGCACTATGTGGGTCACCTCCTTGGCCGGGGATCAAACTCGTGCTGCAGTGGCTGTGGATGCTTCATAGTGCAGTGCTTAACCCCTTGCACCACCAGGGAGATCTGAAATATAGTGAATTTCTGAGATAAAGAGAATTATCTTTAAATTATGTGTCTATACGTGCTTGTATATGTACGTTTTTGTGCATTTACTTGTATATATATGTATGCATACACACAGATGCATACACACAACATGTATACATATATATCTAACTTTCAATTTTTATAATATATTTTCCCTTGTATATACCATTCCTTCACCTTGGGTGTGCTTTTTCTCTCACTGTTTACTCTCTCGAGAATTACCTCAGTTGTTAGTTGAAGCAAACAACATGCCAGTCAGATATCAGGACAGCAATTTCAGAGAGGGTTTATTATGAGCTAATGAACTACAGTTCTAATTATCTTTAATAAAGTTATTAAGTTGTCCATCCAACACAATAATCAGAAAACGAACTCACAATATTTTTCCTCAGAGGTGTTGTCCTTCATCTTCCCTTAGCCTTCAATGATCTTGAACTTCCCTTGATCTTCCCTTCCCTCAGTGTTCTTCACTTACTATCCATAGGGCTCATCTATCTACTTCTTCCTATTTCCTGTTCCTGGAAACACGTGATACTGTTAATAAAAAAGAATGCTCAAGAAGTTTTATTGCAGTGTTAACACTTCATAAATAAAAGAATCAACATCTGAAGTATTCACGAATAGAGGAAGGTATATTTTTCTCAAGTGACATTTTAAAAGCCAAAATTGGTTCTTTTAAATCCCATGTAAGCAATGAGGTAGTTTCTGTTCCAATCATCTGCATTTCCCTTACCAGAAACATGGGGTGAGTGGGCTGCTGAGCTGGTGCTTCTGAACTAGTCTTTGTTGCTTGTTTCAGCCCAGCAGGGGGCACTCTAGACCTTATAAGATAAAGACTTCCTGATGGTCCCAGAACCTTCAACAGTTAAGAGACCAGAGAGCATGTGAGTCAATCAAAGTGCAAGTAGGAAAGGCTGAAAGAGGGGGAACTGTGTCTGTGAATTCCCCCTCAGTTTTTGGTTTTGCCACTATATGTACATCTCATCACGCTGGAGCCCATACTGTGTAAATCCGCGCTGACGATGATCCTCTGAACTGAGCTACAGAAACGGGAACATTTGGGTCATGTGAGCCTGGAAGGTCACAGGAACACCACTCCAATAGCTGCTTTCAATTTTTTATGACTAACACCCCAATCCATGATCTTGGAAATAATTCTAATACTACTAATATTCTATTTTTTCATGTTTCTCCTCTGGGTAGGAAGGAATAAGATTATGGAGGGCACTAGAAAAAGGGATGAAGAACAAGAAAGGAAACACAAATGTAATGAACAAATGAAAAGATTATAGTTTGACAGCAGTGTGTACCCTGGCCAGAATCAGCTGTGTGGGTCAGGAGAGAGAAGAGGAGAGGAGGAATTTAAAGTGGATATATCCTAATTATCATCAACACTTGGAATCATTTTCTTTACAGAAGGTAACTACATGTCCTGGATTTCTGGAACTCTTCTGATTTCAGAAAATATATTTTCTTCTTCAGTACACAATGCAACATATCAAAGGATTTCCCTTTGTTAGAATTTCCATATAACTGAAACCTTAAAATTGGGCCAACATAGCAATTTGGGAAATGAGGCATCTCTCCCCAGGCTATCCTTCAAGGCTTCATTACTTTTCAATGTAAAAGTTACCACTTGAGGCACTGATTGTTTTCAGAGGTATGATCCTCTGTTCCTCACATACTAACTTAACACTTTCTTATATGATATGTTTTAAGAAAGAAAGAAAAACCCCAAAACCTTATAACTTCACATATACCCCTCTGCATTATTTGTTCCCACAGTTTGAGTGAGATTACCTTATGTTCTCACGGGGACACTGTGGGTGGGGTTTCCGGTGAAGGTGATGTCAGAGCTCAGATGTGATTGGTGCTCAGTGATTCTGGTAGAACATGTTGATAGTGATGACCTGAACCCATTCTTGCCAGCCTATAGTGCAGAGGAGAAGGCACGCAGAGCTGGGGTGAAGGCACTCAGCTATCGGGCGGGGATCATGAGACAGTGGGGTGCTCTGCTAGGTCTTCTGTGGTTCCAGATGGGCTGTGAGTTGGGACCATCCTAGGTAGGGGGCTGGGAGGATCTACCCAGTTGACAGTGGGGAGGGGAGGGATACTGACACGGAGCTCTTAGAGGGTCCTCCATGCTCCTGGTGTTTCTTGGGATATTTTACAAGCTTAGAGTCTGCATCAGTGACTGCCCTTGAGATCAAATGTCTGTTCTTCTCTCTCCACGCAGCAGTGAGAGGGATGCAGGTGGATCAGAACCCTCCATCCCTGAGTCTCCAGGAGGGAAGCAACTACAGTCTCAGTTGCAAGTTCTCTGCCAGAGTGACAAGAGTTCAGTGGTTCCGACAGAACCCCGGGGGCAGCCTGGTCACCCTGTTTTATACAACTTCAGCGACTCCGAAGCATGATGGAAGGTTCAGCACCTCACTGAACTTTAAGGATCAGTTCAGCACCCTGAACATCACAGACTCCCAGCTGGAGGACTCAGCCACCTACCTGTGTGCGGGGGAGGCACAGTGCTCTGGGGTGATCTGCAGGCTGTACCCAAACTGCAGCTGGGCCTCAACTCGTCTCCTTCCTGGGTTGGTGGGGTGTGTTGACTCACTGTAGCTTTTGCATATCATGTTTCACATTCTCTTTTTAGTATTTTTTTCTCCTTAAATTAGATCCTTCAGGTTTTTGCATCATTTTCTTCCAGATATTCCTTTTAAGAAAAATACTAAAATATAATACCATTGCAACAACTGATGAAGATCCCAACAGCCAGCAGTGCTGTCCAACAGATCCTCTGGGAGATAGGATATAAATGATTTGTACATTGCTCTGAAATTGCAGCTCAAAAATTAGATGATGGTTAAGAAATAGAAAAGAACGAGTGTTTCCATAGCTGAAATGGTTCTACTTTCAAGAAGAAGAAGGACGGTATGTGTGTTGTTTTTCATGTTTGTATTCTGCCTTTTCACTCCTGGAAATAATGTAATAAAAGTAATTTCCCTGAATGTCAGGCATTTTAAATAGCATATTACACATGTGACATATTTGAGTAGTGGCAATACTCTGTCAATAAGTACCTTTATTATTTTACACAAGTATCAAGCGAGGCTAATAGAGCATAAGTGACTGGGTTGCTGGAGGTGACATGATTATTAATTATGAAGCTTATGCTTTGAGCTACCTGATACAGAGGATCTTCACAAAAGCTACCTGCTTTGTATTCATGGTTTTGTGCAATGTGTCTACATATACCCTGAGAAAAGTACCCTAACGGGTCATTTCTAAAGGGCACATTGTTTTTTTAAATATTAGATTTATTTAATTATATTCAACATCATTTGTATTCCCCAGGGAGTTTCCACCATCCTTACACCCGTGCACCATCACCTCAGTCCCTTGTGCTCCTTCCGCCCTCATCCCTGTCTTCGCCCTCCTCTTCCACACCACCCCCCCCCATAGTCCCTTTGGTTTATCTTTGACCTTTTGGTCTTGTTGAGTTTTTGTTTGTTTGTTTTTGGTTGTAATTGCCCATTTTCTTGAGCTTACTCTTTTTTTTTTTTTTTGTAGTTGTTTTTCTTTCACATTCCTCCCCAAAGTGAAGCCATCTGATATTTTTCTCTTGCCTTCTGACTTGTTTCACTGAGTATAACTCCTTCTAGCTCCATCCATGTTTCTATAAATGGCCCTACTTTATAATTTGTGATTGCTGAATAATATTCCATAGTGTATATGTACCACATCTTCTTGATCCAGTCCTCTACTTTTGGGCATTTGGATTGTTTCCAGGTCTTACAAATAATAAATAGTGCTACAATAAACACAGGGGTACAGGTGCTCTTTTGGATCAGTGTTTTTGTGTCCTTTGGGTAGATCCCTAGGGTGGGATTGCCGGACCATATGGTAGTTCCATCCCTAGTAGACTGACGAACCTCCATATGGCCTTCTGCAGTGGTTGGATTATCTTGCATTCCCACCAGCAGTGTACTAGGGTTCCTTTTTTCTCCACATCCTCACCAGCATTTATTGTTGTTGTTGTTTTTTTATATGTGCCTAAATGGCACATTGTAAGGAAAAGCTTACTGAAATTTCCACTCTATTCTTTCAAAATCCATTGCTCTTCTTTTTTTTTTTTTTTGTAAAGATTTATTTATTTATGCGTACAAGCACTGGGGTACAGGCCAGAGGTGTGTGTGCGTGGGGGTGAGAGAATCCACCAGATAGAGTGGGGAACAGAATAGGCAGATTGAACGAAACACACTGCTGAGGGGAGCAGCGGGAGAGACAGGAGAGGTCTGCTGTGCCATGTGGGTCACCTCCCTGGCTGGTAGCAGGAATCGAACTCGTGCTGTAGTGGCTATGGTTTGCTTCATAGTGCATTGCTCAACACACTACTCTCCCCTGAGCAGACATGGAGAATATATAGGTGTCTCTAGATTAGTCACATCAAGGTAATCAGAAAATTTCCAGAAATTAAGGTGCATGATAAAGGAGTTTTGTCAGAGAGAGATAAATCTGACAATTTAAATAAGACTGCATCACTTTCTCAATATTTTGTGGAAAGAACTCTCTATAAGAATTTGGGAGAAAAATCTGAGGCAACAAAGGCCATGGTAGGAAGAATCCTTGCCAGTAACTCGACATATAGTTTAAAGCATATTTCACATAGGATGTGAGTCGGTCATTGCATTTAAGAGATGCCATCCATTTTTAAAAAACCCTATTTTCCTTCCCCCCAGATTTATCAAAATATAGCTGACATATAACATTGTGTAACTATAAGTTGTATAATGGGAGTACTTGATACACATATATACTATAGCATGTTTATCATAGGGAAGCTATTAACACTTCTTTCACTTGACTCATTTGCCAAGTTTTGCTGTTGTTCTGGTGAGAATATTTAAAATCTACTGTTCTAGCAACTTTCAAGTGAAAAATAGGTATTGTTAACTATAATACATATGATATAGAATGGATCTGAACCAGCAATGGCCAGGGAAGCAGGAATGCATGCAGGAGATTGGCTAATAGGAGACATTCACTAAGGCTATAAGTCAGTAGTTGCATTTTGGAACATGAAATATATTTAAATAAAGAAAATGAAATCAACTCAAAAATGAACTCACAAGTAGTTATGTTTTCTGAATCTTCAACTCCATTTTCTTCAATTTTTTTAACTCTTTCAAAAATTTTCAGGATATAGTATTGTTAAGATGTCTTTAAGCATGTCAGATATTACACTGCAATTCAACCAAATCTACGGGACAACTCTTTCTTATAGTTGAAATATTAAAAACTCGTGAGAGTTGTCCCTCACTCCCTTATCACTGAGATTTGACCACCGCTAATGAAGGAAGATCTTGATTGTTGGTATTAACTTTTCTCTGAAAACAGCAGGGTCACGGCAGCACCAACTTAGATGAACGGAGCCACAGCTAGTAGGCATTTGGAATACTGAGTGTTCTCCCCCTCTCGCTTTCTGATTTCTCTCACTCATGATCCTTTAGAGTGAGTTTTTCTCCATAGCAGTGAAACAAGGGTAGTTGATTAGACAGCAAGGGAAGCCATTATGTATTCTTTGTTTAGGAATGAATCCTGGAGTTCTCTGATTCCAAACATGGAAACCAAGCCCACTGTTGAATGAACACCAACAGCATCCATCTCTTTCCAGCTTCTTCACCAGGACTCACTAGTGTACAGAGATATAAATTTTTTTCTCAACATTCTTACTGTGCATTAAATCTCCATCTGTAACCTAATTTATGTGACTTTGCTGCCTTTTTTGTCTTAGTCTTTCCTAGGCCCTGGGTCAAGGGCGCCTTTCACCAGCAAGTTCAGTAGTTGGGGACGTGACCACTAGAGGGCAGTGCCCCTCTGCTGCTTGGACTATGGGAGGCTTCTTTTCGGTGGGTTCTGAAAGAATGGGGTATAGCAGAAACGGTGTTTTTCTTACTGGCTGGGTGGATAATGTGAGAAACCACTTGATGTTCAGGAGAAGCAGTGGCAACTCGGGAGCAGAGCAACTCTGTTGGCTGGAGACTGCAGGTCCGCAACTGACACTAAAGAGAAGGATGAAGACATCCACTGGAACGGCAATGATGTTGCTGTGGCTGCAGTGCAACTGTGAGTTGAAGAATTTGGGGAGACAGGCTTTAATAGAGGGTGTTTTCAGACGTCAAGGAGGAGACTTTCATTCAGAATTTCTTTAGTTAGAGAAAATCTTGGGGTGTTATGATCTGACAAACCTCCTTTCTCTGACTCTTTCTCCACAGGGCTCAGCCAAGGAGAGAAGGTGGAGCAGCAGCCTTCCAGCCTGAGCATCCAGGAGGGACACAGTGCTGTCATCGACTGTGCTTATTCAGACAGTGCTTCAAGTTACTTCTCTTGGTATAAGCAAGAACCTGGACAAGGTCCCCAGCTCATCATATACATTCGTTCACCTAAGAGTGAGAATCTAGGACCCAGGCACACTGTCTTACTGGATACAGAAGCCAAAAAGCTTACCCTGATCATCACAGTCACCCAGCCTGAAGACTCGGCGGTGTACTTGTGTGCAGCGAGTGCACAGTGCTGCCCCTGCACCTGCAGCCTGTGCTGAAACCTGCGCTGGCTGCCCCTCCCCTTGCTCAGCCCTCCCTGCAGTACAGCCTTTGTGCTGTTAGTCTGCAGTGGGGCTAGTGTGCATATGGTAAAGCACATAATAGGGTTAGGCTCAAGTGATCCAGAAGGGTCGGGATATTTTGTCCCCTGATATTTGTGTAATGGATTTTTTTAGGTATATTGTGATGATTTGTTTTGAAATTCAGACTTTAAAGATGATTCTACATTTGCTATTCAGACTCACCTATAATGAGCCACTTGGTGTGATATTCCAATTCTTATTATGGGTGGGCTTTTAAATATTGCTTGAAAATAGCATTTATCTCCTTATTTTTAGCCATTGCATGCCACATATAGAAAATATATATAATGTAAGAAATATATAATCTTATATTTCTATAGCAAGATAATATTCTATTTGGTTTGCTCTTTTTATAAGTTATTATCAATCAGACATGATTTTTTCACTTAAAATCATATCTTGATTTGCACCTTCCCCATTTCCTCATCTCCTCAAACATATTCTTTGTATACCTTGTGAGAGATTTTAATAAATTGCAGTTTTTGTTAATTTCTCTGTGTCAGTAGCAGCATCTGACAGTCCTTCCTATCTTCTGTGTGATGGCATGTATTGCTTGTGTCTCACAGGGAAATTAGATAGTGATTGAAATGCATGAACCTCAGATTAAACACACAAGACTATTCTGTTTTATAAATTCTGTCAGTATTGCATGCGTATGTAGGGTAAATGGACTTTGTCAGGATTTTCCTCCTTCCTGCCATTGTCCTAGTCTATGGTCTACACCTGTGTTCTTGCATGCCTGGTCATGGCACCTGGAATCGGGTGTGGTTGTGCATAGGTGTGCACACCTGGGCCAAGAGGCTCCACGGATAAGGGCTGCATCGTGGGGACACCGGCGGTGGCAGAGACAGCAGAGAGCCCCCCTTCCTGCTCCACACCCAGTTGCCTTTCCACAAATGGTGTAGAAAAGTCATAAAATGTTGAAAAAGTCACTGAGGGCTCCAGGAATCCTCCTTTACGCGTCTGCCCAGGCCTTCCTGGCACTACAACATACTATTTCATAGAATCTAGAAGACGGTGTTCTGTGTTTTATTTACCACTTTGTGGGGTCCAGCACACATTTTTTCCTTATTCTTCCTGCAGATGGGTATAATAGCAGTTACTATGACCAGGTGACCCCTCTCGGCTGCACTGTGGCTGTTGGTTTCCAGTTAACTGGTTTGTCTTTGGAGGGAACATCATTTGGTTAACGTAGACTTAAACAGCTGAAGAAGAAAAGCCAGTGTGTTGCCCAGTAGGACACAGAGCTCTTATTACTCACCTCAGTTACCAACTTGCCCTGGTGCTCTTCTCCAGTGCCTTCTTACCCACTGATAATGGAGTGAGAGAGGAGAGTGGCTTCTATCTTATGTAGCTGGCTTATTTTTTAAGTCAAGAGTGAGTGACTATATGTATATACATATATATATATAGTGTACCTGCTCTATCACACATAGGTGACAGCTTATCTGGGGAAGAAAAAGTGCTAAGAAATCTGTGCAGTCAATTCTTTGTTTCCTCAGGGCCAGAATTCAAGCTTTAAACTTTTGCCAAGGTGGTTATAGTTGTTTCCTATTTCCTGCACAATTTAGTAAAAGCTTAGGGGTCTTCTCTTGACATTAGAAGGCAGAGTAATAGTCCCAGGCACGACTGCCTCTGTAGTCACAAATAAGGAAAGTTTTATTAGAATCAGTGACCCTATGATCAGTTGTCCAATGTCAGTGTATGGAGTCATCTAGGATGTAATACTTTAGTACTGAGCACACAGAATAGAGAGGTTTGTTGTAGTCCCAAATGAGGTAATGGTAACAGTGTAAATTCAAAGGTTGATAACCAGTGCAAAGCTCTGGGGTCTATTCTGGCCTTTCTGAACAGATGAATCATAAACCTCAATTGGGAAGGAAAGGGGGAATTATGTGATTGGACTCAGTCCGAGAACATCGCTCTAGGTTACAGCAAATGGAAATTATAGGTTTCCACCCTGTTGTTTGGCCCAACATAGGTAATTGGACAGATATTGACAATGAAGGAGAATACTGCTATATTAAGATGTTGGTAGAGGTGAGGATAGATGCTGATTAAATGCATTACATTGCTTCTATAATCCATTACATGCAGTGTTTTTAAATAATTGCTACCCACCCAGTTTCATCACAGATGCAATGATTGCGTATAACAGGTGGTCTAAACATCAATCTTCCTTTTAATACAAAATTTTACTTTTTTTATTATCAGATGTAATTGCTATCAATTTAAGAGTTGGTTCATCCAGGGAAGTCTAGGTTAGGAGCCTCGGCACACAGAGTTTCTGACATAACCCCCACTGACTTGCTGTACCAGCAGAACCCAGATTCTGCTCTGGGGCAGCAGCGGCAGCAGCAGCAGCAGCAGCAGCAGCAGCAGCAGCAGCAGCAGCAGCAGCAGCAGCAGCAGCAGCAGCAGCAGCAGCAGCAGCAGTACAAACCCAGTAAATCCACCCTCACCTGGCAGCTCCCCTCAGAGTCCTTAATGATGAGGAACATACTCCTTCCTGTCTGGTAGAAGAACTGAAACATGTTGCTCTCCAGCCTTCTGGACATGCCCCCTGCATGACCAGAGGACCTGGGGTGCACGTGTCTGGTGGGTACAAGGTGTCCACATTTCTTATTCCTAAATCCCTGACCTTGTCTTTTCCTCTCCAGGATGCAGAATTTCCCGGATGGTGACGCAAACCCAGTGGGCAATGTCAGTGCAGGAGAAAGAGACTGTGACCCTGAACTCACCGATGACACCAGTTTTGTGATCATAGTTTACTCTGGCACAAGCTGTCCAGCTGTTGGGACATGACTTTCCTTATTTTCCAGGATTCTTAAAACCAGCACAATGCCACAGAAAACCCCTCACTGGGTTTCCAGAAGGCCAGCAATTCCATTAACCTTGTCTTCTCAGTTTGACAGTGGGCAGACTCTGTAGTGTATTTCTGTGCCCTGAATGAGCCCAGGTGAGGGGCACCTTAGGGGGAGGTGTAACTAACCCCCCAGCCTCTGCTTGGTGCCTCAGCTCTGTGGGAACCAGAGCAGGGATACTCTTGTCACAGACAGGATGTGGCTCGGTCAGTGATAACATATGATGGATATCATTTGCTTTATATATTGGGGCATATTGCTGTAAATGCAAAATCACTCAATAATGACTTGAATTTTTCTTTCTTCCTATGTATTCAACCCCAGATTCTTTTTTAACATTCTACTGGATTGTAGCCTGGCTTGCAAGGAATATACAAGAATATAAGGATCGTGTTAAAACACTTGAGAAAATTGACATCTTCTAGGCTACAAAATACCCTGCTCTGTTAAAGAATTTCCATGTCAGGTAGTGTCTTAAGAACAAATAGACTTTAGAGTTTAAAAAAGCTGTTATTCAGATTTCTAAGCCCCACCCAAAGACTGACAAGTGCCTGGTCAATAAAGTCAGGACTTGGGAGAAGTCCAGGAAACACACATCCCATTTCAGACTCTGTCCATTAGGAGGTGCAGCTTCTCACACATTATTTCCATTGTGAAACACAGGCTGCATCAATGATCATTTCACGTAACTTCAACTTTCCTTCCTGTTAAGAATCAAGAGACTTTTAGGTGACACTCTAGAGATGAACTCTTCTCCAGGCTTAGTGGCTGTGGTGCTCTTACTGCTTGGTAAGTAAAATGCCTGCTAAAATTTGTTTTCTTTTCTTCTGTTATGTCAGCTAAATCTTGAACAATAATTTTATTCAAGAGCCTAATGTCTAAGATGATATAATCTCTTTTATTTTTCTCCCAGGACAAACAAATGGAGACTCTGTGACCCAGCTGGAAGGGCAACTGACATTCTCAGCAGGGGACTCCCTGACTGTGAACTGTACTTATTCAACCACACGGTACCCCACTCTTTTCTGGTATGTCCAATATCCCGGAGAAGGTCTGCAGGTCCTGCTGAGAGCTGAAACAGCCAACAGCAAAGGGACAGGCAAAGGTTTTGAAGCCACTTACCAGAGAGACCCCAATAAGACCTTCCACTTGGAGAAAACCTCAGTGCAAGAGTCAGACTCGGCTGTGTACTACTGTGCCCTGCGTGACACAGTGACAGAAGCTGCAGGGGGAGCTGAGCACAAACTGAGCAGTAGAAGGAGCCTGGTTTGCTGTGTGCCTCTGACTATTTGATCCACCACTTTGTATCAGCACAGTCTATGGTTGTTTGTCCCTAAATGTCCAGAGCACAAGAATGATAAGTAAGCATTTCCCATAACTAACTCGTCATTAATGATATTGCAAACAGAACACAACACAAAAGAATTCCTCATACATCATCAATGTAATTTTCTTCTTCTTATTACTAGGGTAACTTTGGTTTATACACTAAATATGATTCCTCCTGAAATGTACATCACCACACCCACCACCAGTGCATGCATGTCCCTTCATTATAGACCACTGGGCCTCTCCCCCTTTTTCCTACTACCACCTCCTTCTGCCCCCCTCCACTAGTAGCCTCAATTCTGGAGTCAAATTTCTAGGGGTTTCTTTTTGGTTTGGTTTGCCAGTTTATTTTGTTTCCCTATATTCCTCATATGAGTGAAATCATCTGGTATTTGTCTTTCTCTCTCTGGTTTTTTTCACTTACTATAATTCTCAAGTTCTACCCATGCAAATGACAAGAGTTCATCTTATTTTTATAGCTGAGTAGTATTCTCTTACGTATATGCACCACATTTTCTTGATCTGCTCACCTATTTGTAGGACACTTAGGTTGTTTCCATCACTTAGTTATTGTACTTAGTGCTGCCATGGAGGTAGGGGCGCAGAGATCCCCACGAATTAGTGTTTTTGCATTCTTTGGATAAATGTCAAGTAATTTGACATTTATTTGGAATTGCTAGATCATATGGTATATCTATTTTTAATATTTTGAGATGTTCTCCATATCATTTTCCATACGAGCTCCCTCACCAGCATTTGTTATTTATTGTTTACATATAGTTTGAAGGCTGGCAGCATAACACCTCCATTCTCCTTCTTTTGTGTTAATTGCTGTGGCTTTACAGGTTTCTGTTGTGTCATATAAATTTCACTAACATTTGCTCTGTTTCCTTGCATCATGGTAATTTGAAGGGAAATCTTGTAACAATGAAGCTGCGTTTTGCTCATTCATGCAGTCAAAGTCCTTCCTCCACAAGTTGTCTAGGTGGCATTGGTATAGGTATGCTGGTGGGTATTATATAATAAGTGTGTATTTAGGTATTACATGATTATATTATTATACTTATGGTGAATTGAAGTATACCAGAAAAGGTGGTATCTGCATAATGGCCTCCTGACCGATTATGCCAGGAGAGGTAATGGGAGGGCTAAAGCCTCAAAAAAAAGACCACGGCTCTTCACAGAGAGTGAAGGTTAAAGGAGACAAGATGAACAGAATATCAGCATGTAACTGAGCATAAAAAGGAGGTTGCTTTTCTGGCAAAATCAGATGCTATGCACTGGCTGATATTCAAAAAGAAGGGAAGGGCAGAAATGTCACAGCAAAGCCATAATTATCATCTCTCCTCTTATCCCTGGTCAGTACATAGCTCTGTTGACTTTACAAACAAGGTCTCAAGTGGGATAATTTGCAATTCCAATGGAACATTAGGCATACATATTTATCGCTGTATCCCTTGAGCCCCATTGAGAAGATAGTGAATAAACTGAGAAGGGCACAAACCCACATAAAGAACAGAAAAGGGATGGCAATGGACATTGTAGGATATCACAGCTCCCAGTTCAGTGATTTACCTTCTACCTTCTTGTTTCCTGGGCACCTGCAGTCAGTTCTCAACATGCACCTGAGGTTATCAAGGAGGTGTGGATGGTGAAACAGGGCCATTTTTTAATGTTGTATGTGAACTGGTACTTCTCTCTCAGACATGATTGAGTTGGACTTTGAGCCTAGATGTGTACATAGTATAAAGATCTCCTCACTCAACAGCCTCTGTACCTGGTTATTCCAAGGGTAAGACTGTCCTGTTGCATTACTGCTGCTGCAGTAGGTGATAATGTTGGTGGAAAAGAAGAGATCAGCTCTGACTGGGGTCTTGCCACCTGTAGACGTCAAATAAGTGGACAAGGAACAGTGACGGGGCTGATGACAGTATCTGTTTTATTCCCTGACAGATTTTTTTTTAGTCCTCACTTAATGTTCATTCAAGTTCTTAGAAGGTGTTTGGAGAGATAGCAGCTTTACCAATTCAGCCATTCTCCATATCAGCATGCCTTTCTAGAACTTAACTGGCCCTTTTCCTGTACCCACAGATGCTTCTTGGGAGAACATCACAGCTTAGACCATCATGCCAATGTGAGACCAGCTGGGGGTCGATCTGAAAAAGCAGGACAGTTCTCCAAGGCTCTTTGGTTATTGGTGTTCTAGAAAAGAGGTCTGAGGTACAGATGCCTACATGCTCTGCAGAGTCCTAGATTGCGCTAATTAACTGTGATGTTAGAATTTAGTTGAATTCTCAGACACCGGCAGGGATGGTGTGCAGAAGCCCCCAAATACCCCTTTTGGAAACAGATGTCTGGATACCGAAACAATTTTGTGTCCCTGTGATTGTAACACGCAGTCATATAGTTGACTTATCTGTCAGTGTCTTAATTGCTTATACCTCCCATTAGAAAACAAGCTCTTTGATGCCAGAAACATTAGTTGTTCTATTTATAGTTTTATCCTTAGTTTCTAGAAAAGTGACTGACCCATAATAGTCAAGAAATGTGTATTGATTGGATAACCATTGTCTGGTTTTCCCCACTCCCCATCTCTCTCTCTCCCTCCCCCCACCCCCCATTTACTTTCTTTTCATTCCCACCCTGGCAACTCACAATTTTGTGTATATATATTCTTCTTGCTTGCTTATGTGGCACAATCCAGTTCCCTTTGGCTCTCACCCTCTGTTTCAGAACATAGCCTTCCTTTGCTTCGTGAATTCTGTCAATTAGATGACTCAGGGTCTCGGCTTGTCTTCACCCAACTGACCTCACTTTATTGGGTATGATCTGAATGAACTGGGTCGTCGCTAAGACTAGTAATGAAATATCTAAGAGAAAAGGAGACATCCAAAAGACTTTATAAAGTATAAAAGTAGCTTCAAGTCAAATAATTTACAAGCACATCTTAATGTTTCATTTTAAGTTACTCCTCAGGAAACAAGAGAGAGGAAAGCTCCTCAGGAAACAAGTTCAAATAATTAGCTTTGATAAAGACATTTATAGGAGACTCACTATTTTTTTAAAGTGTGATTAAAGATCATTATTATGGTTAGAGGACTTGTTCCTAATTATTCTAGTTTTGACTGTGTGCTGGCTATTAGCTGCTTCCAATAAGAAATAGTCCTTGTGTATGTAACAGTAATTTCCCAGAAGGAGTAGTATTTCATTAAAATATATCAGAAAATTGCTCACGCATTTTGTCAGAAATTATAGTTAAGTTCCACATGGGACTACACATTATAGCCTTCAAAAAGAGTCTATTCTAAACCAATTTGGGGAAACTAATTTTTTTCAAAAGCAATCCAAGCCTTTATTAGATTATCTGTGAGGCGGTAGAGGGGAGTTTGTCAGGTCTTGAATTTCACCCTTCACGCATGTTAATGAGCTTGCTGTTTGTTTGATGCCATCAGTAAAGACACAGATTCCTGGGTCAGGGATAAGGGACTGCCACTTATGGTGCAGCAAGCAGCACGAAGGTTGGCACATTTTCTTGAGCTTCCCTTGCCCTTAAGTCCCACAGGATGACATCAAGGGTGCAGGTGGCACACAGTAGGGCTGCACCGTGCCTGAGGAACACTGAGCTTGGGGAGTTTGCTGCTTTTTTTTTTTTTTTTCTTTAGCAAGCAGTAAGCAAGTATGCTCTTTCTCTCAGAGAAGACATCACCTTATCCCTCAAGGTTAGTTGCTGCAGACACCACCTTGAGGAAGGGTTTAGGTTGAGTGATTATTGGTACACCCAGCAATAATCACACAGGAGTGTGAGAGACTCACTTTCAACACTATCCACACTATGTCCTGTATTCTCTGTGTTCTATAGAAATTATACTTCTGTTTCTAGAGTTTTTTTTTTCATGAGTAGGCTACTCTATCAATCATTTTGATTAATCTGACAAGCTGAGACTGAGACTAAATCTATTTAATTCATCTCAAACAACATTTAATCAAAGCTACTGTCAGCAGAACTCCAGGGTGCAAACAATATATAACATTAACCTCAGTCTTGCCTGCTACGATCCCATACTCAGTCAACTGTATATAAGCCCTGGGATGAGACTGCTAAGATATAGTGTCATATTCATTGTGATCTATGAAGGGATTGACACGTGCATCTTTGGTGAATTGCCAAAAAGGAATCAAAAAGCAACCATCATTGCCAATGGAGATGCAGCATATGGCCCCTTCTCACAGACATAAATGTTTAACCCCAAGGGGCACAGCCATGTCTAGTTTAAAGCTTACCATTAAATCTTATTCAAATGAGTGTCTTATCACTTTGTTTAAGTTGTAGGAGCAGTGGTAGTGAGCATTTACAGCCTCACTCACCATTCATGATCAAGACTACTCACACATAAGCATATTTATTTGTAGCTGTCAGATTTAAAACAAGGCTGTGCTGATTTATGTGTTTATACAAATATGGGGATGGGAATCCAGGTTGGGAAGCTTCACTGATGGTGTCAGGCACAGCAGAATAGTTCACAGATAAGCCCTATTCACATGAATTTGTCTGTTTTCATAGACTGTGGACGAGGATGACAAAGCAGAGCAGATCAGAGGGCCAGCTGCAGCGGCTGCTTCCCAGCAGGCCAGATGGCTGTTTTGCTGGTCTCAGTGCAGGATCTAGTGTAAAATGGAGAATTGATCCTGACACCTGCACACCACCCAGGGGCTAAGGTTTTCCCTTCCCTGGCATGGGGGTTCTTTCTCTTTTCTCACCACCACATATCTGGTGCAGCCATTGTAGTAGCTATAACTGTTTCTTTCCCCCAGCCATTTCTTAATGAAAAGCTTTTGCGTAAAAGGATAAAGAGGAGGAGGAACCAGGATGATTTTACAGTATTTACAGATGCCAATTACATTCACTATCTTGGCCATCCTGGACCACTTCATCTCTTTGAAGAGAGTATTCAAATAAATGTTAGTTACCCTCGCATCTAGGCCCACGTTTATCCAGTGAGCAAATCCAGATGGCTAACCAGAATTAAATTTTATTGGCTCTGTTGGGCTGCTACCAAAAATGTCAGCAATCAGGCTGTTCTTTACAAAGGGAAAAAGCACAGTGCTTCCTACTTCTGGAAAGTTGAAGTGTGTACACCTTCCCCCTTCTCTTCCTGTTAAGTACAGTTGAAAACCCTGAACCTTCTGTAAAAACAAAACATAAGAGAGTGGGAACTTAGGCCCGGAGGGATGATAAAACAGTGAGTTTCCTTTTGCCTCATTCCATCCAATCCATTCCCAGAGAAGCTGGCAACCTGGAAATGTCATAAGTTCAGATGAAAAAGTCCAAGGCATAGAAAACATAATGAACAATGATAAAAGTAACTTCGCAGATAAATATAAAGTGAACATATTTGTATTTTTTTGTATCTCCTTTCTCCCTGTTGATTGAAAAACCAAATGCATGAACAATAATCACAAAGCTATGTGAATGGAAATACAGTTTAAAGATGTGTATGTTTCCATATGTATTAAGACCCCTTTTGTTGTCTTTTTAACAATATACTTCATATACTAATATACTTCAAATGGACACAAAATTAGCATTTATAGAATCTTAAATTATCTTTGAAAGAGTGCTTCCTTTGCAGTACTTTGAAGTTCACAAGACACACCTAAAAAATTACTACTGTGGAGAATGAGATCTGTTGAAATCAACTGAAAGTGTAGGGCAAATGATGATCAGGTTTTTGAGACCACTGGCCTCTGTGGCTATCACCTGAAGCCTTGAATGCAGGAGGTGCTTGAGAGCATGGGCATGGGGTATGCATGCCTGATGGTGGACACCTGGAGTGTGGTATGGACGTGTGTAAGTGGGCACACCTGAGCCTGGAGGCAGAGCATATAAGGGTGGCATCACAGAGGACTGTGTGGCAGAGAGCAGTGGACAGCGATGGACCAGCTATGAGAGGAAGAGAACATGAGATGAGCCAAAGAGAGTAAAGATTTGCAGGGAGCTAGGAGGCCTGCAGCCTCTGGGACCTCCAGCCCACCTGCCTGCACTGCACCTCGTTGCCTCACCACAAATGATACAGACAGATCATTAAACGTGAAAAATTCACTGAGGCTCCAGGACTCTCCCTCATCCATCTGCCCGGATCATAGAGAGCCTGCCCTGTGTTTGCTGGCACAACAGGAGGGACTATGGTTTTTCTTTTGATTGAGTACCATAAAACCACCTTCAGTCATCTGCAGGAGTTTCACATTTAGAGACCACTGGGCAAGAGGCAAGAAGCTGTTGCAGAAACAATTGACTGTCATATGAATTCTGTTATTTGTTAGCTCTGCTATGCTTTGGATCCACTATAATATTAGACCTAGTAGATTTTCATTTAATTAATTTTTGTAAAAAATTTTAAAGAGGGCTTTTTCTTAAGACTGTGTTTCATGTCCATGTTCTATTCTTAAAACTTTATTTTGATTTTCATAAAGTTTCTAAGACAGTAGAGCTTGTCATCTTGTGTCACTGTCCTGTGTCCTTTGGTTTTTACCTTTGAGAAATGACTGATTTCTGTAAAGTGCAATATAATCCTTAGACAAAGGGTATTTCCATATTAGCATCATCTCCTTATTTTATTTCCTACATGGCTGTCAAAGGGAATAGGAAGGGCCTGACCAGTCCATGTGGGATGGATACTGATTATTTGGCTCTTGTGTAGAAAGGGCCTGCTGCGTTGCTGATTTTGAGCCCCTGGTCTCTGCAAGGACATGCAGCAAGTTGAGGGACACAGGAGAGACAGTAGCTGTCTGTGCTCATTTCTCTGTTGACCCAATTACACTTTTTGCATAGATAGCCTTTGATAAATCTGCTTTGCTGGTTAGGGTAGGATGGAAATGCAGAGAGAGTCCAGATCCTCAGTTTTTAGTGTCCCAGATACCAGGACTTTATACAAAAAAGAGGGGATAAGAAGAAATAAACAAATGAAGGGTTTATCACCTTAGATTTTATTTACAGGTCTTATAATGCAGCAGGACTATATTGTAATACTACTATTAGGACAGATTTCTTTAAAAGTTGACAGTAAGGCAACAAGACAGGCCATGCCTAACTGGACATGGAGAAGAGCTACCCAACAGGAACTGCCCCTTGAACTGCCAGTGCCTTGCCCCAGACTCCTGCAATGCAGGACTGCATGACCCAGCTTCCAGTTTGGGAAAGCAGCTACCTAGAACAACTATTTTTGCTGAGATAAGGGTTACCATTTAATACACATCCCCCTTCCATCCCAATACACACATATGACTTGGACCATAGCTTATCAAATTTTTAATATAAAGTGGAAGATTTTACATTCATCAGTTCTTGTAACAAGGGTTACATTTTGAGTGTTTCTTTGATCACTGTTCTGAGTCCACAAGATGGCAGTATCTTCTCAGGGATTCTGAGGTAAGCTCTCAAGTCTTCTGGTGTGTTGGGTTGGGGGATGGGAGATAAGAGAGGAGGATGGGTTGGTGAAAGAGAGAGAAGGGTAGGTCTTGGTATAGCAAGGGTGATGAAAAGGGACTCTTTTTTTCCTAATTGGTAGAGCAGATTTTTTTTATGATTCCCAAAGCAGAAGGATTAGAAATGTCTGAGCTAGGCTCATTTTCTTAGGGTTTAAAATTTGAATCTTCAGTATACCAGTAAGAATGATGAAATCCTCCAGAGTTTTATTAGTGATCCTGTGGCTTCAGTTAATGGGTGAGTTTGGGCATCTCTAGGGGAACATATTGTCCAATATTTTGGAGTTTTTGCCTATTCTGGGTCAATGGGTGGACACATAACTATTTTTTCCCTATAAGAGAGAGTTGGGGGTGAGGCCTGTTGAAATACTGTTTAAATTCTGGAAATTGAGCATCCACTATGCAACCAGTCTTCTTTCAGTGACCACTGTCTTTTTGCACAGGGACGAGGAGCCAACAGAAGGAAGTGGAGCAGAGCCCGGGGTCTCAGAACGTCCTAGCGGGAGCCATCGTTTCCCTCAGTTGCATTTAGTGACTATGCTTCTCAGTACTTCTTTTGGTATAGACAGTATCCCGGGAAAGTCCCTAAAGTTGCTGTCTATATATCCGTCACTGAAGGAAAAGATGATGGAAAATTTGCAGTGTTGCTCGACCAAGCCAACCAGAATGTCTTCCTGCTCATCAGAGATGCCCAGCCCAGTGACTCAGCCTCCTACCTCTGTGCAGTGAGCACATGGTGCTCTCCCCACTACCTGCACCTGTACCCAAACCTGCTGGGACCCCAACAATGCCTGACAGAGAACTAGACCTGCAGGGCAAAGAAATTTCACTCTTCAGATGAAAACAGCATTAACAGTAATAGTATGCAGGGTTCGATTGATTAGGGAAGTCTTTTTGTAATTAAGAAAATAAGTGTCCCTGATGGAAAATTAAAGGCACAATATTGACTAGATGAATGATGGAAATATTTCCCAGTCCCTATTTTCAATCTAGTTTTATACCACAACTTTACTCAAGGGGGAGTTGGTTTTATGAGACTTCTTATATGTGACAAAAACATTTTAATGTAATGGAGATAATTCCCTTACAGTTCTTTCCCCACTGAGTGATTCAAAATAGAAAAAATATTTGATATTCATTGCTTTAAAAAGCAGTGGTAAAACAGAAATGCAAAATAAAGGCAGGAGTCCAAAGCAAACTATACTGAAAAAGTTGCAGGCCTCCCACTCCATCTCCAGCCTCACCGTCACCTCTCTCCTGCTTTGGTCAAGGAGACATGTAATAGGCAGATGAATGGACTGCAGCTGGAGGGGGAGAACTAGTTGAAACAAAAAGCCTAGAATCTTTCCGAGTTTAAAAATCTGAGAGCACCTATGTTACCATATTTAAGTAAAGGTGGAGTAGCATTCAAAACTCCTGGCATTGGATTGATTGAGAATGGAGTGATGCCTACATCCTTGAGTGTGAACTGGACAGGGTGGAGCACTGCAACCATAGTCACATGCTGTACTTGCATGGGAGCACCGAAGGACTTCCAATTCCCAGAGAAGGGTCTCTGAGTAAAAGAATTCCAGACAGCAAGGCACTTGATAGAGATACTTGGGTCATTTATCAAAGACCATAAGGTTTTGAGGATATCTTAGAAAATGTTGGTGAGGAGAGCTAGAAACACCAAAGAACATAAAAATACCCTTCCCCTGACTCACAGGCACTATGGAATTGCCCTATGACTTATACTGAGCCCAGGAAAAATATTTGTGATGCGATGCAAAGAGGCCTTGTAATAGATATTAAGTCGAATTGCAGGAGGAAAATGTAGAAGTCACAATAACTGTAAAGCTGAAGATGTGGCTTATTAGACACACCATTGTTTGGAGCCCAAAGAGAGGGATGACTTGGAAATGGGGAATTAAGATTTGTTCAGTTTAGGTCACATAGTCACTGACTAAAAGGATACAACCCAATCAGGATTTGCTTCCAATTTTCATTCTGTGGATTAAAGGCTATACAAATATTTCCAAATTGCAAGAAAGATTTGAAGTGAGAAAGAACAGAAAGTTGTGCAGAATCAAGAGACTCGAATTCTAGTTCCACTTTTATTGTGGACCTTCTGGTGTCATACACACTGCTAAGTACTTTGTTTTTTGGGACTGATTATTGATTATCTTTTATGTTACTAGCAGTTTATTGGATCTCAGGCTATGCTACTATGTGGGTCTATAAACATATATAGATAACCTATTTATATATTATATAAAATATTGATTGATCAATTTTAGGATTAAATGAGATAATATATCATCTTATATTGAGTTCCTTAAAAGCAGAGTTTGGATTGTCATCTCTTATGCCCATACTTTATTAACTCAAGAGAAGCATGGATGAGGCTCAGCTAGAGTTTTAACTCAGCCCATCTCGTAGGGAGCTCTGGAGCATAAATTGCACCATAGAATTAATCCTTCTCCCCATAAGCCAAGGAGGCCAGACAACTGCCTTTTTATAGCCCAAAATAAAGAGATCATCAGCTGTGGTCTTTCATCAGGGTGAAGTGCACCCTGCTGGACAATAGTGATTTTACTGGCAGAGGCTGATTTTCTGGGAAGAGAGCAACCATGAGCCAAAATTAGCCTCACACACAGCAGCAGGAATTGACACGCTGGCCAGAAAAGGGGAATCTAGGCTGGATACCAATAGCGTTTATCATTAACTCTCCTGGCACATGCTCAGAGTTCAATACATGAAAGAGTTTACAGTTATTGTATTCAACATTTTAATTTCTTTCTCCATTTAATGAGGTTTATAAAACTGGTTGTATCAATTTGGAGTTCGAAATAATGGAGGTTAAAGCACTCATTAAGAGAAAATAATCTAAATATAAGGAAGTATTATTTTAAACCAAGACCCAGGATTTTTTGAGAGCAATGACTAGGAAGCCAATATTTTGGTTACTTTGTTCATTCTCAAAATGGTACATTCCCACATCACTAAACAATAGTGCCACCCCTTTGTCTTTGGGTATGAATGACTGATGATTCCTAGTTGATAACTTTGGATTCCATGGATAGACACATGGAAAGAGATACCATCTATACTTATGAGTCACTAAGGTTCTTTTATCATTTATATGTAAGAACAAAGGACTGCGTAATAGGAAGAACTCCTTACATCATTGCGTCCATTGCTCCATAAGGTTTATTCCTAAAAGCAGAGTTCAGCCAAAAACCTGGACATGTAGGCATTTCATTTTAACTGGCGTAGGCATATAAATTCTTACAGGATGAACAAGTAGGAAAGTGATCATGAAGTCACTCCTCCTCCCTCCTCCCCTGCATCTGATGTCAGTTTGAAGGCAGTTTAGCTCTGTTAACTACTTACACTAAAAACGTTAGTACTCCTAGGTGTTTCATTTCAACTTTAGTGAAGATTAAATGCCTGTGTAAAGGCCGGTCTACCATGTTCCTCACACCTAAGTACTGCATCAGGATGGAGAAAGCAGAGGGAGACCAGCAGTAATTTCACTCACTGACCTTCAGCTTGTCCCTGAGGTTCTGTACCCCTGCCCTCCATCACACCTATCCTCTTTCCCAGCCTAGACCCCTCCCCCCCAGGGTACTAAAGACTGGGTTCTTATTTTCCACTGAAATCTCAGTTCATGCTGGACTGTGCTTTTTCCCTGTCTCATCCATCAGTGCACTCACATTTGCTTCCCATCTTATGGGAACTGTTGATATAGTCAATTTTTTATCACTTTTTCCATTATGGATTTATGTTCACTCCAGAAACTTTATCTCAGATGGAGGTCTTCTAATTAATTTCTCCAGGAAAGACCCCCTCACCCAAGTCCCTACTCCAGTCCCACACTCTGAGGAAAGTATATCATAAAATGTCAGTGTTCTGAAATGAGAAAGGCAAGAACATTTTATTTTAAAAAGTCACTTGTAACATTCACTATGATAATTAGCACAGCCTCAGGTATTGATCAGTGTGTGGAAAGCTGACACCTTGGCTGTAATGGTAGCTGACAAGTTGTGCTGCATAAATTCTCATGGCAACCTGTACATCATAGATTTTTAACTAGAGCCATATAAAGTCTCAACCCAGACATGAAGGTTATGCCTAGAACACACACCGTATCTTACTGTGAGAGAGTAACATGCTTTAAAGTAAATTAGACATCATAATACTGAGACTTCTAATTTTGTGAGCATTCCACAAAACCAGTGAATAAATTGAACATAAAATTTAATGTGATACTGAAAATTTAAAAGCACCCAGTTGTAACTGTTCTTTGAAACCTTTCCAAATTAAAAAATTGAGGTAATTAACCCCTCCAAATATACAAAATACAATAGATTAAACTATTGCAAACTATTTAAGCATTCTACTTTAAGAAGTCACTCAAATTCATGATAAAGTATGAAATTACATATTCAACAAAAATTTCCAGACTTTCAAAGCATATAAACAAAATTCATTAGACAATAAACCTCTCCACTACCACAAAATATTAAAAATTACATTAATTCTAATAGAGATACCCAAGGCCAAAGAACATTTTCATTTTCTCTGTAACAATTATGGTAAAAGTCAGTGTATTTTAGATATTTTTAATATGATAATTACTTCAAATTGTTATTTGTGATTTGATTCATATAAGAAAAAAACTGCTTCCCAAAATATTACAAAAACTTTACATACCAGGTAGTTAAGCCTCCATCAAGTCAATATTTATAATTTCCAGTGTCATAAATTATGAAACGAATCATTTCACTTCCTTAAAATATTTATAACAACATCAATTTAACTTTTAAGAATGAGGTGTAGTAGGATTCCTCTCTTATTATTATAAATCCAGAACTACGAAAGCACACATTTAAAATAGTTTATAAAAATAATCCTATGAAGTGATCAAAAATGGAATAGCCATATACATCCCAAGACATACAGACTTGGTTTTTCCCTCTCTTGTTACATCAAAGACCTATGTTCTCACTTTTAGTTTCATTGTCTTCAGTTGATTCATTATTTTCTAGATCTTTGCCACCTGTTCCAGTTTGCCTTTTTCCCACTTTTCATGTTTGTGTGGTTTCTATCTGACAGAATTGTTCTTTCATTCTGCCTTCTATTGCCCTTTCATGTGCTTAGGTTAGGTTTTTCCAGGGACAGAACTTTCTGCTCTTGAAAAAGAAACATAGGATGTGTTTCTTAGAGAATGGCTAAAGAAACTGTGATAAATCCATTCTATGGAATATTATAAAGCAGATGTGTTAACATCATAGTCGTCATAGACATGTAATTGAATACTGTAACTCATGTTGTGAACTATTACTCATTTGGACACAGTCAGAGAAAATTATATGTTTATAAAATAACATATACTAGAATGTAATCACATGTCATTTAAAATTTTTAATTAATATTAGAGTAGGTTATTATACTTCATATCCCCTAACTTATTTCAACAGCTCTGTCCATCTCCTCTTTGATTTTCATCTAAAAAACATCTCTTCCACTCTCAAGCTGGTATCACTTCTTGCACTCTTGGTAACATTCCTTTCTACCTTTTCTAAGAAACAGCCAAAACAATGTTCTCATGAAAACTTTGTTTAAACATTCTGTGAAAATAAATGTCGCCTTGTTACTGTGTTCATTTTGCTCTTTAGGGGGTATTATTTGGTATATGAATACACATAAATATATTTGTATTTCCTGCGATGCTGCAACATCTTGTGAAGAGGAAATGTTTCAATGATTTTTCAATTTCTTAAAATTAGCACAAGATCTAGCTTCCAGAAGAACTTTGATAAATTGCTGTAGACTCTGAAATAGATTGGAGAAATCACACACAACCCTGAACGCATGCAATTTGACAAAATATTTTAGGATAGTAGCATACATTAAATAGCATTTTAAAAGAAGAAACCAGATTAATTAAAAAAAAATCCCCACCTACTTTGACAATTCGTTTGTTCCTGATCATCTGCAGTTGGTCCCCTGGAGAGAATGACACAGGGCCTTGGCTGCTGGTGTCTGCTGATGAGCTAGTGGTCCTGATGGATTTTGACCACTAGGGGCACTCTAGGCTTTACTCTGAACAAGGACCTTTTCCCTCATGTTCTGAGATTGTTAATTCTTAGATATCTAAGATTTGAATGACAGTATCAGTTAGGAGAGCATCTGAAATAGTCTCATACAATAAGAACAGGGAGAATCTCCATATGTCCATCTGCAAGAAAATTCTGCTGCTGTGATGGATGTGGAGAAAGGAGGTGTGATTTTGTATAAGACATTGGGTCACTAGCCTTGATAATTTTTTCAGGTTTTACTTAATCAAGATAGGACTTTATTTTTTTCCCAACTATCCTTTCCCTTTCTTTGTCGCCTCTGATGTGTCTGATACTGGGCATTTTAAGGGGAAACAATACTGGGAGTGTAAAAAGACTAGACAGTAATGTAGTAGACAGCTTAGCAATGATACAGCAGCATTATAAGTACCTGGTTGAAAATCTGTTAGGATGTCTCTGTGCTCTCTGATCTCTTCTAAGGACAGATGGACACAGCCTACCTGTTACTTTCTTCTCAGCTATCTGGGGCCAGTTCTTAAAGCAGTTAGTTTCCTTCTTAGAGGTTTACCTATCTCTGAAAGCCAAGCTCTCTCCATGACCCACTGCTTTCTGCTCTTCAATCTGGAGGTCCCTTGAATGAGACTCCCCAAAGGTGTACCATCAACTCTCTTAGCATAGCTTATCTGGGCACCACAGCATCTCCTTGGCTAAGCACAGGGGTCAGGGACATTTTCAACCTCTTCGGCCTTGCCCTCTTCTAGGGCAAAAAGTTCCTTCGTTATGGCCTATTTTAAAAAAAAAAAAAAACTTGTAAAACTAGAACTCTAAATAGCTACCCCCAGTGTAGGGAAGGTTAGAATCCATGGTGAATGACTTGATGGAATAATTGAATAATTCATTCTGGTAATGTTTAAACACGTTATCACTATACCTGTGTTGAAGTTTAAATGTTCATGAGGTATGATTTGTGAACATTTTTCCTAATGTCTTCTGTCACATGTAGAAAATCTATCACCATTCGAAATTTGTTAAAAAGTGGTTTATTTTTTATTTTATTTAAATATATTGTGTCATCTTCATTTAGAATTTAGTTTTGTAACATATTAAGTTAGGGATTTAAATTTATTTGTTAACCTCGAAGTGACTCTCCACTCACAAAGTTACATTTTATTGAATATACTATCTTTCCCCATTTTTATTATAACTAAATTTCCAGAAATTATTTGTATATTTAGATTTTTTGTTCTGCTCCATTGATCTATTTATCTGGGCCTTTCCAGAAACATGCCTTTACACTTAATAAACATCACACTTTGTTGTCTTAACTGTAGAAGAAATCCCTCTCAATTCTGAGAATTTCGGGGCTTCCTGACCTGAAGTTATCTGCAGTGTCAGATTTGGCCTCTAGAGGAAGATGCTACACAAATTGAACTTGGTAGGAAGCCAGAAAGCAACCAGCCTTTGAGGAAAAGTTTTTGCTTGACAAGCAGGCTAGCTCCCGCCCCGCCACGACAGTGCCCTGCAGAGAATGGTACTGAGGAAGAGCCTTCCACTTCCCTCGGTCATGAAGCCTGTTGTCCTCTCCTTGCTAGTGCTGATGGCCACTGCCAGTGAGTAAAGTCTCTTTTGATCCTCTCTATGGTTTTTTGATTAAGAATCAGTTTGAAGAAGTATTCTCCTCCTTCCTGATCCAGAATTGGTGTTGCAGGAGGAACAGGAGCCCAGACCGTGACAGCCTGAGGGCCATGTCTCTGTCCTTGTGGGGGATCCCGTGCAGCTGAAGTGCAACTACATGTATTCTGGGAGTCCTTATCTCTTCTGGTATGTCCAGTACCCCAAACAAGCTCCCCAGTTACTCCTGAATGATCTCAAAGGGAAGATTATCAAAGGTTTCTCAGTGAACCTTGACAAGGGCAAGACTTCCTTCCATCTGAAGAAAGAGTCAGCTCAGGATCAGCCATGTATTTCTGTGCCTTGAGTGCCACAGTGATTGGGTGTACAGGGGAGGCAGAGCTCAAACCCTGTGCTTCCTGAAGTCTGGTTCTCAGGCCACAGTGGGGCATTCTTTCTCTAGAGACTGACCCTGAGTATCTCTTAGATCCAGTCCCATCAGTTTTCAGTTAGCTCTAGATTAACCTCAAAAATTTGTCAAGAAAATTCATTATTACTCTGTCTAAATTAGTTTTAAAAACAGTAAATGTATTTTTCTTCCCCGTAGTACCTAGGAAATTCCTTTGAAATAAAAATGAGATTGCACAGCATAAAAAATATTATTTTTCAGGTTCAGAGGAACTCTCCAGGTTTCAGAAGTGCAGTCCCCCTCTCCAGCTCCTCTGCCACCTATAGCACCCCAAATATGTTCATTACCATACACCTAAGCACAGGTCCTTATGTTTCATGATGTGATCACTCATCTTCCTTCATCTAACACCTTTCCTCTCATGCACTTCACAGATGCCTGTGATCTCAATTGTAGTACAGTGAGGAGAAAAAAACAACCTAGTAACTTGAACAAGGAAAGTTTAATATAGATTATTAGATAATAACAGATCAGATACTACTATTGGTGGAAAAGAACTCTAAAAATATAAGAACAGCGCATGTAGGAAAACTCTTATGTAAGCCAGAATTCCTAAGTAGGTGACACATGTACCCTCCTCTCCTGCCAAGCCTTTGATTCAGACCTCCTTGGGGAGGCTGTAGCTGTAGCCTATGAGATGGTGAAGTGTGTTGAAGTGCCAGAGGAAAGGATTGGGCTGCAGGAAAACATCTACCAGGTTTCCAACATTTATAGGAAGCTGGTAACAGGGTGCTGCTGAACCTACTTGGGATACTTGTGGAATGTGCCAAGAGAACACCTGTGGGGCTGTCACTGAACCTTGCTGGGTGCCATTGTGTGTCCCACAGCTGGCCAGGCACTGTAGGAACATGTGAAAACCTCCCAGAACCAGAAGAGAAGACTCTTGTTCCTGCAGTGTCATTCCAATTCCATCAGCTGACAAGTTGTCATGCCAGCTGGCAAAGGAGAGATATTTCCAGGGTCCAACACCAGTATGGCAAATAAGGCAGTGATTCCTCTCTGCTCACTTAACCCACTAGGGAAAGGAAGCAAGATAAACTTTAAACACACTGTGTTAGGCACCAGGAAAATAAACACATAGTATAGTTGCTAGAAGGATGGGGAATGGAAGATAGCACCCAAGTCAGTTTTACCTAAGCTTTTTTTTTTTTTTAAAGATTCGTTTATTTATACACACAGAGCTAGGGTACATACAAGCCAGAGCAGCAGGAGGTGAGACGATTCAACAGAGACAGAGTGGGTAGCAGAACACTCAGATCAACGGAAATACACTGCTGAGGGGAGCAGCATGCAAGGCAGGAGAGATCTCCTGCGCCATGTGTGTCCCCTCCCTGGCCTGGGATCAAACTCTTGCTGCTGTGCAGCGGCTGCATCGCAGAGGCTTCACATTGCGGTGCTCAACCTGCTGTGCCACCAGAGAGGCCCAGTTTTACCTAACCTTTAAGACTCTATTGAGTCCACAAGATAGACTCAATGAAGGAACGTTAAATAAATGTGAAAAATAGCAATCCTTTTGTAAGGGTCCTTCTGTGTTAAAATGACTTCACTGCCTCCTTCAGGAAACTCTGACAAGTGAAGTTTATTTAAGCAAGGGGGTATTCTCATGTGGCCAAACAGCTGCTTGATCACAATAACCTATTTGCTTAATGGGAGAAATAGTTTTCTCATTAAAACTTACCTTGAGGGCCTCCCTGGTGGCGCAGTGGGTTAAGCAACGTACTATGAGCAAACCGCAGTCACTGCACCACGAGTTCGATCTCTGCCTCCGGCCAGGGAGGGGACCCACATGGTGCAGCAGACCTCTCCTGCTGTGCCCGCTGCTCCCCTCAGCAGTGTACCTCCATTGATCTGCCTGTTCTGCTCCCGCTCTCTGTGGTGAATCCTCTCACCCCCCCTCCACACCTCTGGCCTGTACCCCAGTGCTTGTATGCATAAATAAATAAATCTTTAAAAAAAAAAAAACTTACCTTGAGACCTTAGCCAGATTGTTATCTACCAATCTAAACTGGTTATTTTCCCTGACAGATACGCACACCTTCACCAACTTAGGAACAAACAAACCCCTATAGCTGCCCCTATCTAATTTAATCTTTTTTTTCTGACACACTACTAATGTAAAATGTACAACCATAAAACTTAAAAAAAAATAGGAGAAATTCTTTGGGACCTAGAGGTAAGTTAAGAGTTCTTGGACAGGACACCAAAAACACAATCCCTTAAAGTAAAAGAAAAAATTTTGACTTCATCAAAATTAAAATCTTTGACACTATGGATACTCCTTTAAGAGAGGATGAAAAGGCAACCTACTGATGTAAAGAAAATATTTATAAATTACATGTCTGACAAAGGTCTTATATCTAGAATAAATAAAAAAAAAACTCTTAAATCTACTAAAAAAAAAAACCAAAAACCCAAAACACTCTAATTAGAATGAGAAAAGACATTTCACCAGAGAGGAAATACAGATGGAAAATAAGTAATGAAAAGATTTTTAACATGACTATCCATGAAGAAAATGAAAATTAAGACTACAATGGGCTATCACTGTGAACATGTTAGAACAGCTAAGATACAAAATAGTGATAAAACCAAAAGTTGGCAAATATGTGGAGAAATTGTAATAATAGATTATTGGTGGGAATGTAAATCGTATAGACACTGAAAAAAGTTTAGTAATTTGACTTAAAAATAGACATGCAGTCATCATGTGATGAGAGAGAAAGTATGAAAACATTAATTGTGAAAACTGAATAAAGTTTATGTTCTAGTTAACATTGTCAGATTCCTGTTTGCATGTTGTGTGACAATGGAGGAAGCTAACCAATGAGTAGCTCTACAAACTATTTTAACAACTCTTTAGGAATAATTTCAAAATAATTAAAAATTTGTGATTTTTTGCTGTCATCACCATTTTTATCTGAAAAATCACGGAGAATTGAGAAGATGTCAATTCTATGTTAGTAGATGCAGCATTTCAAAAATTCTAGTTGACTTGTTTTGATAGTTGTCCAACCCAAATGGTCTTCTAGAATTATCTCCTAGCACTTTCCAATGAATACATTGCTCTGGCCAACAATCCCTTCCCTTCTGCTTCCATTCCTTCCTTCCTTCTTTCCCTTTTCCCCATTTTTTCCCCTATTTACACACAGAATATTTTAAAATTATTTTTGAAAATTCAACCTAGAGGATTTTTGTTTTTCTTCTTGTTTGTTCAGCATCAGAATCCATCTTCTTGTAACAACTTTTGAGTCATTAGCAATAATGTCAGGTTCTGCTCTAAGTGGCATTTCATTATTATCGATAAATTTCACAACTCTGAAGAGGTAGTGCTGGTATTACTCATTACTGAAACTTTACAGTCAAGAGAATATAAGAACACAGGACATAAACTGCCGCTGGATGGATAGAGCTAAATTTGACCTCAGTGACCTGATTACAAAGCTGGTTCTCCTTTTGTACCACTCTGCTTCTTACCAGGGAAACTGAAAATATCAGATACTCATTATTGTCAGATGAATACTATGACTACATTTGTAGGTAGGATTTTTAGAAGTGATTCAATTAACATGGCGTCTTTGGTGACCCTTAATCAAAGACCAGTGTCTTTATATTTTTTTAAGATTTATTTATTTATGCATACAAGAACTGGGGTACAGGCCAGAGGCATGGGGAATGAGAGGATTCACCAGAGACAGAGTGGGGAGCAGAACAGGTAGATCTACTGAAGTACACTGCTGAGGGGAGCATCAGGTGAGACAGGAGAGCTCTGCTACACCATGTGGGTTAATGCCCTGGCTGGTGGGGTGATCAAATTCGTGCTGCAGTATTTTTAAAGAAAACCAGTATTTTTTTAAAAACCAGTATTTTTAAAGAAGAGGGGATTAGGATATGACCCCACATACATAAAGGACAACTGTGTGAGGACACAGCAAGAAAGCAGCCATCTGTAAGCCACAGAGAGGGACTACTGAAACTTTGGTCTTGGATTATCAAAATCCAGAATTATGAGAAAATACATTTTTATTGTTTAAGCTACCAGCCAATGGTATTTTGTTTGGCAGCCCTAGCAAACCAATATACTCATACATCTACTCTGCTGTGTGTAGTTATTTAGGGTCTACCAACCAAATGCATCCTGCATAAACCTTGACTCAGGAGTTACTTATTAAAAAAAAACAACGATTGGCAGGAACTGCAACAAGATTGGAGTTTCCAGGGCGCAGGAACAGTGCATTTGTAGCTGCACACGATGTCCTCTCCCACTAGCTTCTAGGTACAACCTGCAGTATTTGGAGCTCAGAAGAGAATCCAGTGCTGTACTCTGAGGAACAGTTCTAGACTGACTTTCTGAATTGTTCCTGATTCACAAGTTCAGAGTCTCAATTCTCTGACTTTACTGGAGATTCTCAGGCAAACCCAATATTAGTCAATTTGTTCCTTTTTGTTATTAATTCAGCCAAATTTAGTTCCTGTTGCTCAACAATAAGAATCCAAACTCAAATATAATCTCATGCCAGTATTAGACAAATGTGGAAGAAAAAAATATGTATTTAAGATCATATATATATATATATATATATCAATAGAGGTAACTATAAGTAACCAACAGTGCTTCTCAGCTTCTCAGAGGTATTCTACAGATACTGGACACCAAAATTCTTTTTTATTTGATTTTTTACTTGAATTTAAATTGGTCCATCTCTAGGTTGCAACTGCAGTTCAATAAATGCAGAGAATGGAGTAGTTGTGTTATGTCTTCCCTTTACAGAGCACATTTTATTGACAGGATGATGTGGCACCACAAAGGGGCAGTGTCTCCCCTCACATTTAACCTGTGTATTGAAAGCAAAGGGCTGAGGTGTTTCTTATTGGCTTGGTGAGAATAGACTTTCTGTGATCAAGAAGAACTAGAAAAACACACCCAGTAGAGAAAGGCAACTCTTTAGACAGAGGAACCAGGTTGCATCTTAGGCTCCAGTTTAGAGTCTTTTGTTATCCCAATAAAGAAGAAGAATGAAGAAACTCCTGGGAGTGTCTTTGGTGATTCTGTGGCTTCTACTGGCCAGTGAGTTGGGGCTCTTGGTGATGGGAACAGGGAGATCAAAGTTCAGAGCTCATAGGACTAAAGGACTAGGTCTTCCTGTTAATTTGGAAGTGGACAGGAAAATTATGGAAGGAGACTCAAAGTGCAATGACTGACTCCAGGTCCTTGTGTTTCTGCCTAGGGGTGAGCAACCAACAAGAAGAACAGAATCTTCAGACCCTGAGCTTCCAGGAAGGTGAAAATGCCACTGTGAACTGCAGTTATAAAGGTACTCTAACCAACTTGCAGTGGTATAGGCAGGATTCAGGAAGAGGCCTTACCCACTTAATTTTAATACGTTCAAATGAGAAAATTAAGGATGGCGAGAGACTTCAAGTCACACTTGACACCTCCACCAAAAGCAGTTCCCTGGTCATAATGGCCTCCCGGCCCGCGGACTCTGCTGCTTACTTCTGTGCTGTGGATGCACAGTGCTCCCCAGACACCTGCAACTCTGACACAAACCACCAGACCTGCTCTTAGAAACCCCCTCCGTGGGCTGGGTTGGTGGTTATGTCTTCCCGTGAAGGAACATCCATAGCACCTGGCAGCAGGAAGGGGAGATCCTCTCAAATTTGTAAATTTTGTAGAAGTACTTTTTGTAGGCATACCATTTAATGAGATTAAAAACTAAGTCCCCACTCTTGGCCCAGCAAGCAGGTTTGGGAAGCAGGAAGTGGATGAGGAGGGAGTGGATGAGGCTATTTGGGGACAAGGCCATAAGACAGATCTCCACAACCAGAAAAAACAGCCCAACTCCAGGAATGCAGAAGCAGAGGCCAGAAGATGTCTCTGTGTCAAAGGCCAGCACCCGAAACCAGACATCCCAGCAGATGACTAGTACAAACTAGCGCCTGAAGTTAGAAAGATGTGAAACAGAGTAAGAAAGAGAATCTCAACTCCTCCTTCGTCCAGGCATTCCTCATCCAGCTTGCTGCTTCCCTTAGCTATTATCCCAATAAACCCTCCTTTTCTGTTCTCCTCTCTCTGGTGAATTGTTTCATCTCCACGCCTCCAGCCTCATCCCAATACTTCTCCCTGCTACACACTGGACAAGGGCAAAAGGCAGGAGAGGTGCAAGAGGACACTGCAAAGTCAGGCCCAGTTCTCCCAGCTCTGGCCGTGAGGCCCCACTATCAGGGCAGCGCCTTCCCTCTCCTCTCTTGAACTGAAGGATTGGGACTGATGAGCCTAAAGACACTAGTGGAAGATGAGGAAGAACATCCCAGTATTAGAAGGTGTCACATGTAGCTTGTAGAGCCCCTCAAGACATAGTTGAGCCTGAGAAGCTTGAGATGATCTTTGCCTTTCACTAATTCTGCTGCAGGAAACCAGAGCTCACTAGACATTAGCATGAGAATGGGTCTTAAGACTTCTTTCACCAAACTTCTCACTGTTATCCCAGGAGCAGACACTGAAACAAAGAATCTTCTCACCATCACCCCTTCACCCCTGGCTTACACCCCAGTTCTGTATGCATAAATAAATAAACTAAATCCTGAAAGAAAAAAAAAAAGATCTGAAGCTTTGGCTTGATAGAGACAGATCTGAATCTGACTCTGTCATTGACTCGGTGTGTCATTTTTAAGCCTCGGTTTCTCTGTGAGTAAAATGGGAACTTAAACGGAAGTCATAATATTTTCTTCACTCAAATGAGAGATGTATGTATATTCTTCACTGTCAGACCCTAAAATGTTTTATGAAAGTGGGCACTTCTATTGTCAAATACATAACAGTTTTCCATCCATTTATTCTTGGATGATCTCTTGCAAGAAATTAAATTACAATATAGTTTAATTAATACCTCTTTGATATGACTGAACAGGTGTTTCTAGAGAAAACTAGGGCATTTGTATTCTTGTGCATGCTTGGTGAAGAAGCTGGGGTTGGGGCAGGGAAGGGCTCAATAGGGTGTTGGTTCCCAAATGCCTGATACCACCTGTGTCATCACCTAGGGCCCCTTTGAAGGTCTGGATGATTAGGCTCTACCTCAGTTTACTCAATAAGTCTCTGATGAATTTATATTTTTAGTGAATATAATTTCTGTTAGTTTAAAGATTGGCTTATTTTCATGTTACAGGAAACTCAAATCATGCTTTTTAACAAGGTGGAGTGTATTCCTCTCACAGAAAGAAGCTGTGTCATGTGCAGGGCAAGGCTGGTATGTGCAGATTTCATCACGTTACGAGGGAGAGAGGATTTTCTCCATGTACTGTCTCTAATCATTAAAGTGTCGCTTATTTTTATACCTTCAATAAGGTGCTGAGATCCATCTGCTTTATATACCTCCCAAGCAGAAAGAAAAAGAAAGTTAAAAGGCAAACAGGTACCTGCTGGCTGACTCAATCCTTTCCAGAAACCCCACCCAACAGCTTTACGCATTCTCATTCTCCAGAATGTTTGTTCATCTGCAAGGGAGACAAGATATCAAAAATGCTTTTTATTATTTGAGCATGTTATCGCCCACATGAAATCGTAGCTCTATTTGTAAGAAATAGGAATGCGTGCACATTCTAACAATTGTAACTAGCTATTTCTGCTGGCCTTCTGTTTAGGATTTATTAAAACTCATATTTCTTTAAAAATTTATATTCATTTTTAAAATATCATATCCAATCTAGCTCACAGTTATATTGAATTTACCCCCTAAAAGTCTTCTTGAAGCTATCACAACAGCCACAGCCCAATTCGCCTCCACCAGCCTAATTAAAAATCCACCTTAATCCCTTGCTCCACTGCCCCTAGCACGCTTGGCCCAGCCCATCACTCCTCAGCTAGTCCATTTTGTGACAGCCACGGTGCAAATTTGACCCTGTCAATCACTGCATCCTATTAGCTCTTAGAATGAGGAAAAACGTCTACAAAACTGCATAAATTAGGGTCTTGCTATCTCTCCAGTTTTGTTCCACAACATGCCCTTACCCTCCCTCACTCCCTCCTCTACGTTCATAAAAAGATACTTGTACCCACCAGACAGGTTCACTTATTCACTTATTCATTCCTCAGATATTGTTTGAACAATTACTGTGAGAGTTAGAGGTCTATATATTTTGAGAAATGGGCTATGGAGACTAATAAGGATACATTTCTGATCTCAGGATCACTAGGTCTTGTTTGAATAACAGGACGCCCACGGTTCTAATGTAATGTAAAGTGATCATGCTACACACACTTTCATACGGACGAGATATAGTGGGAAAATTGCTGAAGGAGCGCTTCCACAGGAAGGTGTGTAGATTGGCTCTTAAAGAAGGACTAGAGGTCACCTAGTCTAGGTAGCAGAGAGAAGGGAGACTGTTCTGAACAGAGGTGCTCACCCCCTGATTCTAGGGAACCAATGGGGGAATATGCCCAGAAAGATATCTCAGATCATGCTTTTTGACACTCAGTATACCCTAAGATGCTTAAAACTAGCTCACGACTGGGTGTGAACAGACAGGTGCCGAGACTGGAAAGCCTTAAGGGGTTCATAACTCTGCATCTAAAAGAGGGTATCAGAAGAATTGCCACCATCTCAATCTCAGGTACCACTGTCTGGTCTACAGAAAAGTGTGTGGTGCTTCCTTCCTGGATCCCTGCCGCTCAATCCCAGACACATGTTTTGCTTCTATGTCCACAACTTAAACTTTTGTCCCTGATAAACACCAACTTCAGGGATGTAAAGCAGACTTCAGAAACAGAAGGGGAACCACAAGAGGGTGCTGTTCTCTGCAGGTGGTGATTTGACACAAATTCATCTCCTTTTTACAGTCTGTTGTGTGCTCTTGCAGGGCAGTTTGTCTTGCTTAACACATAAACCAAGACGTTCCCGAGGGTTCCATTAAAGGATCAAGAACCAGGGAAATAACCCTCTCAACTTGGGAGCATTCCTAAACAAAATCTTTCACCGCCTTTCTGCCAGCCATGCTGTCTGCTTCCTGCTCAGGACTGATAATCCTGCTACTGTTAAGTGAGTAGCATTTATTCAAAACTCTGAATGTTCTATTCCTTGGTTTGGGGGTAACCTTTAATCTCTGCCAAATCAGACACTATCGCTCTCACACGGCCAATATAATAAAGTCTTTACTTCTTTTTAGGAAGGACCAGCGGAGACTCGGTGAACCAGACAGCAGGCCCTGTCACCCTCCCCGAGGGGGCACGTCTGATCCTGAACTGCACCTACCAGACTAGCTATTCAGCTTATCTTTTCTGGTATGTCCAGCGTCCAAACAAAGGGCTTGAGTTTCTCCTAAAAAGCACATCAGAAAACTCGAAGGACAGCAAAGGCTTCTGGGCCTCTAATAATAGCACTGACAGAAGCTTCCATCTGAAAAAACCCTCGGTGCAAATGTCTGACTCTGCTGTGTACTTCTGTGCTCTGAGAGACACGGTGAGGGAAGTTGTGGGGGGAGCTGAGCATAAACCCAGAGGTAGAGGTGGGGCTGAAGGAGCAAAGAAGCTGAGGGGAGCAGTCTTGGGAGGATGCTCTTTTCTTCTGCGAGTGTTCCAGGTCATGGGCCTCCTCAGAGTCTTCCTGGTTCTTTGGTGACTCATTGAGAGAGAAGGGCTATAGTATATATCTCTTAATTTAAACAAAATCTTTTTTACACAATAAATACAGGTATGATGTCTAAAGGATGTGGAAGTTTCATTGAGTCTCTGGTTTTTCAAAGCACATTCATAAATTGTGCCCAAATGAAGAACTCTCAGGGACAAGTTTCTCACTATATATATATATAAAAAGCCACAACTCTAGCTTAAGCAGAGTTAGTTCTAGTGGTTTCAAGAATTTCTAGGGTTTTCAAGGTAAAACTTTGTGGTGAAGCCGAGAGTGAGGATGAAGTGACTTGGGGTTGGCTCCATGACTAGTGTTGAAAGTATTGATTTATGAAGAACAAAAGCAGTTAAACTTTGGTGAAATTGGTCTTATTGCAAATACATGTTCTCATGGACCTGCTAGAGAGGTGGAACAGAGGTCCCAGGATTTAAGAGTGCAAAGAGTTTATTGACTAGAGGAATGGAAAAATGCCAATGGAGATTAAACTCTGCTGGTGTTTTTACTAAGGTTTCTATTGTTTTTAAAAATGCTTTGGTTACAAGTTTGTGTGTTTTTAAGGTTTTCTGTATTCTAACTTCCACCTTAATTAATGTGTGCCGCTTAAAAAAGCAGGGAAATTTTCAGAAATACACGTATTGAGCTTTGACAGTAATTATTGTACAGTGAATAGAACTTTCTAAATTGTTTTTATACACACACATAATATATGTACACATATACATGATACATGTATTCTTTTACCTACTGTTACTTAATGCAGTACACACACTTGACAGACTGTGAATCTAGAGGCAAGATGTGAAATCATTAACAACAAAATATTTTTCATGAAACTTCTATTGGATTATTTTACTGGATTCCATGACTAGCAAAGTAGAAATAAAGACTGAGACTAAAAACTTTTGCCTCCCTATTAGAGAGCCAAAACCCTATGGTTACTTCTCACCTAATCCTCTTGTGAGAGCAAGAGGTATATATAAGAGAAAAAGTTGCATAAGTTAGTGTAATTCATGATAAATTGTGTTATATAAAAAACTTTTATTTTCCATTACAGAAGAATTAACTGAACATGCTTTAATCTTAACTGATTATTTTCAGTCCGATGAGTTATAATTAGACGAAACAGGTGCTGCGAGCTGAGCATTTCCCTCCTGACAGGAAGCATGTGATGTGACACAGGTAGGCTTGTCCTATATCTGCTAACTCTGTTTCCTGTATGGGGTAGAAGCCTCACACAGACCAGTAATTTTGCCTCTACCTCTCGAGCAAAGGGTAGAGAATTGAGATCTGGAGTTGTGATAGAACAGAGAACACTTGACTCAAGGAAGAACCACCACCATGCTGATTGCCCACATGCTGAGGGCAGCCTTAGCTGCTGTCTGTGTTGGTAAGGAGGGCCAAACACAGGATGGAAGCTCCTCTTGCTTCGAGAGGTTGTGGGGAAGAGCAGGTCTCCACTGTTTGATCAGACTTAAAAGGAGGGTTAAAGGATACTGGAACCAGAGCCCTGGGACCTCAGCCACTTCATGTCTCATGGGTACAAATAAGGGATCGGTCTTTCTTTTCTTTCCCCTGCAGGATCCAGCATGACCCAGACAGTAACTCAAGCCCAGTCAGCAGTTTCTGTGGTGGAGGAGGAAGCAACAACCTTGAGCTGTAACTATAATGCTAAGAGTCGCACTTATTATTTATTCTGGTACAAACAACCACCAGATGGGAAAATGATTTTCCTTATTCATCAAGAGTCTTTTAATGTACAAGGGGCAACAAAGGATCGGTATTCTCTGACCTTTCAGGAAGCTGCCAGTTCAATCAACCTCACCATCACGGCCTCACAGCTGGGGGACTCAGCAGTGTATTTCTGCGCTCTGAGAGACTCCACAGTGATATAGGTGCCTTTGGGGGCCCCACAAAAACCTCAGCGTAACTGGGGCCCTTGAGTGAGATTCCATCAGAGATAGGAAGAGGCAGGACTTTCAGCACAGCTGGGGGTTCGGTAAGGAAATCTTAGCTCAGTGCATAAGGAATGTCTGTATGAATCCTTCATTAAAACATAGGTATCTTCTTTTCTTTAGAGTAAGGTAGAAGATGTAGCACATTCAAAGTTATGGAACATAAAAGGGCAACAAGAAAATCTATTAATCTTCTGTTAGTTTTATTGAGGTGGGAAATGATCTAATTATCTTTAGACCAATAGGTGATTATGTTGATGAGTTGTTAAATCTTTAGAAGCATTCATTTTTTATGCATCTTTTCATGTGAATATTTTCACCTACTTTTAATAAAAATGTCTTTCATTGATAGTGTCATTACTCAATGGTTAGAATGAATTATTTAAGCTAGAATTTTCCCCATAATTATACTAATGACGTCTTACACAACAGAATAGATTTGAAATGATTTTCAAACTACTTCTCTCAGCTACTTTCTTTTGGTGACATGATTATGATTTTTAATGTTTATGTATTTATTTTTAATTACACCATCTTGAGCTATTTATTTCTAAACTTAATTTTCATACTTTAAAATTATACAGTGACATTCCTTCTTATAAAATAATTAGTCACACTTATTTTTCTCCTGCAATTTCAGTGTTTCCCAGTTTGAGAAACTCAAGCATAATTTATTAATCAATTCAGAGATATGATGGGATCCTATTCAGCTGAAAAAAGGACAAAATCTTCCTACTTGGGACAACATGGACGGAACTGAGGTAAAAAAAAAATCATTGGATGAAGAAATGTAGGTGGAAGAATCAATGAACCAAGATTGACCATGAATTGATAATCGGTGAAATTGAGTGATGGGACAACCTGGGACTTCATTATTCCATGCTGTATACTTTTGTATACACTTGAAATTACCCGTAATACAACTGAAATGCAAAACTGTCTAGATTCAAATCCTTTTTACTTATCCTTTATCAGTGTTTCAGTTTCTTCCTGTTTACATCTTTTATATTTCTATTAATATATTACGTATTTGTATACACATATATTTTATATATTATATATTTATACATACATGAAGCTGAACTTTAAATATTGTCACTTTATTCAAAGTTGCTTTGTTGTAATGTTGATGAGAAACATTGAATTTCAGTGGACAATGAATGAAAGGTTATTCAAGAACCTGGTTTTCAAGGACATATCACTGACCTTAAGTGAGGACTTAGTGTATTTATTATACAATTAAATTACATAAACACACACATATGTATGTGGTTTTGCAAATGTACCCAGCATGGCATCTTGACATAGCAGGGACACAATCCATGAAGACTGTGACTAATGTCAAGGGCAGAGTTGTCTCTGGGGCATGCATCAGAGTTTCAATCATGCGTTCTTTTCATAACACCAAACCGCTGCTTGACATGTTTTTCAAGAAAACCAAAACATATTGAAAAGACCTCTTGGCACTGCTTAAAGAGTCACCCGCCAGGAGACCTAGATGTCCTCTGGAAAACATCTCCAATCAGAGCAACCCCCACCCTGCTGCCACCCCCTACAAGCCCCTTGACCAAGACCTGGAGGTGGCTGAGGTTTAACATAAAAAGGCTGTTTTGTTTTGTTTATGGGCACAGAGTAGGCCATTTTATTCCCCCTAACTTGATAATTTAAGGTCTATTTTTTTTTGGTGTTGACAGAGCAAAGAAGAATTGCTGTAAGACATGATCAATATTCACACCAACCTTGAAACTGATTCTGTGTCTGCCTTGCACACTATTGAAATAAATGTCCAGCCAAGTTCCATATATCAAGATAAAAGCTAACAATGAACTGGCATTTCCCCCCCTGAGTAAATATCCAACTAACAGATAAATTGTGAGACACTAAATCTCTACAGATAATGCAAGGTTTCTCTACTCTTATTTTAAAGAGCATGTAAATATTTTTTGACATACCTGATATATGACTCATTGATAAATTAATTTTCCTGATATGAGGTGATTATTGGCAAAAAGGCAATTCTCATTCTACGTCCAGCTTATTTTTTTTTTTAAAGATTTTATTTATTTATGCATACAAGCACTGGGGTACAGGCCAGAGGTGTGGGGGGGTGAGAGGATTCACCACAGACAGCGGGGAGCAGAACAGGCAGATCAACTGAAGTACACTGCTGAGGGGAGCAGCGGGCACAGCAGGAGAGGTCTGCCGCACCATGTGGGTCCCCCCTTGGCCGGCAGCGGGGATCGAACTCGTGCTGCAGTGGTTGTGGTCTGCTTCATAGTGCGTTGCTTAACCCACTGCGCCACCAGGGAGGCCCTCTACGTCCAGCTTAAATGCAAGCCCAAACTGGAAGTGAGGTGAGCTTTGTTACTTGCTCCAAGGGCCTGGGAGAAAGTGTTCTCCATTCCCAAAGCACAGAACAATTCCTTTCTTCTCTGCTCACTGATGGCAGTGCAGGTGCCCAGACACTCATCTGCATCTCTGCTAAAACAGTGCCCTCTGCATGGGGTACCCTCTCTCCATCTTTATAAGCTAAAATCCTGCAGACCTGCTGTCACTGCACTCCTGGAAGGAAAAAGGGGAAACAGCAGGTGAGAAAAGACATTTGTTTGACTGTTGGTAGCCTGGAAGCTATGGCCTAGACAGGAACCATTGTTTTTCCATTTGTTAGCACAGCCATGAAAATGTAGAGAAAAAAAAAAGAAAATGTAGAGTAGCCCTGGAGAAGGTGCAATCACCATCCTTACCTTACAGCGCCTGACTTCCCACCCCAAACACACAACTGCTGTCATCTCTCTTCCTGCTAACTTCCCAATCATTCTTTAACCCTTCTTGGTACTGACTACTTGATACTGTGTGTTAGCTTCTGAAAATTCATATTTAGAACATCTCATCAACAGAATGGCTAAGATAAAGAAGACAACACCAAGTGTTTCCAGAACATCACAGCAACATTCTCATATCCTGCTGGGGAGTGCCGATGACTGAGATTCCCTTGGCAATATCTATTAAAGTCAAACACACCCATATCTGATGATCCCACAGTTATATTTTTAGGTACATGCCCAACAAAAAAACATGACACACCTATTCATAAGACATCTTTGGGAAGAAGAACATATGTTGCATCAGTAACTGAAAACTAGAAAATCCATATCTCCCTCAGCAAGTTCAAGTATAAATAAGATGATTACAGATAAGCACGAAGCAAAGAGACTGAACAAACTTGCTACGTGCTCTAATGTAGAATGAATTCCACAAATGTTACTGAGTGGAAGATGTCAGACTCAAAGGAAGCTAAAAAAAGTAAGCAAAATTTATCTATGAAGCTGTTGAGTTAGAAGAGTGAAGATAGTGCTCATCTTTATGAGAAGACAGTAACAGAGGGAGTTCAAGGGTGGCTGCTGGGTGTTGGTAACCTTGTTACTCAAGCTGGGTGCTACTGGCATGAATGAGTTTACTTTGTGAAAATTCACCAAGCTCTACACTTAAGTTTTGTGCACTTTTCTCAATGCACATATTTCAACAAAGTTCAAAAAAATTGTTTGATCTCTATTAACTAAATTCTGTGAACAATTTACATAAATGCCATTTTCACATTCCCATTACCCCTTCACACTGTGTCCTTATTTATCAGATGCTTAATAAATACTCATTCAATAAAAGACTTGTCTGTCTTCAATACATATTGAAAAATGGTCCCAGTTCCAAGAATTTAGTGTGTTATTAGGTGACCTTGAACTTTTATCTGATGATTACTGACCCAAATTCAGGCCTCTGGTGTCTCACATCAGGTTTTCTGAATGAATCACTCAGTCTCTGTCACCACAGTTTATCAAATAGAATATCTTGTCTTTAAAAAAAAAATGGGGCCTCCCTGGTGGCGCAAGAGGTTGAAAGGCACACTGTGAAGCATCCGCGGCACAGTAGAGCCAGTTCGATCCCCTTTCCTGCCTCCCTGGCTGCTCCCTTCAGCAGTATATTTCAGTCAATCTGTCTGCTCCCTGGTGAAGCTTCTCACCTCCTGCACCTCTGACCTGTACCCCAGATTTTATGCATAAATAAAAAAATCTTAAAAAAAAAACACCAAAAAGCATGGCATTATTCCAGCAACCTGCTGTTTAACAAGCGTCAGTGGCTATGCTTGGCTCATAATCATAAGGTTGCAGCTTTTGGTATGACTCTCAGCAGCTTCAACAATTTTGTCATGACCTTTCCGCTTCTCCAGATTAAGCCTGACCCCTGAGTGAGGTGTAGAAACACCTGCCATCTTCCCTTAACAACTCTGCAGTCTCTCCTCCAGCCATCGCCTTGAGCTGGCCGCTGCGGTCCTTCTGTCTCCCAGCCCTACAGTCTCCCTCTAGAACATTCTTACTTCATGAAGAATTTCCTGGTTGCTCTTGCCCGCAATGATTTCTCCTTCCTTATGAAAAGTCCTGCTACAAATTATTGCCTCTGATAAATGACCTAATGTATATTTTAATATTTCAGCTGAACCATTTAATTTTACAATTGTAAAATTTAATTTTATAATTTATATCCATATAAATTATCATTATCTCATTTACTATGCATAATAATGTTGTAAGACAAGGTATAGAGAGTTAATGTAATTTTTCAGATGAAAAAACTTAGTTTCAGAAAAGTGGAGTAACCTGAGCAGAGCCTTCAGGTCAGAGCCCGGGCTTTTCAATGAGTTCTCCACACCAACCTTCCTGGGCACTAGAGTCTATCTCATCACCCCAACAGATTAAGCATTTTATGAAATGTACTTGTATTTCAGTTCTCTCACAACACTGGACAAGGCACTTGGGGGTTGTGTAGAGTTGCGTTATTTTATTTCAACATTGACCCCCACTCAGCTGATTACCTGACAAAGGTACAACAGCAGAAGCCAAAGTTTTAGAAGAAATATCATTGCATCCCCCAAATATTTAGCTTTGAGGAGTAGGGAGGAGGAAGAGCCCTTCCAAGGTCAGGGCAGCTTTCATTTTACCTCTATACCCTGGGCTTTGATTGAGTAAAGGCTTAGAGGAGGTCACCAGAGGTAGTGTTAATGGGCTTCAAGAACCAAAATTAGGGGTTTCCTTGGTGGTGCAGGGGTTAAGGTCTCAGCACTATGAAGCTATCAGCACTACTACAGCATGAGTTCGATCCCCAACCAGGGAGGTGATCCACATGGTGCAGCAGACCTTTCCTGTCTTGCTTGCTGCTCCCTTCAGCAGTGTCTTTCAGTAGATCTGCCTGTTCTGCTCCCCACTCTATCTCTGGCGAATCCTCTCACCACCCCCTCACCTCTGGTCTACACCCTAGGTCTTTCTACACAAAAATAAAATAAAATAATAATAACCACAACTAAATAAGGTTCAAATAGATCAAATTTTGGAGACCACTCCTCAAATTATTCAACTTTTAGGCAAAATGAAGAACTTTTTATATTGAAACTCATTTTTATTAAATTCAAGACATTAATGTGAAATTTCACTTGATTCCAAATGCTAGATGATGCTAAATCTTTCTGGAAGTCAGTCAGAGGACAAAGGTGATGGGTGAGGAGATGGGAAAAAGCATGAGGTGTGTGTCTCCCAGCCTGCAATGATGCTGCCTTCTTCCCTGACACCAGAGGTTGGACACCTGAGCATCATGGGTTAAATGATACAAGCCTAAGAAAGGGCAAGGGAGCTGAAGGGTCAAGAGTAAATCTAAACCCTGGAAATAAGATATCCGAGCAGGTTTATTGGTTTTATTGATGTGCTTAGTGATGAGCATATCAGCTATCTGTTTGCAGACACTTTACCTGCTGGGAGAGGAGGCAGTAAGCAAGATTTGTTTTACTTATCTGCTCCTCACTGGCCTGAAAGCAATTTGAGATAGGAATCGGGTCTCGTATGTGTTCAACAGAGCTTTAACGTTGTTGATAACTATGAATTCCCAGCACAAATGCTGAGCACAGAGTGGAAGAGCAATGAGACCTGCTTAGCTAGAGAAACCGGCCAGTGGATAACCCTCCTCAAGACTCCGATGATAATAAGAGTTAAAGCAAAGTCAATTTTTTAAAAAAAAGATTTATTTACTTATGCATACAAGAACCGGGGTATAGGCCAAATTGGTGAGACAATCTATTTAGGGTGAATACCAATTGAAGGTTACTCTCTTGTTAACTGCTTTAGTCTTAGCCTTTGTTATGACATTGCCATTGCCCTTCATAGCCTGTGTGAGAAAATGCATAGCCGCCTGCAGCAGCAACTTCCTGATACCTTACATTTTTATGCAAGTGGGGAATCATGTTTGACTTCTTAATATAGTATGGTCACTCCTTGCACAAAGTAAACCTAACCTTACAGAAACAGGCAGCTATGAAAAGGCTTCCTTTCAATCTTCTGCTGAGTTGTTTCACTCACACATATAATTACAAAGGAAGCCAGACAAATAAGTTAACAGACACTGAGCCAACACTGCCTTTAACAGATTCCTAAATTGCTTAGTCAAACAAATAGCAGATAAATACGATATATGTACTTCTGGAATAAGTAGAACCTGGATAATAACATCAAGCATCTGAACCTGGCTTTCTGAAAGAAAGTAAACATAAGTTGGATTAAAACAATGACGTGACAAGAAATTTAAAGGTGGCATTTCAAGAACCAAGTTACCTAAGGAAGCTTACTTATCCCTCATAAAGCTAAAAAGATATGGTTGCGTTCATCCAAACATGGTCCAGGAACCCCTTAAACTCTTTCTGGAAGGAGCACCAAATTCAGACAGTTTGTGCAAATCAGTACTCAGGCAAAGTTTCAAAGTCACCCCTGCTAGCCCCCAATCTCTTTGGTATAGTGCTTCACAAATTCTAGGTGCTTCCAGATTCTCAAACTCTTATTTTTGTCTCATCAACACATTGAGGCAGTAGGGTTATTTTTGGCAAATCTCCCCAGCACAGATACTTAGAAACGGCCACAGGATGTACCCAGGGGCGAAGGAGGGCTGGTCTCATTTATTTTTCCCTATCGCTATGCTACTTGTAGTCAAAAAAAAAAAAGCTTCATTTATTTTATCGATTTTTCTAGTTTGTAGATCATTTACATAGCAATTTATCTTTATAAGTAGAACAGCAGCAGCGATTTCCTTTTGTTGTATTTGGCAAATATATCGTCCATAATGGATCCGGTGGAAAACGATTTTTCAATCACAGAATATTTGAGAAGAAATTTGTTAGGTTATGCTTCCTCTATGAGGAGACAAGTTGATGGAGTCCTGACGAGCAAGAGAAATAACTTAGGTAAAGGATTGGAGAGCGGTGAGGACTTTCTAGGCAGAGAAGTCATATCAATAAGGGACTTTGATAATTCTACTTAAAATGTGTGTCTGGGATTATTTGGGAACCTACGGGTATCTATACCATGATGGAATTAATAATTGAATATTTTTCCAAGAGTAGTCGTGAACCTGGAAAGTGAATATTTAGTGCCTCTTCGTAGAGTCCCTCCCATTCTCTTTACGTTAATTACCCCTCAAGTTTCTACTAGGAAGGGTGAAATCTGCAATTTGAAGAATAGACACTAGAGGTCGCTGCTTCCCTCAGCAGTGGTTCGTGTTTGTATTTCGTGGCAGTTCAGCTCACCTCCCTTTCCTGGCCACAGCACAGACTACTGCTGTGCAGAAAGGAGCTCTGAGTGTTTCATGGAGAGTTTGAGCTGAGCACAAACCCAGAGGGTGCAGGTGGAGCTGATGGGAGCGGTCCTGGGAGGGAGAGTTATAATCTCCCTACACAGTGTTGAATTTTATTTAGCCTCCTCAGGAAAAGCAACCAAGCTCCCTTCTAATTCCAAAAAGCCTAGGAGGCTGGTAATCACTCTGCAGGTAGGATGGGATGGAATTCAGTGTTAAAGAGAGCCCAAGCTTTAATCAGTCAGAAAAACTCCTCTTTTCTCCAGACTACAGAACCTTTCATAGGAATATTTCCAGGAAAACCCTGTCATGGGATTTACCTCTACCAAGATGTTTTAACTCTTAAAATCTCAGGAATCTTGTGCTTTTCATGCAAAAATTCATGAACCAAACAAGGGACCTACCATCTGGCTTCTGTATAAGTCTCCAGAACAAACACAGGTTTTCTCTGCTCACTTATTGCAGCAGAAATCTCAACTAACTCCCTACTGACACTTCATTTTAAAAACTGCTCAAGAAACACTGCTCTGAGGGAGTCTCCGAACAGGGCACACACTACATAGTAGGTGGGCAGTAGCCTAGTCCTCACTCTGCACCCTCAGTCTCCTCTGAATCACAGTAAGTCAACACATGGATGCCAAGAGAATCAGACACCAACTCCATGCTGCTGAGACATGGCTATTGGGGTACTACTCCCACATGCCCTTTGAGCCCAGCAGCTGCAGCAGGGGCATGAAGGGGGACTTGCAATTTTTGAATGATCGCATTTTTCATATAAGAAAGAATTGCCTGATCTAATGTTCTTTTGACTACGGGATGCAAGATTTTTCTACAACAGATTTACTATTGATTACTGTTAGACATGCACAGCTGGACAAATTTTGTTAGTCAGGAAACTTGCTGAGATAGCATTAAGCAGACAAGGAACTTTAGCTAGTGTAAATTTCCCCAGAAACAAATGCCTTGGAGTATAGTGAAGAAGTTATGATGATTGAGGATGAATAATTTTATTTTCCTGTCTGGAAGAAAAATCTGTAAGCATATTTCAGTACAGATTTTGACTGGAAACAGAAAAGCATATGCTATACAAAAAGGTGGGTGACTGTTCTCTGAAGTCACAATCATAATCGATTGTATTTCTTAGGAAGCTTACAAGACCATCTTAGATGCACTGGTTGAATATGGCAAATGGTTGCATCGTTAACGTCCTACAGTTTAGTTTACTCATGTACATGGTTAGATATAATTATTAATTAAATTACAATAAGACTAAACAGGCAGATTAGAATTTCCAACTATGTCAACAGGCCAAACGCAATGCAGGCAATTTATGTTTCCTGCTGCGGCACAGAAGCTTCTTACTGCTCAGTGACTGCACATGTCCAGTAAAGCACAAGCCAGATGTCTAAACCTCAATTTAAGATGAAAAACGGCACATTTCACTGTCAACAAGCATGTGCCATGTGCTGCTTTGTGGCTGCTGAGGGCAGTGGTACCTCCGTCTGTTTGGTAAGACTGTGAGGATGGTCCAGACTCGAGCTCTGCTCGGCTTCTGAGCTGGTGGTCATGGCAGGTTATTATAGGCTGGTGGGTTTAGGAGAGTGATGGGCGAGGGAATGTGAACTTTCAGTCCTGCTGTAGTTCCTTACACTCCTACTGGTACTAACAGGAGACTAATTGTCTTTATTTCTTCAAAGATTTTATTTATTTTTATGTAGAAGAGTTGGGGTATAGACCAGAGGTGTGGGGTGTGAGAGGATTCACCAGAGACAGGGTGGGGAGCAGAACAGGCAGATCTACTGAACCACACTGCTGAGGGGAGCAGCGGGTGAGGCAGGAGATGTCTGCAGCGCCATGTGGGTCAGCTCCCAGCCAGGGATTGAACTCTGGCTGTAGTAGTGACAGCAATGAGGGTGAGACCCAACCCCTAAGCCACCAGGGAGTCCTCCTTTTTTATTTTTTTGTTTTTGCGGGATGCAGAGGGGCCCAGAAGGTAAATGAAGCTCGACCTGCAATTTATATGCTGCAGAAACAGGTTGTGTATATGAAGCTGGTAGTTTTAATTATTATTTATTCTGGCACAACTAGCCACCAAATGTTTTGGAGAAATTTGTGTAACAGTTCAAACTAGAACCACTAATCTCTACTTGATCCATAATGGCCCCCAAATCCTAAACTTAACCCACCTTGACTCCTGCCCACCCTATCTCCTCCTTTCCTGCCATTAACTGTTGGAAGTAGCTCCTGTCCTTAAGTTGTATTTCCTCTCTCTCTCTCATATTACTCACATTTATTTGAGTCACATGTGTATTTATTTTTTTTTAAAAAAAGATTTATTTATTTATGCACACAAGCACTGGGGCACAGGCCAGAGGTGTGGGGGATGAGAGGACCCATCACAGACAGCAGGGAGCAGAACAGGCAGATCAATGGAAACACACTGCTGACGGGAGCAGCGGGCACAGCAGGAGAGGTCTGCTGCCCATGTGGGTCCCCTCCCTGGCTGGCAGCAGGGACCGAACTCGTGCGGTCTTCCCCACAGTGCGCCGCTTAACCCACTGTGCCACCAGGGAGGCCCCACATGTGTATTTCAGACCTTATCATCTACTTTCTACTCAATTTTAAAAGTATGTCAGTTATCAGATATCAGTCATGTGCAATCTTAACTAATTTCTTGGCTCTGGTTCTAAAGGCTCAATTATTTTCAGCAAGAACTGATTAAAGCTTCTGGATTCTCAGCCTTAAGAGAAGTTTTAAAAAGTGTTGTCCGTGATCATAATATTGGTCTTTTCAAAACTTCCCCATGAGAGCAAAATCAGGACTCTGCTCCTCGGGCACTAGAAGCATGACTACGCTCTGTGGAACTCATCTATTTGACCTTGAAACTGTAATTGTGAAAGGAGGTAGATGAAAGTATGTAATTTTAGCAAAAAGCAATAGCAAGAGGAGGGATTTTTCATTCTTGGAACAATTCATAGACGATGGTATTTTCTTTAAGAAACATGTTCAATTATTAGGATAGAAGTCATGGGCAAGAAAGGAGACTCATTTTTAGTTCAGTTTGATGTCTTGGAGGTGGATGGGCATTTTTTCTCAGAGAACTTTAAAGTTTAAAAGAATGTGAATGTTAGGAAAGATTACAGTTTTCCTTGATGTAACTATTTTCCAAATCAATTGTAAAAAGCACTGCCTTGTACTACATGATAGAGTGTTTCAGAGGCTGATGGGTTGAGAAGGGTTTGGTGTGAGTCCTATATTTTTAAATTTTCTCTGTAGGTAGGGCAAAAAAAGGTATGAAAGGGAGTATAAAAAGGGAAATTTGCAGGATGAAAGTATAAAAGATTTTCTCACTTCTCTTCGAGAAGCCTTGAACCTAAATTTTGTTATACTGCTTTGAACTAGTTACTTGATATGGCAGAGCTAAAGCTTAAGACAAAGATGACACAATCATCTTTTTAAAAAAATAGCAAAAATATGTGACATGTAAAACTATAAAACATTTAGGAAAAAAATAGAAGAAAGTTTTCAGAATACAAGGTGAAGAGTTTTCAGATTTGACATAAAAATTCACACACATAAATTGGATTTCATTAAGATTAAAAACTTCCCTTCCACAAAAGACTATAAGAAAATGAAAAGATTAGCTACAGAGCTATTTAACCAAAAAGAATATATCTTCTTTGTATACACACATAGGTGTATATTCCTTTATATATATATAAAACTTTGTATGTATTTATATGTGTGTATATATATACATACATAAATACATAGACATACATATATATAGAGAGAGCTATATAGAGGTTGCAAGTGAGCACGTGAAAAGATACTCAGCTTCACTAGCTGTCTGAGAAATGCAAACTACAGCCACAGTGACATATCACCCTAGTTCTGCCAAGCCTGCCAGGAAGCTGGATCACTGCAGATAGCTGGTGGGGATGTGAAATGGCACGGCACTCTGGAAAACAATCCAGCAGTTTCTGGATTTTACAGCAACTTCAAAACATTACTAACATACATTGTTTGTATTTAGCATTATTGAAATGATGAAATTGCAGGGATGAAGACTAGATTAAAGGTCAGCGTTAGGGAGGGAGTGGGTGAAGTAGAGGTTATGAAACAGTTGTGCATCTTGATTGCAGCCATGAATTTGCACACATGACACACAACTACATGAAACTACATACGTGTAAAACTGCATAGAACTATACACACACACTTACAAGTGAGTGCAAGTGAAATCTAAAAAGCTTTATGGGTTGTTAACTTCCTGGTTTCTATACTACTGTAAGGAGCTGTGAAGAGTACACTGGACCTCTTGCTACCTTTTTTTTTTTTTTAAAGATTTATTTATTTATTTATGCATACAAGCACTGGGGTACAGGCCAGAGGTGTGGAGGGGGGGTGAGAGGATTCACCACAGAGAGCGGGGAGCAGAACAGGCAGATCAACTGAAGTACACTGCTGAGGGGAGCAGCGGGCACAGCAGGAGAGGTCTGCTGCACCATGTGGGTCCCCTCCCTGGCTGGCAGCAGGGATCAAACTCATGCTGCAGTGGCTGTGGTTTGCTTCATAGTGCATTGCTTAACCCACTGTGCCACCAGGGAGGCCCCTCTTGCTACCTTTTTAAAAAAATTTCCATACACTCATAATTACGTCAAATTAAAAATATTTTCAAAAATAGTATTTACTAAATGAAAAATACATGGCTCCTTCTCTTGTCATAATTTTTATACTTTCAGCAATTTTTATTGATATACTTTATGTTGGCAAGCACATATTTTAGGTTTATTTCAGCATAATCTGTGGTAGTAAGAGATTGAAGAAATCTAAAATTGCAAAAATACAAAGCTGCTTAAGAAAATAATGGCATGTGCATACAGTGGTATCTATGTGTCCATTTTGCTTGGAAAAAGCACAGACAGGCATCTGTAGGTTTGTCTGAAAATAGTGAATTGTGTGTGTGTAGAAATACAATAGTTGCCTTTGGGAATGAACTGCAGGATAAATGCATATTATTCACTGTATATTATCTGTATCATATAAAATGTCCATGATTACATGGATAATCGTTGTCCTCCCTTCCCCCTTTCCCCATGACCTCTCACCTATCTGTGGTCTAGAAATGGAGAGTCCCTTTTACCTTTGCCACAATCTTTCCTAAGATCTATCAAGTTTGTTAGTGATTAGTCACACTTGATCCCTATAGGCAGGCATAAAATCATTTGAAGAAATAGATCTCTTAACTTATGTTCCCAGTTCTGTCAGAAAGATTCCTAGGTAAATCCACACTATTTGATTCTCTTCTCTTCAGCACACCAGTCCTTGTAAGCTTTCACCTGCAGAGATTCTTGTGAATTATGAAGAGAAATGCAATCCATCCCTTGGACTCAACTTTCATAAACTCTGATAGTAGTTTTCTTTAGAGACCATTCAAGAAACAATGAAACAATTAAAAGGAGAGTAACAGAAGGCTTTTCTGACTACTTAACCTCATAAACAGCTGTGCTCACCAAATGCGCCCCTCAATCTTCTTCTCTGTAGGTGGTGTGAGGTAGGTCCTGGCCACGAGGTGGCAGTGGTTCCATTCTGCTCACCCAAAGGGCCTTAGAAGACAGAGCCTGCGAGTGACTAGTGTTCACTGCTGATGGGCTGAGCCACCAGTAGGAAAACTCCTGTGCGTGATACAGCGAGACCTGAGCCTCAGAAGCAGCTCCTTGGAGAAGAGAAGTTTTGCAATCTGCACTACTTGCATCCAGACTGAGGAGTCAGTATGGAAATCACACTGGAAAGTGCCTTCATAATTCTGTGGCTTCAGTTTGGCTGTAGGTTGGAAGTTAAGAGGCTCTTGCTAAAGGGCATATTTATTCAAAGCTGGGGAGGGGGGGAGGAGACAGGGGTTTTGTCTCCGCTCACCCAGGTTTACCAGTAGACTTTTTCAAAACTTCTGAACGAAAATCTCTGCGTCATTTATGATTTTGTTTTCCTGAGCAGGGTTGAGTGGAGAAGACCAAGTGAATCAGAGTCCTCAAAGCTTGACCCTGGAAGGAACCAATGTCAGCCTCAACTGCAACTACAACGTCAGATCTTTTAGATCGCTACAGTGGTATAAGCAACATCCTGGGAGAGGCCCTGAATTCCTCTTCATCCTGTATTCAGTTGGGAAGAATGAGCACAGAGAAAATCTAAATGCCATGCTTTCAAAGGATGAAAGTTCTCTGCGCATCACAGCCCCTAAGCCTGAAGACTCAGCCACCTACCTCTGTGCTGTGGATGCACAGTGCTCCCAGGGCACCTGCAGCCTGTACCCAAACCTGCAGCTGTGGTCCTGAAAGATGGCAGAGGCACTGGTCTTGTGTTTCTGATTTGAACAGGTTTTAACTTAGCACCCAGAACCTCTCTGTCTGTGGTCCTGTGGAAAATGAGGTTTCATGACAGAGCTGGCGGGCAGAGATCACTGGCCATTCTGTGCAGCTGTCCTCACAGGCCCTCTGTGTGTTCATGTACCTGTCTTCTCTGCAGCAGCCTGGGGCCTCACACAGATACAGAAGGATAATTGTGCTATGAAGAGTCCTAGTTCCTAGTCTTAGGCTACGAAGGAGAGGACTCCCCAAGATACTCTGGATAGGTCTCCCAAGATGGACCATTTTGGCACGTGGATTATTTCCAGCTGATCACAGACTCGGGAGAAACTTTTGCCACTACCTGAAAATTGAGGGTACTATCCAGAATTAGGATTTTTACCAGAAATGACCTTTCTATTGGAGAAAACTACCTCTGTGGCAGGGCAAACATCTAGCATCTGGTTTTTGTCCTTTGAGTAACCCTAACCTGTCACATGAGCTCTCCTCCCTTCTCCTTGATGCCCCAGGCCTCTATCTCAAGCCTTTGCTCAGCCTTTGCCCCACTAACTTTAGAATTTACATCCCTATAGATCCTCCATAAACACATAATTAAATTTGACCTTTTCTCCTACTAGCAGATTACTATAACTGCTGCCTCCTTGTCAGCTCTTAAAAAGATTCCCCTAATTCACACTTTAACCATTTCGTACTAATCAAATTGCAAAGTGAATTAAGAATTATAGTATTAGTATTCAGTGTTTGTGATGATGTCAGGAAATGAGTATTTTGTGTCTAATAGCTGAAGTATAAACTAGTGAAAATTAAAGGAATTATTAACATATCATTGGATGCCAGAAATTCCATTTGGTTGGGATTTTCTTCTTTATTTTTAAGATTTATTTATTTATGCATACAAGAACTGGGGTACATGTAAGAGGTGTGGGCGGGGGTGGTGGTGAAAGGATTCACCAGAGACAGAGTGGAGAGCAGAATAGGCAGATCTACTGAAATACACTGCTGAGGGTGATGGAGGACAAAAGGATAGAAAAAACTGGAAAGGAGACACCTTAAGACTGGAGACTTGGCTCACAGAAGAGGTAGGGATAGAAGGGGTCAACCTCATTAACCCAACTATTTTTTTTTTTTTAAAGATTTATTTATTTATGCGTACAAGCACTGGGGTACAGGCCAGAGGTGTGGGGGGTGAGAGGATTCACCACAGAGAGCGGGA